>JAIUJO010000102.1:203000-358000 GCA_023846275.1 Vanilla planifolia
TATACCCACATCGACGCACATACACATGTAGGAACACACATGCATAGTACATACACAAATGCACACACATGCACATGCGTATACACAAACATGCTCACATGTGCACACAAACACTCCCACTCACATGCTTACACTCACTCACACACAAATACATACACACACATGTACACCCATAAATGTACACACATATACACACTCACTCACACACACACATGCACATATATCAACCTATGCACACAAGCACACACATATACACCTACACATACAAGCATACATACATAGACACATGCACACACTCACATGAACACACATGCACACACACACCAACCTGTCATACACACATGCATGCTAGTGCTTAAACATGCTTACACTCACAAACATACACACACATAAATACTTTCACACATGTACACACCCATGCATAAACACACTCACAAACACACACATATACACTCACAGTCACATGTCCATGCACATGCAAATGAACAAGCAACTTACACATGCACACACGCACACACATGCACACATACAAGTACACTCATGCACAAATAGTAGCACACATACATTTCCACACAAATGCTCAAACATAAATGCATACACACACATACAACCATATCCAAGCACAAACATACACACACACATACGTACAAACTCATATACATATGCAAAAGCATATGCATAGACATGTATATGCACGTGTGCACACACACACACACATATGCAATCGTAGGCACACACAAATGCATTTTCACACTCATAAACACACGCACAGGCACATATAAGGATGCACACACACATACACATGCATGATTGCACTCACACATGCAATCACACACATTTAAATCCATACACACACTTGCAAATATGAACACATATATACACTCACACACATGTGTAAACACACATGCTCATATAGACACACACATTCACAAAATGCTCACACACACCCACACATGCATAAACACGCACACATAGGCTCACACACACATAAACCAACATGTACACATGTTTATACACATGCACATAGATGCACAGACATACACAACTACACATGCACATACACACGCATGCTAAACACATGCACGTGCACCCCAATGGACACTCATATGCATACCAGCACACTCATGCACAAATGCATATCGCCATAAGAATGCATGCACACATGAATACCCATATACACACACATAGACATACTTATGAGTACATATACATAGGAATTCACATGATAACACGTACATAAACACACACACACATATTCACACATGCTTGCAGACTCACTTATGCATGCACATGCACTTATGCACAAACACACATGCACATATAAAAATACACACACATAGGCTTGCACTCACACAAAGGCATACACAAAATAATCACAATCACACACCTACACACGCAAAAACCCACACTCACACACATGACCATGCATGCACCTCACACTCACATGCTCATGCACATGCATAACACATGCATGGACATGAACAAATGCATAGACTTACACATAAACATATGCATGCAAGCAAACAAACATAAACATTAATGCACACACACACATGAACATAGACACACCAAAAGGCATAGACAGAAATACACACTTGCATATGTAGATGCACACACATAAATGTACCTATGCATAAATGCAAGTAGCCATCCACTCGAATGCACAAGTCCACACAAACATGCACAAAAATCACACATAAGAAGCATATGCATGCACAAGCATACACACATATGTGCACACAAATATGAACATAAATGCACACACACAAGCATGCACACATGTACACATATGCACACTAATATAAACATAAATACATCTACACATACACACATGCACACAATTACATATGTACACACGTACACACAAAGACACAAACAAATGCATATGCACACATGAACACCCACACATACACAGGCATGTACACTCACATGCTTCACACAAACATGCTCACACATATACATTCACAGACACAAACACATAAACACACGTCTGACCACACAAACAAATACATAAGCACATGCAAGCACAAACATACACACACATGAATGCATGCAAGCACACAAATGCACACACATACTCACACACACACACACAAAGACATATGTGTACACACAAACATGTACACAAGCGCAAAGGCACATCCACAAAAATAGGCATGCATATGCATACTCACACACCCATGCATATGCATATGCATACCAATGCATATATACTCACAAATGCACATGTACTCACATGCAATGCACATGCATACCTATGCACACATGCATATGCATATACACATACACTAACACACACTCACATAAGCACACACATGTACACATATAAACATTTACACACACACACACATGTATTCACAAACATAAACACAGTCATATCCATGCACACATGCATATGCACAAGCATGCACACTCACTCACACTTGCATAGACACATCCATGCACACATATAAACATCTGTGCACATGCCTACACACAAGCACATGCACAAGAAAGTAAGAATACATAAAGACATGCACATATACTCACACACCAAGCACACTCACATGCACACAAAACACAAGCATGCATGTACACACACCTACTTACACACACTACACCCACATAAATGCACTCACACGTTCACGAACACACCAATAGGCTTATGCATGCACACATGAAAAAAAAGTATAAACACACAAGCACAATTGCACAAACACACATGAATGCACATGCATATACAAATACATTCATAAACACACCATGCATAGATACGAAGATGGATGAACAAACACATACACACACGTGCAAATATATTCACACATGCACACATACAAATGAACAAATACACACAAATGCATACACACATAAACAAAAACACTCACAACCACACAAACACATATCTACACATGCACATACACAAACACATACATGCACATGCACAAAAAAAAGCACAAAAATATGCACACACACACACACACACAAACTTATAAACACAAACAACCACACACATGCACAAAGACTCGCACACACATCAACTTGCACACATGTATGCACACACACACAAACTTGCACAATGAATCACAAACATATCCACATGCATGAATGCATACACACACAAACATTTGCATACACACACACAAATGCACACACATATGCACATAGAGCTGTAGACACACACACACAAACTAATGCACACACATACACACACATGCATATACATAAACCCACAAACAATAACACACATGCACACACACAAATACACATAGGCATAAACACATGCCATTTCACATAAACATGCTCGCTGACATACACTCACACAACTTCACTTGCATACAAACACATGGACGCATAGTCACATATGCACATGCCCATAAAAAAATATTTGCACACACAAACAAAAACATACATGCACACACACACATTCACACATGCAATGCACACACACATATGCACACACTTACAAACCCATGCACATGTACAAACACACACCCACACTCATGTAAGCACACAAACACACAAACACACACACACACACATAGACTCACTTGCACACAATCATAAATATACACATGCACACACATGTACACGTAAGAACACATGCATGAATGTAAACAATTTAACATGCACACACCCATACATGCTCATACACACACATATGCACACCCATATGGACACACACATATACATACTTATACATGTGCATGTGCACTTGTAAAAACACACACACACATGCACTAACATACATCTTCAAACACAATTGCACACATGCACACACGTAGAGGCACACACATAGGCACACATGAACACATAGACACAAACATATAGGCATACACATATGCAAAAATACAAGGATTCTTGCAAGAACATGCACACACACATGTAGAAAGACACGCATAATCACACATATGCATATGCACACACGTGAACACGAACACATAAATGCACCACACTAACAAACATGTTTCCATGTATAAACATGCACCCACACACACATAAATGCTCTCACTCAGGCACACAGTCATTGAAAAACACAAACACAAATACTAACATAGAACCACACACATGCTCACACACACACACAAAAATGCACTAAAACGACACACATGTGATCGTGTGCACTGACATACATACACAAGTACACATGCATACACAGTCATGCACACACAGATGCATACACACACACAGGTAATCACAAATACTCGCATATAAATGCACACACAAAAATGATGCGCGCATGCACATTAATGCAAACAAACACCCACACACATAAACATGCACATGCACAACAACACACACATAGACACACATGTAAAAACTTGCACAAAAATAAACACACATGCTCACACATAAGCACAGACACCCAAACACACACAAGCATACACACATAGACACAAACATGCATACACACTAACATGCCCATGCACACACACATATGCACCCACACATGCACACACACACACACACATGCAAAGCACACACAAACATGCATGCACATGCACTCGCACAAAACAATACACATGTGCATACACATGCACACACACTTTCTCTCTGGCACACTTCATACACATGTGCACACACATATACACACATAGATGCACACTTGCATGCACGTTAACACATAGCCACACACTCACACATGCACACACACACAAATGCATGCCAAAATGCACAAATGCATGCTCCCAGGCACACACAGAAGCACATGCAGAACTACACACACATAGACATGTACACAAGTGAAAACACACATACACTCACATGCATACACACCCATGCACAAATAAGCATACACACACAAAACTTGCTCACACACACACATATGCACACAAACAAACACATACATAATCGCACATGTAAATGCAAATAAATGCATAGCCACGTGCATTTGCAAGCACCAATTTGCAAACTCATGCATGCATACACACACAGCTACTCACAAGCACATAAGCACACAATGAACACATACAAACACTGATAAACTCACACGTGTGCACAGACACACACCCAAATACACAAATTAACATAAAAACTTGAACACATGCAGCCAAAGATATATACACATATGCACACACAAACACATGTGCACATGCACATGCACATACATGCACCAACAACCACACACATAGAAGCACATGCACATGCAAACTTGCACAACATGTGCACATGACCCAAACACACACACACACACATACACTTGGATGCATAGGCACAAACACACATGTAAACACATGCACACACACATAGCAAAATAAACATGCAAGCACACACACATGCATTCATGCACACTACACATGCTCATGCATGCGCACATGAATACAAAAGCAAATGCACATACAAGCACATACACATGCATAAGAACAAGCACATGCACACTCTAATACATTGGATCATAGACAAGAACACACACAAACACAAAGACACACATGAACATGCACATATACACATGCATGCACACACATTCACACACATGCAGTTCATGCATGGACACACATGCTCAAAAGCATGCACATATGAAGATGCATGTACACAAACCCAAATGCAAAAATGAACACACAATCACACACATATGTGCATGCACAGAAACACGCATGTGCACACATACATATAGATGCACATGCATGCACACACACACACACACACACACACAAACACACACATGAACAAAAACATCCACACATGAACACATAAATGCATGCACAAATAAATACACACACATAGTCAAGTAAGCAGGGCACACAAAAGCATAAACACATGCACACATGTATATGCACACTTATGTACATATACACACATCTACATTCACACAAACACACACACACACACATACACAATCTCACACTTGCATGCACACACACACACTCAAACATGTGTACACACACATGCCCACATTAGGACATGCACTTTCACACACACACACACACACATACCACCATGCAAGCATACACATGCACAAGCTTCCATATGCACATGCATACACATGCACTTACAAACATACTCAAACATATGTGCACACAAAAACTTGCACACATAAACATATGTACACACAGGCACACATACATCCAAACGAACACATACATATGCACACACATGAACATGTACACACTCACAAACACACACACACACATGGTCACACATGCACACTCAAAAACATGCACATACACACACATGCACCCACACAAATACCTTAATATGAATACGCACACACGCATATGTAAACATACATATATGCATACACAAGTGTGTGCAAAGAAATGCAAACACGTGCATTCAGACATGCACATTCACCCATATGAACATGAATGCATGCACAACACACAAAACACCTAAACACAAGTATTCATGCTCACACACAACCATACACAAATCCTAAACTCATACGCCCACATGCATATAGAAGTATAGACACATACACATGGGCATACGCAAACTCACCCTTCCCTTTATGCATACACAACCATTAAATCATGCACACACACACATGAATGCATGCACACTCACACACATGCATGCACTATGCACATACACAACCACACACACACACACATGTATACACAACCACATACATGAACATGTAGACACACATGTGCACACACATATAACCACACCCACACATAGATGTAAATATACATAAACACACAAAAAGCACCAAAAACACACATGCATAGACAAACCACATGCAAATGTACTTGCACATGTAAACACACCCACACACACACATATCTACATGAACACACAAAATCTAACACACACACAAGCACAAACACATGCACATGAACAAACACACATGCACATGCCTATAGACACAAATGTACCTACATAAGCATGCACACAGACACACACTCACTCATATGCACAAATACACACATGCATATACTCACATGCATGCACATACACACATATAAAAAAACACATGCACACACATATGCATGCAAACATACACACATTTGCATGAACGCACATAGACACATGTGCGTGCACATGAACACACATACACACCCACCTACACATAAATGCACATGCACTTGCATTCTTGCACACTTGCATGGAACACACACACGAATGCATCAACACATGCACACACACACACATAAACAAATATGCATGCACATTCACTCATACACATGCACCCACAAATGAACATGTGCATGCAAACACATGCACATGCACATGCATGCTCATGAAAATGCATATACACATAGACACATAGTCACAAGCACACACATAAGCTCATAGACATGCACACATATAGCTACACACATATGCACACACATGCACATGCACCCATGCATTTCTACATGCATACAAGCATTAACATACATTCACATATCAACACACACATAGACATGTACACACATGCATACATAAACTTGCACACACAAATAAATATGCACATGCATATACACAAATTGACACACGCAATGCATGCACAAGCATGCACACACTTGCTCAGAAACACACGGATGCACATGTGCATGCACTCACACTCATACACACACACAAACACATACATAAACTCACATACACACACATGAACGAAGACACACTCATACACACACATGCACACACATGCACACACATGCACGCACACAACCAAGCACATGCACATGCACAAACATGCACATAGATTAAAAAGAAGAGAGAGAAAGTAAATAAAGAGTTAAAGAATAAATAAAAAAATATATGGACAAGGAGATAGATTAAAAAGGATTAATATATAAAAATAAAAAAAGAAAGAAAAGACAAAATCCTTGAGGGAGAATTATAGATGTGGGGAGAAACTAAAGGAACATGAAAGAAGGAAGTGTGGAAGAGAGGGATTTCAATAAAAGCAAATGAAATATAAAATGCATGACTGTGGTGATAGAGGATTGAGAAAGGAAGAGAGAATTAGAATGAAAAAGTTCTTTAAAAGATTAAGAAGAAAGGTGGGAAAAAAGTTGATAATCAAGGGAATTGATGGAGGTGGAGAAGAAAAAAAGATACAAAGTGAGAGAGAAAAGGGGAGAGAGGGAGATTAAGAGGTTTAGTTGGTGAGAAATAGATATCTTTATAGGAAATAATAACTTATATGAAAAATGATCTTGTTATAAACATAATTACAAATATTATATCAAAACAAGATGATTATTAACCATTATTTTAGTAAATAACAAATATTCATAATTATATAAGAAAGAAAGAGGTAGGTTGTGTAATAAGTTTGAGGGAGAAGAGAGAGGGATAGAAAAAGAAATTATAGATAAAGAGAGTAAGATAAAATATGAGTGAAGAAAGAAAGTGAGATTTATAGAAATAAAGCTAGAGAAATAGATAATAAAGAGAGAAGAATATAGAGTGAATGGAGAGAATTAAAGAGTGAGAAAGAAAGAGAAAAAAGTGAAGAGAGTGAATTAGATAGTGAAGAGAGAAAGAAAGAAAAGTGGTAGTGAGAAAAGAGTTTGGAAGTTGAAATAAAAAGTGATGTAAAATGAGAGATAACATGGGTGATAGAGAGAGGAGGGTTATAAAGAGAGTGAGAGAGTGACAAACTAAAAGACATAAATAAAGAGAAAGAAATATAGAGATTCCAAGAGAGAGAGATGGTGGAAAGAGATAAAGAAAGTTGAAGGTATAGAGAAGAGAGAGAAATGAGCCAAAGAGAAGGAAAGAGTAACAAGAAAGTGAGAGATAATAAAGACATAAAGCCAGATAAAAAATGAGTAAGAGAAAGGCATAGGAGCAATATATTAACAAGAGAGAGGAGAATGATATAGTGAAAAGAAGAAGAGGGGTTAGAATAAAAGGGAGATAGACTAGAGAAGGTAGAGGGTTAATAGGACAATGATAAAGAGATACACAAAGAGAGACAAGAAAGTTAGTTTGATCGATTAGGAAAGAAATATAGAGAGCAAAAAGGATAAAGAGCCAAGTGGAACATGGATATGTTAACAAAGGAAAGTGATGGAAGCAAGAAAATGAGAAGAGATATGGAAGTGAAAATATGGAACTGAAAGAGAGTGAGAGTTATTAGAAAAAGAAGATAAAGGTTATCATTATAAATGTGGCAATAAGTGGACCAAATGTTTTATGGGAGGTGAAGGATAGAAAGAAGTGAAAAAGTGATGGATAAATTGATGTAGATAAAGAGAGAGAAACAATGAATAAAGTTAGGGAGAGAAAATAAATGTAAAATAAGAAGAATGAATTAATAATTCTATAAGGTAACATTATTGTGAGAAGAAAATTATAGATTTTTTAATAATAGTTATTCATAATTTTTTGAAATTATTAATTATTATTAAAGAAGAACTTTAAATAAGAATGATGATATCAATATTTTTAATAATTATAATATTTATCAGTTACCATTATAGTTCTTTAGTATATTTTTATTAATCGTGAATAATTATCTTTTTAACTTTTATAATTTTTATTTTTTCTTTTTCCATTTCCTCTTTGTATTTAATAATAAAGTAAATGGAATATTAATAATTTTAATTAATAATATAATAATTATTATAATACTTAATGTTAATATTTAATAATTTATTAGTTTTTAAAATATTATTTATTTTTATATAATTATTTCTTAATTATTATATTTATTATCAATAATAAATTTTATTAAGAATAATTTTTTAGCAGTCAGAGACAAAAGAATTATTGCTAATAATACAACAATAATTAATAAATTTTACTTTAACCATCATTTTATGTGTCAACATAACATTTATTTTTAAATCAATTATAACACAATTCTATTTATACATATAATTAATTATTAATATCAATAATTACTACAATTGTTCTTATATCAAAAACTTCCATTCAAACACAAATACATTTGTATCAACACACACACACTTGCACACATACACGAAATGACATGCAAAAACACAGACACACAAACGCATGCACGAATGCATGCACTCACACACACACACGCACACCCATATGCTCACACACATAAGCACATATACAAACATGTACACACACATGCATGCATGTGCACTGGAATACATGTGCATGCATGCATGCACATGCACAGATGTACACTTATGCACACACATAGAAATGCACACACAAGCAACAACACATGTGCATACGCACACACATGTAGGCACATGCACTTACACATACAAATATATACGCACACCCACACATGTGCACACACATATGCATAGGAAACACATACAAACACGTTGATGTACACATATAGACCCACAAGAACACACACACACACATGCACATAATTGGACACTCACATGCATACACTCACACATTATACACACACAAAAATGCATGTGCACAAGCACACATCTGTATGCATAAGCACATATAGAAGTGCACACCTACGCATATATGTACACACACACAGATATATATATATATATATATATATATATATATATATATATATATATATATATATATGCACATAACCTCACACACAAACATACATGCACAGATACATACACATGTATAAAGTAGCTGCACACACATGTATACACACTAATACACAATCACACAAAAACATACATATAAACTTGCCCAAGCACACACATGCATATGCAAACACAAAAAAATGCATATGCACACACTCTTGCATGCACTTTCACACAACTATAGACAAACACGCATAGACACACATGCATACACACACATGAACATCACACACATTACCACACACAAATGCACTCACACATGCGTACATGCACAAACACAAACACTAATGAACACGCACACACAAATTCACACACACATGCATGCATGTGCACACACACACTTGCATGCATAAATGCACAAACTAATAGAAACATGCATGCACATGTACACAAACATATGTTTGTGCACACACACACCCACAAACATATACACATAGACATGATCACACAAGCAACATGCACACACACACACATACATGCATAGATATATGTGTACATTGACACACACATGTAGACATGAACACACATACCTGCACATATATACACACACATTTGCTGATAGCACACACTCTTATAGGAGAACACATAAAATTGGTCACACACATACATGCACAATCATACAAGCACATATACACACATACACATGACCATTCGCACACAGGCTCACACACATACATAGAAATATGCATATGCACTTGCATAAACACACAAAACACACACAAACACAATTGTATGCTTACACACACACATGCAAAAATTCATATCGACACACATGTATACACACACATACATAGAAATGCACACTTGTCCAAAGGCCCATACACATGAAAACATGTAAATACATATACACACACACACGCACATTTGCGTATGTACTCACGAACACACACATGCACTCTAAATACACACATGTGTCAACATATACACACACATCCACAAATACACAAAAACACAAATGCACAAATGCACTCACCCACACCTATATGTGCTTGCATACATACATACACACATTAATGCACATACCCTCCCACATGCACACAAATGCATGGATCCACGTGCACACACATAAACCCACACACATATGCACACCATACAAACACTTTCACATGTATGCAAACATGAAACTCACACAAATACAACACACACAAATATTCTTACACATGTACAAGTACACAAACATATGCACACATGCACACACAAATGTATGCACATATATACAAGCGACATATGCACAAATGTAGACATATACTTATGCACAAACTCACAAGCATATTCACATATGTATACTCACATCCACATACACACATTGACACTCACACATGGATGTATGGACACAAGAAAATACTTATATAGGCATGCACAAACACATGAACATTGACCCATGAACGTACGTGCATATACACAAACACACAACATATGCATGCACACACACATCCAAAAGAAAACACACAAATACAATCACAAACATTCATGTAAATTTACACACACTCACACATGTCATGCTTATGCACATACACAAAATCAAGCACATACACCTCCCATGTACATACAAGCATACACACACACACACACAAACACTCACATATACAGCATGCATAGACGCACACACATGCATAAACACATAGAGATGCATCCATGCATGCATTTACACAAACACACATGCACACACAGTCATGCACACACAGTCATGCATACACACTTGCATGCATGCATGCACAAGCACACATAGGAACAAACACATGATCAAAGGCACTCACATATGTAGACAGGCATGCACGCATATGTATGCATGCACAGACACACAAACACATACACACATACATGTACACATATTCACATGCACATGCAAACACACACACACACACGATCATAGAACAAACATAAAAACACACACACACACACATGCTAAAAGACACACATGCACCCACATACAAGCACACGCATGCATGAATACACAGACATGCACATGCTTGCCCACATGCCGAGATTGACAAACACAAATGCATTCACAAGTATAAATACTTTTACGCACACATGCACTCTCATGCATGCTGATATAAACATTTACCCACATCTACAAACAAGGAAAGGCACACACATGTACATTCACAAACACACACACAAATGCATACACATAAAGAGACACACACACATATGCACATGCAAATGCACGTAGACTTGAAAACACACAAACACTAAAATACATATAGACCCATGCACACATGACTCACACTCATAGACATGCACACAAGATGTACACACACACATAGATGTGCATACACATGCAAACACTCACGCAAGCCCATGCCCACAGACATGCACACATGACCACACTAACACACACAGACACACCACCCACACACATGCATACACACTCACACATGCACACACACACACACAAATGCATGCACAAACATGATCACAAATGCACAAACCATGCACCCATGCTGCCCACATGGATAAACACACACAAACATGCACACACATGCACACACATGCCCACACACATAAGTACACGAGCACACATGCCCACATAGACGCATACATACTCAGCCCCACACATGCACGTAAATATGCATGCACATATACACACATGCACAGACACACACATACACATTAACAAATGCATGCATCCACATACACACTTGTACATGCACATGCACACAAACACATGCTTACATACATATGCACACATAAGCATGTGCATGTACCCTCACACTTGAACTAGAACAAATATACACACATACACACACACACACATTGACCTATAGAAACTCACACATGCACTTGCACACACACAAACATGTGAATGCACATAAAAGCACACACAAATGCACACACATATTAACACATATGTAAACCCTCACACATGGATGCACATATATGCATATTCACACACACACCCACACATGCACACACACACATACACACACATGCAATCACACACATGTACATGAATAGATTGGCATGCACACTTGAACTCATGCATGCTTGCAAACACCCACACACACACATAAAGAAAAATACCCACACATATGCATACATGCACACATTCATAGGCATGCACACAATAACACACATACACACACACATACACATAAGCAACACACATTCATGCACACACATATGCATTGGTTCGTGCACATGCTCACGCACATGCACGAGCACACACATAGCCACACATGCACATATACATTTATGTACACACACATGCACATGCATGCTTGTATGCACACACACACACACACACACACACACTTGCATGGATAGGAACACACACACCCCCATGCAAATGCATGCATGCACATAGAAACATACATCTACACACACATGCAAACCCAAAAAGCACACATTCATGCATGCAAACACACATAATCATACAAACATGCACACACAAAGACATGCAACTACACACATGCACACTCTTTCTTATGCAAACAAACATTCATGTGTGCACATAGTACGAAAGCATGTGGGTGCACATGACCACACTCATGCAGACTTGATACCCACACTCACATGCATGCACACAAACACACATGACCCACAAAGACACATAAGCATGCACACACATACAAAAATGAACTCACACAAATTTGCACTATGACATGCACCCACACAGATACAAAGGCATGCACACATGCACATACCTACACCTACACACACATGTGTGTATGCACATACACACACACATACATGCATGCACACAAACAAAAATGTGCATGCTCACACATGCACATGCATATGTAAACATATGCTCACACAGACACACTCATAGTCACACGCAAACACATCAAACATACGTGCATGTGCACACACAACTTGACACAAATGAGCACACATGTGCACACTTACATGGACACATTCACACATGCACACCCACACATACATACACATGCATGCACACATATACACACACATGAGCATGTACATGCTCACAAAGATGCCCACACGTAGATAGACACTCAAATAGCACACACACTTGCACACACCCACAAACATGCATATTAAAACACAGACATATACATGCATACATTGATACACACACACACACCTAGCCATACTCACACACATGTGTGTGAATGCACATGCAATCCTATACACATGAAAGCTTCTACTTGCATATGCTTGAATGCATGTACACACTTGAAAGAATGTACAATGAAACACACCCACAAAATACTCATGCAAACGATCATAAATGCATACACAGACACACCCATGCACACAAAAACACAAACACAGCACATAGATGCTTAGGCTCATGCATGCATGCAAACACACACCCACATACACACTAACACATGCATAAATCACACACTTGCACACTCACACACATGCACACACATGCTAATGCACAAAACAACAAAAATAATTGCACATGCATGCACATGTATAGAAATGCATGCACAAACACATATACACACAAACAAATATGCATACACATATACACATGCACTAACACATGTATAGGCACACACATGCATGCACAAGCACTTACAAAAAGGCACCCACATATACACACACATCCACACTCATGCACATCCACAAGCACGCCCATGTGCACGCACATGCACAGTTATACACAAACCTATTTGCACATACATGCACACATACATATACACAAGCACACACATGCACACTCACACATGCATGTAAAAGTACAAAGACACATGCACACAGATACACACAAACATAATCACACATATGCACATGCATACATACACACACCCTCACACACACAGACACACACACACATACAAGAACACAAATGCATGCACATGAATGCACACAAGCATGCACTCACACATATACACAAATGCACGATGTACACACACAAAAGTGCACATGCTCAAAGAAATAAAGCACACACACAAACACTTGCACACACATGAAGATATACCTGTAAATACACCCACAAATACATACATATGCACAAACATATGCATACAATTGAACACATGCACAAGCACACACAAGAATACTCTCACATAGTTATACACACACACACACATGCAAACCCTTACATAGACATGCACATGTTTGCTAAAGCACAAGCACACACACATACACACAAACCCCTTCACATAGACTTACAAACACACATGCACACGCACACACACACATGGAGATGCTTGCATGCACGAACATACGTACACACACAACCTCATTCATACATGCATATGCTGATACACATGGTAGGCCCACACAAGCACCTGCCCAACCATGCACACATGCAGATGCACACACACACACACACTTACACACACATGCTTATACTTTTACAAGCACATAAAGAAATGTATACACACACATGTATTCATGCACATGCACACATGCATGCTCACATACGGACATACAAACTCAAAAACACATGCACACACATGTAGACACTCAAGCATACATATATGCTTGCATCCATACTTGAATCCACACATATAGTTGCATGCACACACATACACAGAGACACATCTGAATGCATACATGAACATATACACACATGCACATGAATACACATGCACATGCGTACACACATGTACGAATATAGATGCACACATGGACACAAAATCTACATGCATACACACACTTACACATCAACATACACACACTTGTGTGTGCATTAACCTACACAAATAAGTTTCTTCATAAATGCACACAAGTGCACATGCACATGCAGATAATGTGAACATATTTGCCTATACAAACACATGCACATATGCACACAAACACATAATTACACTCATACACACATAAGTAGACATGCACTAACAAGTAAATGTAGATGCAGACACATGCACACACACACACATGCATGCACACATAAGCACTCTTATGCACATATATCCACACACATGTACACTTGTACACACACAAACATGCATACGATCACATAAAGGTACACTCACACATGGCTTTTCACACATGCACAAAAACACATGCATATGCATGCACACAAACACATGTATTAGCATGCACACACACTCGCACAACTAGCACATGCACACATATACATACACACATACACATAGATACACACATGCAAATACACACATGAACATACACACATGTATGCATACAAGCACACATGTGCATGCAGGCACATACATGCATGTGTGCATAACTCACACACATGCACACAGACATATTTTAACACATGTTTGCATACACATGCTCACACACACATGGATAGGCACACAAACACATTGACGAGCACACACAAACATATAGATATGCGACTACAAATACACTTACACATGGACACACACATATGCATGATTATATCTATGCTCACACAAGTGCAAATGCATGAATAAGCACACACACTCACACACACATACACATGCACCAAACATAAACATGAACACACATGGGAACTCAAAAACACACACACACACATGAACACACAAAAGCATCTATAAGGACGTATAAATACTCAAGCATAGACACACACACATACACATATGCATATATATGCAAAAACACACCAATATACACATGCACAAACAAACACAAGTGAATGTCCACAAGCACACACACTCAAAGGCACACATATGGTGCAAACCTACACACATTCACATATATGCATGCATGCATGTACATACACATATACACACACACACACACACGTGCATATGTATCTAAACAACATCCTACACTCACATATGCACACAAACACATATGCAAAGATATACACGCACAAACCTACACACATGCACTCCTATGCATGCATATGCAAAGACAAATTGACACACAAACATGCATGTGCATAGCCAAAAAATATAGCCACACATACATGCACATGTAACGACACACATGCACATAGATGCACCCATAAGACAATGCATGCATAGATGCACACACACATGAACACGTACAAGCATACACAAGTAGACATGCACACACCCTCACAACATACAAGCACATAGATATGTGCACAAACATAGGCACAAGAACACTCATACACAAGTATAAACATGCACACATGCACACAAATGCATGTAAAACATGCACACACACACACACACAAGTATGTTCATGCATGCACACATGCCCATAAGTATATAAAATGACATACACACACAAACACACATACTCACACACAAATACACACAAAAATATGTTGGCATACACATACACCCTTATCCACACACAAAAAACAAATGTATAAACATGCACACACAAAAACACACATGCTCACATGTACACACATAATCACTTGCATACACACACATGAATATACATGAACACATGCATTTGCACATGCAGGCACAAACTTGCACACATACCCATGCACACTAACACTGATGCACACACAAACACATACATGCCTACATTTAAACAAACAAACATAATGATAAATGCACAAACATGTACATACACACATAAGCATGCACACATACACACACATGCATAGGCACATGCACACACATTACCATACACAAACATGCACACAAGCAACCCACATGCACATACATTCAAACACCAGTGCACATAAACACGCATTGTTGTATGCACTCGCGCACTCTTGCACACACACACACAACAACAACACACACAAATGCATGCACACATGCCCACATGCACCCACACACAAAACAAACATACTTGCACACATATATGTATGCATACACATGTGGACCCATGCTCACAAGCACACACACATATGTCTATTCACATATCTATGGAAACACACATACACATACACATGTATGAATATGCACTTGCACTCACACACATGCATACTCACTCACTCGCACATGCACATGCACACTCATGCGCACACACAAGTATAAACACACACATGCACACACACTTGCATACACATGCATGCACGCACACACAATTTTAGACCTACATGACCCACTCATGTACACACACATATGCACATGCACACACAAATACACATGCACTAGTATGCACAAAATACACACATATATAAATACCCACACAAACAAACACACACCAACACACATATGCACACAAACACACTCACATATGCGTCAAAACGCATACACATGTTTTCTTACACACACAAATGAGTAAACACACACAAACACACACACACACACACATGCACACATGCACATGTGTACACTTGCATGTACACACATGCTCCTACATACATGCGCACATAGGCACAACCACATAGGCATGTGCATGCTCATATACAAGCACAAATGCAAAAACACATACACATATACACACACTTGTATGCACTAAAACACATTCACACACACATTAACAAGCACAAAGTCGCACACACGCACATACACACATGCACACACACGTGTGTAAATGCACACATGCACATTCATACATTTAGGTGTACATAGATGCACACATACACACTTGCACATACAAAAGTTTGTACACATGCATGAACATTCATTTGCACACACACATAAGCACACAAATGCGCACATTTGGACACTAACATGTGCACTTTCTTACACATACAAGCATGCATACTTAAACACTTACGCACACACATACATGCACATCTATGCTCACATGCATGTAGAACCTAACATGCACACACAAATGTAGACATATGCAATCACACAAGAATGTATGCATACACACATGCACCCCTTTGCACCCCCTACACACATATACACCCAGACACACCTACACATATGCATGCACACACACATACATACATAGACAAACATCAATACGTCCTACAGATGCATGCACATATAGATAGATGCATATGCTCACACCCACAAACCTACACACATGCAAATACACACAAATAAACACATGGACATGCACATACATGAATGCATGTGCACAACCACACATATACACACATGCACACATGTACATTCATACAATCTGAAACACATATGCACACACATACACACACACACACACACTAAAAAACACACACTCAAGCACATATACACATTTACACACACAGGCAAACAAACACAAGCATACACATAGGCAAATGTACACAAACATGTCCACACATCCACACACACACCCATGCTCATGCACACATGCATGTATGCACATGCGTAGCACAGACACGCATGGACCTATATGAGTACAAAAATGCATCCTTACATACACACACTAATAGACATGCACATGCACACTCCTACAAAGGCACACAGGAATTCTTGCACTCACACACACATGAATGCATAGACATATGCAAGCATGCATGCATCTAGACACACAATAGAGTACACACACACAAGTGCACACACACATGCGCACACCAACACACAGCCACACTAACACACATATACTCACCCACACACATATGCTTAGGAAAACAAACATCAATTTGCATATGCACACAAACATACAAAAAAAGAGATATAAGCATGCATAGACACACAATAGACACATGCACATATGCACATATGCACATATACACAAAAACATGCAAGCACACACATGCACACAAGTGTATCAACCATGCTCACAAAGATGCCCACTCCTACATATATGCATAATCCAACACATTCATGCAAACATAGTGCACATGCACTACCTATGAACACACATAGATACATATATGCACAGACAGATACACAAATACCTACCCACACTCACACATGCATGCATGCACGCACATGCATGCAAGTTTGCATGCATGAATGTATGTACACATGCTTGAAAGTACGTACACACACCCACACACATACATATATACACACCATTGCACACATGTACACAAACACAGGCATATGCACACACACAGACATACATATAAATAAATAAACACATGCATAGACACACGCATATTATTATAAACATACACAAACAAACATTGTACTTGCACGCACACATGCAGATGAATAATTAAACAAAAGTAAATGCACATACATGCACACACAAACATACACACAAACACATGCACATAGACACATGCATAGTCACACAAATATGCATACACATATACACATGCACTTATGCATGCATACACATACATGCATGCATGTA
Source organism: Vanilla planifolia (assembly GCA_023846275.1). NCBI lineage: Eukaryota > Viridiplantae > Streptophyta > Magnoliopsida > Asparagales > Orchidaceae > Vanilla > Vanilla planifolia. The sequence goes on from JAIUJO010000102.1 coordinate 223,367, forward strand.
AGTACACACCCAACATACACGCACACACAAAATTGCTTGTGCACATGCACAGGCACACCTTAACAAATACTCGCACACACATGCACAAACACACTCACACACATATACATATACTTGCACATGTGTAGCCATGTAGGCATATTCACACACATGCACATCCATGTGCATACACAACACACACACACACACACAGGCACACACACATGTACAAACATAGGCACACACACACGAATAAACACATGCATGCACATGAGCTCACATACACATGAACACATACTGACACACACACACTCATGAACTCACACATGCATAGTAGTATGCATACACACACATACTCATCCACAAACATATATTCCTATAAGCACACACACACACACAAATACACATGCACAAGAACATGGATATGTCACACATGCAAAGTACAAATACACACATGGACACATATTTACACACAAAAAACCATGCATATATATATGCACCCACCTGCATGCATAGACATACACATGTAAGAACACAAGCACAAGCACACAAATACACACATGCATAGCACACAAACATGCATGCATGAACTCACACACATAAAAACATGTGTGCATGCAAACACACACTGACTCATACACAAATGCATGCACATATAATGCACACATGCTCACACACATGTGCGTACATACACAACATGAAAACACTTGCACACATATACACATATAATTGGAAATTGATTTATACACACATGCAAAAACATACTAACAAACACCATGAACATAAATGATCACACACATGCATGCACACAAATGAACATGCACAAGCATCAATACAATTTCATACAAACACATACAAACAAAAATTTAGATACAAACATACAAGCACCACATATTATATACACATGCTCATTGATGCACACAAATGTACACGTAGATGAACCCACATATAAATGCATACACACGCACACACTGCACCCACACATATAGGCCTACATACATACACATAAACATAATCACATATGTACACATAAGCATGCACATGCATACATACTGATGCACACACGCATATGCTAACGCACACTCGCACACACAAAAACACATACATGGAGAAGCACATACACAAGCAAATATATGTACACACACACAGTGAAATGGACACACATGCATGCTTGTAGACATGCATATCCCATACATGCATGAATGAACACACAAACATAAACATACACACACAAAAATACACGCACTAGAGCAATGTACTCACACATGCACACATATACACGTGAACACATGTACCCATATAGATAGGTGCACACACGCATACATGCATACATGAATGCACACACATGTGCACATAAGAACACATATGCATGCAAACACAATCACATGCATGCACAACCACTCACACTCACACACATGCATGCACACACACATGCACACATGTCCACACATGAACAAATACCTGCACACATGAACAAATACCTACACACATGCACAAAGGCACACACACACTCAAGTAGACAAGGTGCATAAAGATGCCCACATAAATGCATACACACACACACACATGCATACACATGCATACCACACATGCATGCACATGCACACACCTATACGCATACATGAACACACACACCAATGTGTAAACACACACACATATACATATGTACACACAAGCACACCCACATATGCACACACACACACACACGTAGACACAAACAACAACTATTAACACTACCCACACATTCATATACACACGCACACACACACACTAATGATAAGCACACACACTTACTAAACTACACATGCATACACACACACATATATGCACATACACATATACACACAAGGAGGCACACACACATGCATAAACATGCATTCATACATAAATTTACACATGCACACACATAGATGCATATGTGTAAAAATACATGCACAAATGCAACATGGACACACAATTGCATACACACACACACACACACACCCCTACACACATACTTACCCATATACACACACACACATACACAAGAATGCCTGCATGCTCACACAAGCACAAATACACAAATAGACACACACACATATACACATGCACACACATTGGCACTCAAAAACATGCACATAGATATGCACACACTTGCCTTGAAAGCATGTACGCACACATAGATGCACACAAAGGTGCCAACACATGCACATGCACACCCATACTTACACTCACATACAAAAACACATTGATGCAGACATCAAAGCTTGGCGTTGCACGAACAACGGGGGATCAATTTTTATTTAAATTTTCAAAATATTTTTTGAAATATTATGATGTAAAAAAATGTTTGCAGTGACGTATGCGCCGAAACATGGATTCCAGAACATCTTTCAGAATCGAATTCGGAGTTCAAACGGACTCCCAGGAGCCAAAACAGCGCGAAAAACCAATTTCCCGCCGCCGGCTCCTTCCGCCGCCTACGGCTGCCCGCCCGCCGCGCCGTCCGCCGCCGGAGCCACCGCCAAACCAGACCCGGGGTTCGACCAACGAGCCAGACCCGCGCCCGAGTCCAGCCCGGGCTCGTCAAACCACACCAACCCGCCAACCCACGCCGACCCGCGCCAACCCGCGCCGACCCGCGCCGCCGCCGCAGCTGTCGCCGCGCCTCCAGCCGTTTGAAATTAGGAGTCTTTTTGTATTCCCATGAATGAACTTAATTTTCATTATTTTTAGGTGACTTTTGGTTTACCCATGTGTCCTTTAGTATTCCCATGTAATGAGTCAAATGACTTTTGTACCCTTATGGATTCCTATATAAGGGGGAGTCCTTTTCTGTTGTGAGGAGGAGGGAATAGTTAATACAAGCTTTTGAGTTTTTTTTCTTCCATTCTGAGCGCGAGTGCTCTGAGTGTCTTTGGCGTGCCGACTCGTCAAAGCTCTGATACTGGGAGGAGGGACGTGAGGTCCAAGTGGTGAGACGCCACTCCAGTTTTGGCGTGTTGATTCGCTGAAGCTCTGATACTGGGAGGAGGGACGTGAGGTCCAAGTGGTGAGACGCCACTCCAGTTTTGGCGTGCTGATTCGCTAAAGCTCTGGTACTGGGAGGAGGGGTGCGAGGCCCAAGTGGTGAGATGCCACACCAGTAAGTTATCCCCGACACTGATTCTACTATCCATCTTCCTACCCCTCCACCAAAATCCCAAAATCTAAAGCTTTTACCATTTCCCTTTCCTTTTCTATCTACACACACAATCCCGTATCTTTTCGTGTCCCCCTACCCCCCTTTTTGTCCTACATCACACATGCATACACACATGCACAAACAAAGACATCTAAAAGCTGACATGCACAAAGGCACAAAGGCACACATGTGGCAAACACTTATATACACACACACATATATAGACATGTGCATGCACATACATGTGCACACACACACATGCATGCTTATGCACCAACACACACACACACACACATATGCATGCACATAGTCTAATACACACATATAGACACGTGCACAGACACATACACAAGCACAAACATGCACACAAACTCATGCACACACAATCATGTCCACACTCACAAATACTCACATGCATGTAAGCATGCACACACACAAATAACATAAATGTAAACATAAGAACACGCTCATACATGTATAAATTTACACACTAAGATGCACATACATAAACATACACATGTAATTGTATACATACAACACACATGGTCACTCATACATAAACACAAATATGCATAGACCCACACACATTAATGCAAATACACATACACAACTAATGCAAACATACAAACTCAATGACTCACCCACAAACACACACTCACTCACACATGCACACATGCACACACACACACACAAGCATGCATGTATATACGTGCTCAAATGCACATGCACATGTACACACACATGACCACACACACATGCACTTAAATACATGCATATGCACACAAGAACATGTTCACACACACACATGCTTGTTTGCACTCACAAGTACACACATAGATGAATACACACATATACAATGACACCCACATCCACATGCTTCCACACACATATGAACATGCAAGCACACACACATGTAGACATGCACACATGCACCTATGCACACACACACACATGTCCACATATCGGTGCACACATATGCAAATGCCAAAAACACATGCACATGCACACACAAGCAATAACACACATAGATTTACTTGCAAGTGAACACACATGCATACACACATACTTTTATATGCATGTGCACTCTCACATCAGCATGCACACACACATGCACATCTACACATGCACACACACATATACACACACAAACATACATGCCCACACACACACACCCACACACATATGCACACACACAAACACATACACATGCAAACACCTGAAAAAACACATATTTGCATGCTTGTATACATGTACAAATGCAAAACATACACCCACACATATATATACTCTGACCCATAAACATGCATAAATAAAAAGACATGCAAACACTCACATACACACACAAATGCAAAACCATATACATATATGTATGCACATGCATAAAACCAAATGTGTGCATACATACATAAGCACAAACACAAAGATGCATACAAAAATACACATACACAGACATGCATGTGAATGCACACACACACATATACACATGCATATAAATAGGAATACATGCACACACATGCACATATACATGCATACATAACATGCACATAAACATGCACAAATCAGTACACACATAAGCATGAATGTCCACACACATGTACACACAAATGCACATATGCATGCACACACACACACACATGCACGTACATGCACACACACATGTGCCCATGTACCTGCCCACCCACATGCACAACGTCTATGCACCTGCAACAAATGACTCCCATAGACATGCATACACATAAAAATGCACACATAGGCATGCCTACAACAACAAAAATAGATGCATAAGCTCACACATGCATACACAGATACGAATGCATGCACACACAGAACCACACATGCACACACACAGAGACATGCACACATACACTTATGCACAAGCGCACATGCACACACAAACATGCATATACACATATACACATGTACACATGTCAAACATAGATAGACATTCACACATGTGTGCATGCAAAGACACACACAAATGCTCCCCAGCACAAATACATACATGTGCACACACACATGCATACACACGTAGAAACAACACAAGCACACACACACAAATAGACACTCCCAAGCAGAAGCTCAAGAACACATGCACATATCAAAACAAATAGACATGCACATGCACATGCTTGCATACATGATCAATTTAATGCACACAAACACACATGCAGACATACACGTACACACACATACACACATGTAGTCAGATGCATAAATGCACACTCACATGCACTAGCACCCATATGAGTGTACATACAACCAAATGCATACACACACGAGTGTGGAGCACACACACATGCAAGAAAATACATTCACACACTTGAGCACATAGAGACACACACATATGAACATATACACAATCAAACACATGCACACACACAAATGAGTAAGCACACCCATATGCTCACACATGTGCCTACATGCACATATGCTTATGCACACATATATGCACTTATGCATACACAAACACACACACACACTATGCATTTGCATAAACACCTACAAACACACACTCTCTCACATGCACACACACACAAACCCATACATGCACACATGCACCTGCATGTAGACATAGACACACACATATACTGACATGCACATGCACTAAAACACATGCACCAATACACATACACACATAAATACACACTTGTAGATATATAGGCATAAATGCCTAAACATAAACACAAGCAATTTCAAAAATTTATGCACACATGTGTGAGTGCACACACACATGCACATAAAAGCAGTCACACACTTACACCCACACCTATTCACATACACGGATGTGCATGCAAAGGACAGGCAAACATGACCACACACACATGCATGCACAAACACATGTGTGCATGCTAAGACGTACATGCTCACAAACATGAAAGGACACACCCACATGCACACATGCATGTATTTACATACACATGCACATATACACAAATGCTTATAGGAACACATACACATAAACATATGCACATAACACACACAAACATATACATAAGTACACACATATGCACACATGCACAAACACACATTCACAAACACATCCAAGAAAACAAATGCTTACATGAATGCACATTGGCTCAAAAATAGACAAACTACATGCATATGCACACATAAAAACACTCACATGAACACATAACACACACATACACACATGCACATTCACACTCACACACACACACAGACGTCCAAATACAAAGCACACACATGCATGCTCACACACATAAACACACACATATGAATAAACACAAGTAGATATGTACACAAACACATATACACACATACACATAGATGTGCACATGGACACACACATACACTCATGCACACACAATCACCTACACACACACACATTCACCTACATGCATAAACTTGCATGTAGACACACATGATCTCACATGAACACACTCACACATGAATACACATCTGAACATATATAAACACATACTCAAATACACACACATGCATGTGTACACACATGCATGGACATGCACACCCATACACTTATAGATGCACACACATGTACACACCCACATGTGCACACACACACACTTAAACACATATAAGGATAATAGTTAATGGGTGACACAACTAATTAATGATGGTTGAAGTAATCATGATGATGTGAAATAGTTATAAAAAAGAGTAGAATAAATAACAATTAAAAGAAACTCATAGCTCCAATAAACAAGTTGAAATTTGATGCTCCTAGTTTTGGACTTCTTTGAGCACTTATAAAATTTTTATGTTGATCCAATAAAAACAATCCAAAATAATTCCACCAATGTCTAAAATTTGCTTTTTCAAAAGCTAGTCATTATAGGAGATGAAAGAGGAAGACAAAACACAATTGTCATCCAATTCTACTAGATGGAGTAGGAATCATCTGATTAGAATAATAGTTAATGGGTCCAAATCTAATCATAGTGATATGATTTAGACAATTAAATTTAAAAATTGGAAGGATGATGGCGATGATTAGGATACTATTCATGAAGGTGGAGGGGCTCTCAGCCATTCGAATAAGCACTATGAATGAATGACTAGATGAAAAAATTGTTCTTAAATGTAGAGGAAAATGTGACCATTCAATCACAAAGATGCATGATTGATTAGTACAAATGTGCTAAAGTTTGGAATAGAAAATGTTTCATTTATGTAGTTCCACATTACAATGTAATGCATGTGATTTGTCCTTATATTACTTCCTTTACATGTAGTATATAGCCTATTGGTGCTTGCTACCCCATGGTACCCTTAGGATCTCATTACCTAAGGCACCTATGTAAAATGCTAAAATGGGTCCAACTTAACCTAAGCCAACTACTTATCATTAACGAGTGCTACTTTACTTATTATACCTAATCTATTTTAGGAGTCAAGTCCTAACTTGATTAACCCAACTCGTTGTGAAATTCATACCATGACTAATACTTGGGCCTAAGCACGACTCAGTTTAAGTCAGGTTCCTGACTTCCTGCTCCTTAAGACCCAAAGCCCAACATTATAAGACACTTGCAAGCCTTTTGGCTTGGCTTTCATTGGGTGCATTGGCCAAATTATTTTTTAAAATTATAAAATTTTAGAACTCAAAAAGATTTAATTTTAAAAACCAAATGTAACCTAATGCACTACTAAGAAAACTAACTCAAATATACATGAATAATGATAATTGTATGTGACATAATTATAAAGAAAATAAATGTTTAACATGTTAACCATATAGATATTGAGAAGTATAATTCTTTATAGATTAGTCACTCCATAAAGGGCATGATTCTTAGCTCAAAAATTAGTAAGTTGAGCATTAAATCTTCATTAACTATATATGTTATGATCTTGATTACAATAATAAAAAATTATTATAGTGCACATTAAGATTTTATTAAAATAACACTAAGCTCAATATAATGCTAGTAACACTTAGTTTTATTTTGTAATCATCATATTAGAGGTTAGAATAATCTCCCCCTTGAGGATTATAAAACCAATGCTAAAATTGAACATATAATAGTCATGATAATGTTATATAATGAACAAACCAAGTAATATGATAGTTAACATTTTAGTTACCCTATTTGATAGCCTATACTCTCCTTAAATTACGGGATTAAGTTTTCCCCCTTTTTTATAATCATTTAAAGGGGATAATTACACCTAAGATCAATCTAAGTTTATGAAAGACTTAAGTAGCCAATGGCCTAGAAACAATATCTACTAATTTGATAAAAGATGGAAAAAATAACAATTGAATTACTTTCTCTTGCACACTCTTTAATAAAGTGATGTTATAACTCTATATATTTTATTCTTGAGAGTTGAATTACACTTAAATTATTATAAAAGATTATACTTAATATAAATTCAAAGACATAATCTAAAAGTTTCTATTTAATCCACTGAACAAGAGTAACATAACTACATATAGTAATGTACTTGACCACTATTATAGATAGTTTCACATAATTTTATTTCCTACTAGCCTAAGAAATTTGTGAACCATCATTCAATTAATACACACTAGAGGTACTCTTTCTATCAATCTTACTCCCAAAAACGTTAGCATATATGTAGGCTATCAAATCCAAACTGGCATTTATGGTACCCTAAGCAAGGAGCCTTAGTCTTACAAGATATTTAAAAATATGTTTGACTACTTATAAGTGTTATTTCTTAGGACTAGCCTAAAATCTCACACACAAACTTACACTAAATATAATTCTAGGCATATTTACAATAAGATATAATAAAGATCTAATCATTCTTGTAAACAATTTTGTGTCAACAAGCTTTTGAGCTTGAAGTAATGGGATCTTCCTTTGCTTCAAGTTTTCATAAACAAATTTGTTTAGCAACTTCATGAAATATTTTGAGAAATAAAAATTCCTTCACTTTTTTGCTTAATCTTTATTAATTAAAGTAAGTGAAATGCATAATCTTTATTGCTAAGCTCTTACAACTCGCTTGAAATCATAAAGTGCCATCTTAATGAATTAACATATGATGTAACTTACATCCTACACTTCTACAATTATATATCTATTTAAAAATATATTTTTAATATCTATTAGGTATAATCTAAATCTTTTAAGGTAGACATAAGTATGTAAAATCTTATTTCCCTTAAGTCTAACTATAAGAGCAAATATCTCATCCATATTTGCTCTTTTAACTTGATAATAACCTTTTGTTATTAACTTAGCTTTATTCTTAATAACTTTGGCATTTCTATGTGGCTTATTATTGAACATCCATTTTGTACCAATGATTATTTTATCATTTGGCTTAGGTATAAGATCCCAAACTTTATTTCTCTCAAATTACATCAACTCTTTATTGATTACAATATTCTAGGTCTCATCTTCAAAAGTTGTTTCTATAAAATTAGTTGAAATCATAATAATGATCATTAGAATTCATTAATTGCTTCTCAAATTGATCTCCTCTTTTTTCATTTCATTAACTTCAACTACATTCTCTAGTTTTTCATCTCTATGACTTAAATCTTATAATTCATCAAGTTGATCATCTTGATGATGATTACTGGATGTTTTAAAAAGATATTTATCAAATTTAACATGAATTATTTCTTCCACAACTAATATTCACGTATTATATAAGCTAAATATTGTACAAGTAAGTGAGTATCCTAAAAGGTTCTCTTAATTAGACTTTGCATCAAGCTTATCTAAATCAATTTTTCTATTATTTAAAATGAAATATTTGCATCCAAACACATGGAATGAGATATCTTAGGTGTATTATTATGAATTAATTCAAAAGAAAAAAATTTCTAACAAAGGTCCACATATTATTTAATTAAAAACATAATGGACAATATTAACTATCTCAGCCTAAAAATACTCCAAAACACTATACTCATTAAACATACATCTTATCACATTCAATAAGGTTCTAAACACTCTCTTAATTACAACATTTTGTTGAGGGGTCATAGGTGAAGAAAATGCATTCAACTCTATTTTTTACAAAAATCATCAAACAATTTTTTCTTGAGTTCTTCGTCATTATCACTTCTAATAAAGACTAACTGAAGATTATGCTCTTTTTTAGTCATAGCAATCAATCTTGTAAATATTTCAAAAACTTTATGTTTATTTTTAACAAAAGGAACCCATATAAACCTAATGAAGTCATCTACAATTATAAACCCATATTTGCTTTTACCTAACCTCTCAAAATGAATAGGATCAAATGTATCTAAATGAATAAATTCTAATACTTAGTAGTAAATTTTATAGGTGGTGTAAAACTCACTTTGATTTGTTTTCTTAATTGTCATAAAAGATATAATTTATCACTTGACCAACTAAGGTTTTGATAACCACTATTCGGTTAAACTTTAAAAGATCTTTAAAAAAAGGACTTTCTTAAGGGACAAAATCTTTTATACCATAAAGTAGAATTATTGTCATGTGATGTAAGATATTCTAAACTATTATCTTTAATGATGTACAAAAATAAAAAGTATGTTTTATCTTTTCTATATCTAATGATAAGTGGAAGGTAATATTTACAATTAATGCATTTCTTTTTATTAAATAAAATGTTAAAATTTGAATCACATAATCAACTAATATTAAGAAGATTATGTATTAAGTCTTGTATAAAGAGGATCTTTCTTATAGAAGTGTGCGAATTGCTTATAGCTGTAATTCTAATCACTTTCTTCTTGGAGTTGTCACCAAGTGCAACTTCATCAACATCATATGACTTCAAGTGAATGAATAAAGATGCATCTCTAGTAATGTGTTTTGAGCATTTGATATCTAAGAACCACATACCTTCCTCGATCCTTGAAAGAACATGCCCATAAACAAATAAAACATTAGTTTTTGTGACCCAAACCTTCTTGGATCTATATGTCTTAACTTGATCATTAATTAAATTATTATTTCTAATACATATAAATCTAGAAGATTTATTATCAACAACGTTTCTAAATTTCTAGTAAGATGAAATATGTCAAATTGTTGCACAGTAGTTATAAATTACACTTAGAACAAAATAATATGTAACATTTCTTACATAACAAATCTTATGAAAAAAAGTACTACAATGAACATGAAATTTTTTTTAAATTAGTTAATTCTCAAACTAAGCATGTCTTTTGATAATAATAGATGCTTTTTCATCTCTCTTAACCTTAATCTTCTACAAATAATTAGTATTCAACTCATTCAAATGTTAATATAGGCTTAAATAGTTTTTAAGTTCTTCTTCAAACTTAAGATATTTAGAAGCCAATTTGTTTTATTTCATGAAAACATCAATATACTATTCTTCACAATAAACCATAGAATAAATTGAAAAAAGGAGCAAGAGGAATACTTCAACATCTACTGATATGTTGATAAGAACACTATCCATTTTTATATGACTAATCAAACTCTCCAAATCTTCATCACTAGAAGGAGAATTATCTGAATCATCCCATGATATCATCATAGCTTTCTTCTTTTTTGCATTTTGAAACTTCACAACTCTCTCATTGTAGTGAGGACAATTAGGTCTTATATACTTAGGTAATTTACATTCATAATGAATTATTTCTTCATGAGGTGTTATCTTTCCCTTTTATTTCTTATTGTTATCAACTCGTTTATCTATATTTTTTCATTATATAATCTAGATAAAGCTTTTCAAATTGAAGTTACCTCACTTGGGATGGAGAAATATAAGTTTATAGAATAATTGACTATAAAGGCTATCAATGTTTTCCTTCTTTTTCCTTTCTTTTTTGGCCGCAAGTTCTTTATCCCTTCTTTTATAAGCTCAACTTTGTCGTTAAAAGCTCACCCAATAACTTATCTAAAGTTTTAATCAAAATATTTTATGTTGTTTTCAACATCATCACTAATGGATCATGTTATTAAGGAAGAACACAAAGAATCTTCCTCACCTATTCACTAATAAAAAACTCCTTGATAAGGTTAGATGACATATTTATAATATTTGTAAATCTTATAAAAATAGTTTTAATGGTTTCATTCATATTCATCTAAAAGAATTCATTCTCTTGAACAAGAAAGTTGATTTTTGTCTACTTAACTTGAGAAGTACCTTTATAAGCAACTTCAAGTTTAGACCAAATCTCATTTGCCACTTTCAAGTTAATGTTATATTACATTTGGGTACTTAAATCACAACACAAAATATTCATAGTCCAAGAATTTTTTTGAGTTCAGTGTTTCTTCTCAGGAGTGAGTTCACTTAATAGTTTTCTCAATTTTCTCTACCAATAGTCTTAGTAGAAAAACTCAAATGTATTTTCAACAGTATCCCAAATTTTCAAATCAATGAATTCTAAAAATAAATGGATAAGGTTTTTCAATAAAGTTAAAACTCATCTTTGAAAAAAAGTAGTCAAAGTGACGAATGTCATACAAGTGCACACACATATGCACACACACACACACACGTACACACATTCAGTCAAATGCACACAAGCATACAAATGCAAATGCACACTGGACACACATGTGCACACACACATATACGTGCAAATGCACTACATGAACACACACATACATTCACTCTCACACATAGATACATGCACACACACAAACACATAAATACACACAAGCACACACATAAACATAATCATAAAAGTACTCGCACACAAACGTGTAGGCATGCAAACACACGCACATGCACATGCCCATGCACACATACACATCCAAGCATACACACATCCATAACCAAGTATGCTCACACACTCACGCAAACAAATACTTATAAGCACACATATGCATGTAACAACACAAACACATGCATACATACACATATGCACAAACGCACGAGCACACACTCATGAGCACACACACACTTTCACACTGTTGCATTAATACGCACACACACACACACTTGCAATTCCATACATTCATAGATAAACACACACATGTGGATGCACATGCACACATACTCTAACCTATACACATGCACACACCCACACACTTGCATACACACACTTGTGCAAACTCACAGACATCGACTTGCACATGCCCATGCATAAACATGTAAACACACACACACACACACACACGCATGTGTCTACAAGCACATGCACATGCACATGGATACATACAAGCTCACATGCACACACACACACATGCATAAGAAAATATAGAAACAAGGATGCATGTATGCATAAATTCCTGCATGCACACATGTGTATGCACATATGTTGACATATGCATGCATGCGCACATGCACACACACACATACTTGTGCACATACACATGCATATGCGCCCACACACACATGAACATACTCTTACATTCACATATGTGTGTCCTTTGACACACCGACATGCACACAGACAAGCATGTATGCATGCACACACACATGCACACACTTACACATATAAACAAATACATGCACTCATGCACTCACCCATACACAGATATATGAGAGAGCACACACACACACATGCTTGCATTAACTCACACACACACAAACATCAACACACTCATGTCCCCACAGACATGCATGAAAGCATGCACACACAAAAACACATACAAATGCATGCACAAATGATAAGCACGTAAATGCACACACATGTATAAACTTGCAATAGCATAACCATATACCCCCATGCACACACATATGCACATCAGCACCACACACATACAAGAATGCACATACATATACGAGCACACATACAAACAAATGCAAGCATACAGATATGCATACGTGCAAACACAAAGGAACGTGCACTTGAACATAGACACACCCACACCCAAAAACATACAAACATTCACAAATAGCACACACATAGACACATAGAAATGCCTTTGCATGTGCACACACATGCACTCACACATACATACACAAACATAGATATGCATAAACACATTCACATGAACTCCTATGTGCACACATGTATACACACACATGCATGCACATGCAAAAGTACACACACAAGAATGCTCACACATACTCAAAGTCACATAAGCACACATGAATGCACCTACATACAGAAGTACACACACATACACCCACACATGCAAGCATAGACACACGCATGCATGCACATGCATACAAACAAATGTACACACATATGCACACAAACATGCATCCACACATGCACACATGAACACATGCACACACATATGCACTCATGTGCATAGAAACTCATACTTATGCACACATACATGGAGATTCACACACATGCACACAAACATATACACACATACAAGCACACGCACATGCACACACACATAAGCACACATACTCACAAACACACGCACATGCACACATACACTTCTTTACATGCACTAGCACACTCAAAAGTACATACATAAGCACACAATAATGTGCACACACATGCACACACACACACAAGCACACACACTCATAAACACAAAAGCACACACAAACACACATGTGCACACATGTACAAGCACAATCATATACATGCATATGCACACAAGCACACACCCATACACACTCACACACATAGACCCACACATAAACATGTGCTTGAATGCACACATAATTACAAAAGAATGCACATGCACTTATGTATACACACACACACAAAAGCACTCATACACACTACGTCACAAGAACACAAACAAACACTGAGACACATGAATGCACACACACCCATAGACAAACATATACATGTTTCCACAATCACCCACTCAAATACATATGGAATTTCACACATCCATGCACATTGTAACATGCCCCTCAAATACAAGCTAACACACTAACACACATATGCATGCATAAACATGCACACATAACCACAAACACACATGAACATGAACACACACATGTGCATGAATGCATACACATACACACAAACATGCATACGCAAATGCATATTCATAGCAACACACACTCACAAAATCACACACACATGCATCAACACACTCTCACACATAAAGGAGTACACATGAACTCACACATCCACACAAATGCAAAGATATGCACATAGTCGCACACATGTGCATACACACATGCACATGTAATCACAAAAAGGCACATGCTTGCAAACACACACACATGCACACACACGTGCAAAGAAATAAGCACAAACATATGCACATGCACATATACACATGTACACTCACATACACTAACATAGAAGCGCACACACTAGCATGCAGGCATGCACACACATATGCATAATCAAATGCATGCACACATGCACACAAGCATACACACACTCACACATACATGGATGTACTTACACATACATACCCTCATGCATGCATACACACACATGGGCACACACATGCACATGTACAAACACTCACACATGCATGCACACACACATACAAGCACACTTACACACATACATACACACATGCACACACACAAATGGAAGCATGAGAACACCTGCATGTATGTAGACGCAAATCGACACACACAACAATACACAAGTAGACAAGCACTCTCACACACATATTTCTATTCACATGTACAAATACACACACATACATACACACTCACACAAAGACATGACTACAGGCATGTACATGAAAAATCGCATACAACCAAACACATGCACTTGGATAGAATGATGCTCACACATACACATGCATGCCTGTACTCACACATGCTAATAGGCACATAAGCACACAGATGTCCAAACACGCCAACACACATGCCATGAAAAAAGACACAGATAGACATAGACATACAACCACACACATGCAAAGACATATACACACATAAACATATGCACATAGGCACACATAAACATACAATTACTTGTGCACCAAAGTACTCACATGCACATGTATATGCATAGAAACACATGCAAGCACATACATACACAAATAAGTAATTGTATACATACAAACAAACACACACACAAATGCACACAAAAATGTGCACATACACAAACACACATGCACACATGCTCGTACATGTCCACACACATAGACACACTCAGACACACACATATACTGAGGCATGCACACACACATGCACACATACATACACATACATGAATAAAGAGAAGCACATAGGCACACACAAGCACACACATATGCATGCATCCACACCAAATACATACAGATGCACATGTACCCACATGCACCTACATACATGCATACACACATGCCCAGTCTCATATGAACACACACATGCACACGCACCCACAAATAAGTAGACACACACACAAACACACCCATATGCACACACAAACACTCACACATGCACGAGCGTAGGTGTGCACACAGATGCACCAACATGTGCACACACATACATAAAAAGAATCACACACTTACCCACATGCTTGATGATGCAAACATATGCATACACACATGCATATGCACAAGAACACACATATACATGCACATAAACACAAACACACACACAAGCCCACATAGATGGACAGTTAAACATGCATACATATGCACATGCACATACAGATGCATAGCCACGCACACATATGTATACACACACACATACACATGCACTCACAGATGAACTTACATGTATTCAAACACACTGACACGTACACATGTACATAAAAGCACACACGCATGCACATGAATAAACACCCACTTACTCAAACAAACACTAATGCACATACACAAGCCCCCCACATAATAACATGCATAGGCATATACACTCGCACACACACACACTTGCAAACCTAAGAGCACTCAAACACACACACAAACACATGCACAAGCACACACAGACATACCCACAAACACACATGCAAGTACAAACACATGCGTACACACACACATGCATGTATGCATATGGATGCACACATATGCACCCACAGGCACATGCAAATGCATGTGCACAAAAAATACACATATGCACAAGCTCACAGATGCACAAACACATGTGCATAGACTCACATAGGCTAATAGACACATGCATGGGCACAAACACATAGACATAGATGCACACAGCAACACACACATACACATCCTCATAGACACACACCCATGTACACACAAACATGTACACATATATGGGCACACACTCACATACAAATACACACATTCTTATAGACACACATACACAAACACATGCACACATAATACATATAAAAACACATCAGCACAAATATGCACACACGCACATGCACACACAAGATACACACACAAACCCACACATGCACACATATGCGTGCATGTACAAGCACACAAACTCACCCATACACTTGCACAAGCACACACACAGAAACATGTCTACACTCATATGCACAAAACATTACACAAATACACAAACATGTGTGCATACACATACATAAACATGCATGTGTATTCACATAGAAAAAAAGAAACACAAGAAAACACATGCACACACACACACACATGCATGCAAACACACACACACACCCATGTGCATGACATGGATTAACATGCACATGCATATATGCAAATGCATAAACACATGAATACACGTTGGCACATGTGCAAACACACACACATACATGCACAATGATGCACATACACACATAAGAAAACAAATATGTGCACAAGCACACAAAAGAACAAACACTAAGTTGGACTTGCAAACACACATACAAACATACGAATGCAGACACACATGTAAAAAAGGAAAATATGCACACACATTCACATGTACAACTACACTCGCATACATATGCACATAAAGAATCAAGCACACGAAGACACAGACACATGTGTACCCATGTGTATAGATGTGCCCACACACACAAATGCACTCATACCAACTAGAATAGAACACACATGCAAGTGCACACACACAAATACATGCACATACACACACACAAAGAGACATGCACGTGTTCACATAGTCACTGACTTGCATATGCATGCAACCACGTATATACAAACATGCACCAAAAAATACATGCATGCATTCACACATGCACCTGCACACACACATGAACATGTGCACACATTGACACATACACACATGAACATACTAAAAATATATGCAAACACATGCACACACATACACACACCTAGCCACACACAATCATGTGCACACACATGTATGCAAACTAAGGCATAGAAGCACATTTGTACACACACCATCACCCATTGACGCACACGCACACACATATCGACCCACACATATATCCACATAGACACACATATGCAAACACAAACTTAAACACAAGCTCCAAGACATGCACACATGCATGCAAACACAAGGCACTTGCAATCACCCATAGTTGAGCAAGCACACACACACACACACACTTATAAACCCACATGCACCCATACACAAACATGAACATGCACACACACATGCACTAGCACTTATGCACGCACACATGCAAACGTAAACACACTTACCTATCCCTGCACACACGCACACATAAGCACATTCACACACACATACACATACAAATGGAAACATGAGAACACACACATGTATGCACATGAAAATGGACACACACAATAACACATAAGTAGATAACCACACACACACATACATCTATGCACACACACTTATACATGCACATACACACTCACACAAAGGCATGACACATATGGGCATGTGCATGAGAAATCGCATAAACACACATACTGACATGCACATGCACATGAATATGCATAAAACACATGCAAGCACATGCATGCACACACACACACACACACACATATTGATGCATGCACACATACATACACATACATGAATAAAGACAAACACACACGAACACACAAGCACACACATAGCATGCATGGGCAACGAACCCATGGAGATGCACATGTAGCAACATGCACATGCATTCATGCATGCACACATGCCCGCACTCATATCCACACACATACATGCACACATATACATGCACATGCATGAACACAGAAGTAGAAACACACACACACAAACACACCCACATGCACACACACTCACACTCACACATACACGAACATAGGTGTTCACACACATAGATGTGCACACATATATGCCCACATATACACACACAAATGCATTCACACACATACATAGAAAGACTCACACACCTACCCATATGCATGATTATGCAAATATTTGCATACACACATGCATATGCATAAGAACACACATATACATGTACATAAACACAAACACACATATAAGCCCACAAGCATAGACACATAGACATGCATGCATATGCACATGCATAACACATGCCAGCTATGCACACACATGTGCATGCACACACTCATGCACTTGCACTCACAAATGAACTTACATGCACACAAGCACACACAATCATACACATGCACATAAAAACACACACACATGCACATGAATAAACACCAACTTACTAACACAAACACAAATGCACATACACAAACTCTGCACACAATAACATGTATAGGCATACACACTCGTGCACACACAAATAGTTGCAAACCCACAAGCACCCAAACACACACACAATAATGCCCAAAAACACACAAGCAAGCATGAACACATGGACGCACACACACACATGTATGCTCATAGAAGCACACATCTGCACACATAGACACATGCATAAATACACATAAGCACATGATCATAGATGCATAAACACATGTGCATAGACTCACGTAGGCTAATAGAAACATACAAGGGCATAAACATATAGACACAGATGTACACACACACACATACATAACATCACAACCACATACCCACGTGCACACAAACACATACACAGATGTATGGATGTACACTCACACACAAACGCAAACATTTCTATTGACACATGCATAAACACAAGCACACATAATGTACATACGACAACACAGGAGCACAAACATGCACACACACACACATACACACATGCACACACAATATGCACACACAAAACCACACTTGCACACATACGCATGGACATATAAATGCACACACTCTCTAATACACTCACACAAGCACACGCACTCACATGTGTATAATCACATGCACAAAAAATTACACACACATCCACAAATGCATGTGCATACACATACATATGCACACATGTGTATGCACATAGACACAAAGATACAAAAGAAAACACATACACACATGCATGAAAACACACGTGCATGCACATACACATGACATGGATTATCATGCACACACATAGATACATACACACATGAACACACATAGACACAAACACACATGTACACATGCATTCCCACATGCATGTGCAAACACACATGCATACATGCACACCGATGCACACACATGTCCACACACACACACACACACGTATGAATACATGCACACACACATGCACATACACACATAAGTTAACACACAAGCACAATTACAAACATGCACACTCACACACACATCTACACATACATGCACATGAACATACACACACACACATGCATAAAATTTTGCACACACATCCATGCCAGCATTAACAAATGCACATGCTCACACACAAAGATGAACACACATGAATGTACCCATGCATGCACAACATGCAACACTTGCACATAAATACACAAGCATGTATTCACGTACAAGCACACACAAACACATGTTGAAGAATACATACATGTGCAGATATATGCACACACACACACACACACATGCAGATGCATACACCTCTACGCATGTTTGGATTTGTATGTGTGAGAATTTGTGTGAGTGTTTGTGTGCATGCATGTGTTTTGGTGTGCATGTGTATGTGTGTGCCTACATGTACTTGTGCATGTTTGTGTGCATATTTTTGTTAGTGTGTGTTTATATGTGTATGCATGTGCATTTGTGTGTGTGCTTGTGTGTCTTTGTGTGTATGTGCATGTGTATCTATGTGTGTGGATGTTAGTGGGTTTGTGTGCTTATGTGTGTGCTTGTTTGTTTGCATGTATCTATGCATGCATGTGTGCTTATTCGCATGCATTGATGTGCATGTGAGTGCATCTATGTGTGGGTGTAAATGTGTTTTTACATGTGTGTGTCTATGTATTATGTGTGTATGTGTGTGTGCATCTAAGTGTGTGTGTGTATGTGTCTATGTACATGCATGGACATGTGCATGTGCAAGTGACTAGGTGTGGGTGTGAGTGTGTGTGCGTATGCCTACGTGTGTCTGTGTATGCCTACATGTGTATGCATGTGTGCATGCTTGCATACTTTGTTGTGCTTGTATGCATGCATGTGAGCTTGTTTGTGTCTGTGTGAGTACATATGCATGTGCATATGAGTTCCTATGAGTGTGTGTCAGTGCATATGTGCATTTGTGTGTTTTTATTTATTTTTATGTTCTTAACATGCATGAGTACATGTGTGTGTGCATGTATCATTTGTGTTTGAATGTGTTTATGGGTTCTTTGTGTGTGAACATGCATGCATATAGTGGGTGTGTGTGTGTGTGTAGTTGTGTCTTGGGGTGTGTGTGAGTGGATGTCTGAGTGTGCAAGAGTGTGTGCATGTTTATATGCTTTTGTGTATAAATGCAATTGTGCACATGTTTGTTTGGCAATGTGCATGGGTATGAGTGTGAGTGTTCGTGTTTCTTATGTGTGCGTGTATGTGCTTGTATGTATGTGTATTTTTGTGTGCTTGTGACTATGTGTACATGTGTGTTTGTGTATGTATGCATATACATCTATGTATGTGGGTGCACATGCACAAGTGTGTGTGTGTGTGCATGCTAGCATATATATGTGTGTGTGCCTATGTGTGTATTTTTATGCATGGTGTCTCTACGTGCATATGCATGTGTTCCTGTATGTGTGTGCATGTGTGTGTGCATGATCATGTATGTGCTTGTGTGTTTATGCATGTATGTGTCTGAGCATGTTTGTTGTTGTTCATGTTTACGTGCATGTTCAAGTGTGTATAAGGGTTCAATGCATATTTTGTACAAGTGGGTGCACGTGTGAGGTTGTGTTCATGTGTGTGTGTGTGCGTGTGCACATGCATGTGTCTGCAAGTGCATGAGTGTGTGTATATGTGTATTTGTTTGTGCACATGTGTATGTTTATGTGTTTATATCTCTATGTGTGTGTGTGTTTACATGTCCATGTGTATTTCTAGGTGTATATGAGGGTTTGTGTGTGTATGTGGATGTGTGTGCATATGTAGGTTTGTATATATGTGTGTGTTCATGTGCCTTCTGTGTACATGTTTGTATGTGTGAGTGTGTGCCAGAATGTGTTGCGTGCATGGGCATGTATGTGTGTGCTCATACGCATGTTCTTGTGAGTACGTGAATTCATGCACATGTGTATGTGTGTGTGTGCATGCATGTGCCAATGTGCTTGCATGCTTCTGTGTGTGTGTGTGTGTGTGTGCATGTGTGTGTGCTTGTGCATGCTAGTGTGCACATACACGCATGGGTGCGTATGGGTGCATGACTGTGTGTGTGTGGGCCTGAGTGTGTGTGGGTGTTTTAGCATGTGCATGTGATGTGAGCATGGAAGGGTGCATGTGTTTATGTTTGTGTGTGAGTGCATTCGTACATTTCTTTGTGCATGCATGTATGTGTGTGTGCATGTCTGTGTTCATTTTGCTGCAGATGCATATTTGGATGCATGTATGTCTATGCATCTTTGTGTTCATTTAACTACATATGCATGTATTTGTGTGCATTTGTTTGTGTTTGGATGCATCTCTGTGTTCAATTAATTGCATATACATGTTTGTATTTGCTTGCATGTGCCTTTATGTAATTATGTGTATGTGTGTGAATATGTGTGGACTTGTGCATGTATTAATGCATATGTGTGTGTGTGCATGTGTTGTGCATACTTGTGCATGAGAACATGTGTTTACATATGATTTTCTATATGTGTGAGTGTGCATATGTGTGTGTGCATGTGTGTTTAAATGAATGTGCATATGTGTGTCCATGCATGTGATGACATGGTTGTGTGTGTGCACATGTTTGTGCACTTGTGTGTGTGCCTCTATGTTTTTGTAATTGTGTTCTCATGCATGCACACGTGTGTGCGAATGTGGGTGCATTTGTGTGCTTGCAATTTTTTTGGGTGCATATATGTATATGTGTGTGTGTCTTTGTGTGTGAATGTTTTTGTGTGTGTGTGTGTGTGTGCATCTTTTGTGTGTGAGCGTGTGTTTGCATATGTGTGTACATGTTTGCATGTGTGAGTGTGTGTGTGTGTTTGTGTATATTTATGATTATGTGTGTGTGTGGGTGTGTGTAGTTGTGCTTGTGTGTGTGTGTGTGCTGGTGTATGCATGTGTGCTTGTGTGGAAATGTTCTTGTGCATGTGGGTGTTTGCTTGTGTACTAGTGTGAATAGGTTCATTTATTGTGATTTTGTTGGTATTTGGGTGTGTGTACATCTGCACAAGTGTTAGTAGGTGTGTGTGTGTGTGTGGTTGTATATGCATATGCTAGTTCACGTGTGTGTGCGTGTTTGCATGAGTGTACTCTGCATATGTATGTGTGGGTGTGTGTATACATGTGCATGTTCCTATATGTATGTGCATGTGTTTGTATGCATGTGTATGTATTCTTATATGCATTTGCATTTGTGCATGTGAGTGTGCATGCATGATTATACCTATGGGTGCATGAGTGCATACATCTATATGTATGGCTGTACACATGCATGGGTGCACATCTGTTAAAATTCATGTGTCAACATGCTAGTGCACACGTTTGTATATGATCTTGAGTTTGTATGTGCATGTGCTTATGCGTGAGTGTGTGGGGGGTTGTGTTTTCTGTGGTATGCATGTGTGTGCGTGAGTGCTTGCATACATGTCTACATGTGTGTACATGCACACATATTCATGCATATGGGTGCACACATGTGCACAGGCATGCTCATGTTTATATATGTAAGAGTGTGCATGGGTGTGTGCACATACATTGTGTGTGGATGTGCTCTTGTGTGCATGTTTGGCTTTGAGTGCATGTGTGTATGAAAGTTTATGTGCACATGTATGTGCATATTGATGTGTGAGCATGTTCTTATACACATGTGTTTTCTTTTGTATGAGTGATTATTTGTGCATTTGTATTCGTGCACATGTGTGAGCATGCATGTATGCATGCATGCTTGCATGTGGTATGTGTATATTATTGTATATTTGGGCATGAGTGATTTTGTGTTTGTATGTTTGCATTTGCATGTGTACATGTGTGGTTATCTATGTGAATGCACGTGCATGTGTGTCTTTATATGTTTCTACATTGGTGTGTGTGTGTGTGTTAGTGTGCATATTTGTGCATGGTGGTTATTTCTCTACATGTGTGGTTGTACTTGCACAAGCATGTGTACTTGTGTGTGCATGTACATTATCATGTGTATGTGTGTGCCTTTGTCTATGTGCAATTGTGTATGTAGGTATGCATGTGTGTTCATGTGCACATGTTTGTGTACGTGTATATGTGTGTATGTATGCATTTATGTGTGCATGTAGATGCATGTATGCATGTGTGTGTGTGTGTGCAGGCTGTCCACATGTCCAGTTTTGTGTGTGCATGAGTACATGTGTTTGCATGCGCATGTGAATGTGTGTTTACATGTCCATGTGTATATATGTCTGTTCGTGTGTCCTTGTGTGTTAGAGTGTGCACATATGTGTGTGTGTTCATGTGTGCATGTATCTGCATTTGCATGTGTATGTACATGTGCATGTGCTTGATTCTTTGCATGTTGGTGATGGTGTGTGTGTGTGTGTGCATGCATGTGTGCATGTGTTTGTATGTGTATTTGTGCATTTGTACATTTGTGCTTGAGTGTGCACATTAGCATGTGTACACGTGTGTATTTGTGTATGTGCACGAACTATGTGTGTCTGTGCATGTACATGTGTGTGATCATGCATGTGCATATGTATTTGTGTGTGCCTGTGCATGTGTGTTGCATGTGTGTGTGTGTATGGGGTGGGGGGCATGGATGTTAGTGTGTGTACGCATACGTGCAAGATCATGTGTGTGTATGAGTGTGTTTGTCTGTATGCTAGCTTGTGTGTACTTGTGCAAATGCATGTTCATGTGCGTGTCTATGCAAGTGGGTGTGTATGTATATGCATGTTTGTTTGTATGCTTGTACGTGTGTTTCTATGTGTGTGTGCTTGTGTGGATGTGTGTTTCTGCATGTGTGCTTGTGCATGTGTGTTTGTGCATGTGTGTTCATATTTTTTCAGTTATGTGTGTTTGCGTATGCATTTGTGTATGTGTGGGTGTGTTATCTTATATATGTGCAAGTGTATGCATGTATGCTTGTATGTGTGTGTGCACATATTTAAGTTTGTGCATGGATGCAAGTGTCTGCACGTACAAGCATGTGTATCCATTGGCTTGTGTGTGTGTGTGAGTCTATTTATGTGTGCATGTAAGTGTGTTCTTGTGTACTTTTGTAGATGTTTGCATATGTGCTTATATATTTCTTTGCATATTTGTGCATGTGTGCATGCGTATGCCTATTTGTGCATTTGGGTATGCATGTTTTAGTAAGTGAGTGTGTGTATGTGTGCATATACTTGTTTATGTGTGTGTGTGTGTATGTTTATTTGCTTCTACATTTGTTTGTGTGCATATGTGCACATGTGTTAGTGTATATGTTTGTACATAAGTGTGCTTTTTTGTGTGTCTATGCATCTTTGTGTGAATGCATCTACATCTATTTGTGCATGTGGAGTACATATGTATGAAAGCAAGTGTGTTTGCATTTTTGTATTCCTATTTGTTGGTATATGTGTGTGTGCTTGGGTGTGTGCATCTATGTGTGTATGTGTTGGGGCGCATGTGCCAATGTGGTTGCAAATATGCATGGAAGTAGGAGTGTACGAACATGTTTGTGCCTGTGCATGTGTGAGTATTTGTGCCAATATGCATTTGTTTGCTTGCTTATGTGTGTGGTTTTGTGTGTGTGCATGCTTTTATGTGTGGATGTGGGTGTGCGCATGCATACAGTTGGGTATATGCACACCCATGAGTGTGTGTGTTTATATGTATGTACATGTGTATGTGTGTTTGTGTGTCAATGTTTGTGCATGTTTTCTTGTGTGTGTCTATGCATCCATCTATGTATGTATGTGCTTGTACATTTTTTTGTGTACATATATGAGAGTTTGCATGTGTGTGTGCATGTATTTTGAGGTTGTATGTACATGTGTATTAATGCAAATGTGTATTTGTGTGTGCATGCATTTACTTGTGTGCATATATATACCTATGTGTGCCTTGTGAGCATGATCATGGGTGTGTGAGCATATGCATGTGTGTTTGTATATGTTTGTGTGTGTGTGTTCATGTGAATGTGTTTGTGAGCATGAGTGTGTGTGCATGTGGGAGTGGGTGTGTGTATACTTATGTGTTTATGTTTTCTTGTATGTATGTGGATGCATGTGTGTGTAAGCATTCATGCATGTGTGCATATTCAGGCATTGGAATGCATGTGCAAGAGTGGGTGTGACTGTGTACAAGTATGTATGCATGCATGATTATGCATGTTTGTGTATGTATTTGTGTGTGCATGTGGACGTGTGCAGGTTTTCTTATGTGTGTTCTATGTGCGCTTATGTGCATGTGTGTAAGGGTATGTGAGAGTCAGGGTGGGGGTGTACATGTGAGTAGTTGCATACCAATATAGCATGCACCTTTATGCATTTGTGTGTTTATGAGTTAGGTCGTGCACATGTAGATGCATTCTTGTGTATAATTGTGCCAAGGTTCGTATGTAGATGCATGTGTCTAAGTATAGGTATGTGAGCATATGCATGTGTGTGTGTGTGTCTAAATGCATGTAAGTGCATGGGCATGCATGTGAGTGTGTGTGCGTGAGCTTGTTTGCATGTGGATGTGCCTTCTTATGCATGTGCATGTCATTGCATGTGTATGTGTATATGTGTGCATGTGTGTACTTGTGTGTGTGCATATTTTTGTTGGTGTGTATGTTTGTATGCATACATATGTGTGTAGGTATGTGTGTGTACATTTGTGAGCATGTCAGTGTATGTGTATGTGCGTCTGGGTGTGCATGTGTGGGTGTGTGCATGCATGTGTAAGTGTGTGCACATATGTGTATGTGTGCATATGTTGGTTTGTGGTTATATGTGTGTGAGCATTTTTTCTTACACATGTGTGCATGCATGTGATTATGTATGGGTGTTGGTTTGTGCATGTGGGTGTGAGTGTACATGTTTTAGTGAGCATGGTTATGTGTGTGTGCATGTGTGGGTGTATAGGTGTGTGCATATGTGCATGTGTTATTCTACATATGTATAAGTATGTGTGCATGAGTGTACATGTGCATCCACATGTGTGACTGTGTGTGTGTTATTACGTGCATACATGTGTGTGTTTGTACATGTACATATGTGTGTGCATGTACATGTGTGTTCATTTGTGTTTGTTGTGCATGTGTGTGTATGTATGTGTGTGCATGTGTGTATTTATGTATAACTGTGTATGCATCTTTGGTTGTTGGCATGTGTGCATGCAAGTGTATGCATAGGCATGTGTTTGTTTACCAGTGTTTGCATGTACATGTGTGTCCATATGTATGTATGTATATATGTATATATGTATATATATACATATATATATATATATATATATATCTATTTGTGTGTGTGTGTGCATATGTGCATGTATTCATGTGTGTGTGTGCACGTGCATATTCATGCATATGTGTTTATGCTTTTGTGTGGGCATGTGTACATGTCAATGGGCTTGTGTTTGTGCATGTGCATGTGTATGTTTGTGTGTGTATATGTGTGAGTACATCTATGCATGTTTTTGCATGTGTGTTCCTACACATTTGTGCTTTCACAGATACAAGAATGTGTGTATGCATGTGTGTGTTGACATGTGTAAGTGTGTGCATCTGACATGTTTTTGTTATATGTGCATTTGTGTGTGTGCATGACTTTGTGCATGTGTTCTTTTTTGTGTGTGTTTATATAACAAGTGTGTGAATATATATGTGTGTGTGTGTGTGTGCATGTGTGTATGTGTGTACGTGTTTATGTTTGTTCGTGCATTGGTGTGTGTGGCTGCACAAAGGTGCTTGTATGTATTTGTGTGCACGTAGGTGTGTGCATGATTGGTTGTGGGTGTGTTGTGGGCTTGTATTTGTGTGTTTGTTAGTTCATGTGTTTGTGTGAGTGTGTGTGCATACATGTGTGTTCATATGAGTTTATGAATATATGTGTGCATATGTGTGTTTGGTTGTGCACATTTGTTTGTGTAGATGTGTGCATACATGTCCAACTGTGTGTGTGCATATGTGCATGTGTTTGTGCATGTGTGTGTGGATGTGTGTGTGTTTGTGCTTGTGTATACAGGTGTGTGTGTGTATATATATGTGCATACGAGTGCATTTGTGTGTGTAGTTATGCATGTGTTTTTAAGTTTGTGATTGCATGCATGTGTGTGTTTATGAGTTTATGCATGTGTACATGTGCATGTGTGTGTGCACTCATCTTTTTGTGTACATGTTTGTGTGTGCATGCACAAATGTGTGTGTACTTATTTTTGTTGGTTTGTGTATGTTCACACATGCTTGTGCTTATTTATGTGTTTGTGGATCTATGTATATGTGCTTTACTGTGCATGTGTGTGTGCATGCATGTGTATTTGTATACATGTCTGCGTGTATGTGTTTGAGCTTGTGTTTGAATATTTTTGATCCCATGTGTGCATGTGCTTATATGATTGCACAAATGCATGTGCATTTGTATGCATGTGCTTATTAATATCTATATGTGTATGTGTGTGTGCATGTGGATGCATGGGTTCATATGTTTGTGTGTGTGAATGTGCATGTTTATTTGTGTGTGTACATTTGTGCATGTGTGTGTGTTCAAGTCATGCAGTTATGCAAGAATGCATGTAGGAGTATGTTTATTTGCGTGTAGGTGGATGTGTGTGCTCTTGTGCATGTGTGAAAGCTTGCATTTTCATGTGTGTGTGTATGCCCAGATGTGTGTGCACATGCATGTACATGTGTCCATGTGCATGTGTGTGTTTTTATTTGTGTAAGCATGTGAATGTGTGTGTTCACATTTATGTGTTAATGCTCACACACAGATGTGTGCGTGTGTGTTTGTGTGTTGTGTGTGCATGTGTGTATGTATGTTGGGTGTTCACATGTGCATGTGCATGTGTGCATGAGTGCATGCATGCATTTCTTTTTGTGCATGTATATAGGTGTATGTGCATTTGTCTACATGTGTGAATGTGTTCATGTCTTCACATTAGTATGCGTGTGTACATGTGTGTTCTTATGCATGCATATGACGTGATTGTGTGTGTGTTTGTGCATGCTTGTGTGTGCATATGGGTACAAATTATTGTGCATGTGCTTGCATGTTCATGTGTATATGTGTGCATGTTTGTTTGTGTGCATGAGTATCTATGCATTTTATCTATGTGAGCATGTATATGTGTATGCATGTCTATGTTTATGTGTGTGCATGTGTGTGTGTTTCTGCATGCATGTTTTTGTGCTTGAATATTTTTATGAATGTGTATATTTATGTGTTTATGTGTGTGCATGGATGCATACATGTGTCCCTACATACATATGTGTGTCTGCATGCATGCGTGCATTTGTGTGTGTGGGGGTGTGTGTGTTGATGCATGTGTGTGTACGTGTTTGTGTGTAAGTGTGTGTTATTAGTGTGTGTGCATGTGTGAGTCTGTGTGTGTTCATGTTTTTCTGTGCTTGTTTTTTTGTGCTTTGTAGTAAGTGTATGTGTGTTGGGATGTGTGTGTGTGTGCATGTGTATGTGTGACTTAAGTATGCATGTGTGTATGTGTACTTGTTTGTGTATGCTTTGTGCATATGTGTGTGTGCACACGTGTATGCATTTGTGTGCATTTGTTTCTTTGTGCATATGCCAATGTGTTCCTCTATGTGTATGTATTGGTGAATGTGTACATGAATGTGTGTGTGTACATGTTTTTGCATGCCTTGGCATGCATGAGTGTGTACATATGTGTGGGTGTCTATGTGTGTGCTTTTTTCAAGTGTACTTGCATGGGTTTGTGTGTGTGCACACATATGTTTATGAGTACATGCATGTGTGTGTTTATGCAAGTTTGTGTTGATTTACGTGATTGATGTGTGTGTGTATTTTTGTGCATTCTCGTTTGTGTGTTTGTGTGCTAGTGAATGCACAAACATGCATGTATGTGTAGGTATTTGTGTGTATAGGTGTGTGTGTGTGTGCAAATAAATGCATGTGTGCATCTACATTACAGCATATGTGTGTGTGAATATGTGCATATGTTTGTGTGCATAAATTTGATTATTCATGTATATACATATGTGTACACACACGTGTGTGTGAATGAGTTTTTGCACATGTGGCTATGCATGTTTGTGAGTGTGTGTGTGCTCATGTGTGCATGTGCATGTGTGTGTGTGTGTGTGCATGTGTTTGCTAGTGTATACACATGTGTGTACCCTAGCATGTTTTTGTCTTTGCATATGTTTGTGCATATGTGTATGTGAGTGTGTGCATATGTGTGCATGTGTGTATATGTGTTGTGTGCATGTGAGTATATGAATTTATGTGCACATCAAAATGTGTGTGTGTGTGTATTCTTGTTTTTTGTATAGGTGGATGTGTGTGTGCTTGTGCATTTTTGTGTGTGTGTGTGTATGTATATGTTTGTTTATGTGTGCATATGCACTTTAGTGAAAGTGTGTGTTTGTGTCTTTATGTGTGTATGTACATGTGTGAACATGGATGTGTTGGTGTGTGCATCAAGTGCTATGTGTGCATAGGTATGTGTGTGCATATGTGTGTGCGTGTGCGTAATGATGTGATTGTGCGCTTCTGTTTGTGTACATATGAATGATTCTATGCATGCATTTGTGTTAGTGTGTTTTAGTGTGTTTGCCCATGTGTATGCATATTTATCCATGTGTGCTTGTAAGTGTGTGTATATGTGTGTGCATGTGCATGGGTGTAGGTGTGTTGTGTGTGTGCATGCGTGAGTAAGTGTACATGTGTGCTTGTCATGCATGCTTGCAAGCAAGCTTGTGTGACTGTGTGTACGTGGATGGGTTTGTGGGTGAGTGCATGTGCATTTGTTCAAGCATGCATTTGCATGTGTGTGTGCATACAGGTGTACATGTATGTGTGTGTTTGAGTGTACCTATGTGTATATTTGTGTGTATATCTACATATGCATGCACATATCTATATTTGTGTGTGTGTGTGTGATGTGAGCATGTATGGGTGTGTGCACATGTTTGCATATGCATACATGTGTGTGTATGTCTATGTGCATGTGCGTGTATATGTGCATGTGTGCATATGTGTACGCATGTGTGTTTGCATGTGGATGTGTGTGCATGTGTTCATGTGCCAGTGCATGTGTTTGTTTGTGTGTGTGTGTGTGCATTGTGGGCTTAAGCATACATGTGTGCGTTTGTGTGCATGTGCATACATGTGTGCATGTCTTTGTGTGGGTATGTTTATGCATGTGTGTGTGCATGTGGGTGCCTTTTAGTGTGTGTGCTTATGTGTGTGTTTGCATTTGCATATGCATACATGTATATGTATATCTTGATGTGTGTGTGTGTGTTTATGTGTTTTATGTGTTTATGCATGTACGTGTCTTTGTGTGTGTATGTGTGTGCATGTGTGTGGTTATGTGTGTGGGTGCTTGTGCTTACATGCATTTATGCATGTGTTTGTCCATGTGTATGTGAGTTAATGCATGAATGTGTGTATGTGTTCATGCAAGAGTGCATGTGAGGGTGTGGGTTTGGGCATTTGTTTGGGTGTATGTATATGCATTTGTGTGTATGTGTGATTTAGTGTGTGAGTGTGTGTTTATGTTCATGTGCATTTGATGTAAAAGTGTATGTGAGTGTGCATGTGTGCATCCCTGCTGTGTATGTGTCTGTGTATTCATACTTTTGTGTGCTACACGCTCATGTGGAAACATGCAATCATGTGTGTGTTAATCCATGTGTGTGTGTGTGTTTGTGTGTGCCTGTGAGTGTATGTATGTGTTTGTAGTGCTATAGGTGAGTGCATGCTTGGTGGTGGGTTTGGATATTTGTTTTTGTTTGTGTTCATTTGTGTCTGTGTTAGTGTGTTTGTGCATGTGTATGTGGGTTTGTTTGTGTTTGTGTGTCTGCATCTATGTAGCCAAGTATGAGTTTGTGTTAATGTGCATGTGTTCATTTGTACATGTGCATATGGTTGAGTGTGCATATATTTGCATGCTATACACTCATGTGTGAGTGAGAGCTTATGTGTGTCTTTGCATGTGCATGTGTGTCCATGTGTGTGCATGTGTGTATATGCATGCACAAGTTGCACATATTCATGTGTTGCGCACACATGTGGTGCAAGTGTGTGTGGTTGTATGCATGTGTGTTTATGCATGTTGTGCATGTAGACGTGTGTAAATGTGTCTCTATGTGTGAGCTCTTGTCTGTGTGCGTGCTTGTGGACATGTCAGTGTGTGTGCATATGTATTCCTTTATATGTGTGTATTTATTGGTGTACGTGTGTGCATGTGTGTGTGCATATGTGTATCTAGTTGTTTGTGCACATTTATACATGTGGGCCTACATGTTTGTGCTTGAGTGGATGCATGTGTATATGTGTGTGTGTAGGTTTGTGTGTGCATGTGCATCCATGCATGTATGCTTTTGTGTGTGTGCATGTGTGTCTTCATATCTATGTTTGAATACGAATTCACACATGTATGTGTGTTTGTGAGTTTTTATGTTTATATGTGAGTTTATGGGTGTAGGTTTTCATGTGTATGCATGCATGCATGTGTGTTTAAGTTCTTGTGTCTTTGTTTGTTCATGTGTATATGTTTTTGTGTGTGTCTACTTGTGTATGTGTGTGTGTGTTTATGTATCCATGTGCATGTGGACCTGCATATGTGCACATGTGTATGCATGTGTGCGATAGTGTGCTGGTGTTTGTGTGCATGTTTGTATGCTTGTGTGCATTTTTGTAAGCATATGTGTGTGCAGATGTGCATATATTTACATGTGTGTGCATTCCCCTACATTTGTTGGAATATGCATGTGTATGTGCATGTGTGAGTTTGTGTACACATGAGTGCTTATGTGTGTTTGTGGATGCATGTGTAAGTTCTTGTTAACGTGCTTATGCGTATTTGTTTGTGTCCATGTAGAGGCATGTGAATGCATGTGTGCGTATTCATTCATGTCTTCGTGGGTGAGTTTATGTGCGTGCATAGGCATTTATATGTGTGCCAGTGTGTGTATGCTTTTGTCTGTTTATGCTTCTTTTTGTGTATGGGTGTGCATGGCATTTTTGCATGTTTACATTTGTATGTACATGTATTTATGGATGTTTTAGTTAGTGTTTGTGCTTACATGTATGTGTGGTTCTATGTGCATATATATATGTGTGTGTGTGTGTGCCTATGGTGTGTGTGTGTGTGTACATGTGTGTGTGCATGTCTGTGTGTTTGAGTGTGTGTTGTACATCTATGCTTCTGTGTGCATGTATGCATACTATATACATATGTGAATATGTGTGTGCGCATGCATGCTTACGTGCATGTGTGAATAGATGTTTGTGCTTATGTGTGAGTTTGTGTGCATATGAATGTGTGTGTGTGTGTATGCATGTGTGCTTGTGTGCATGTGTAGGTGCAGGTGTGTGCGTGTATGCATGAATGTGTGTGTATATGTTAGCATGTATGTGAGTGTGTTGTTGTGTGCATGTATGGGAGTGTGTATGTATAGATGCATGTGTGTGTGAATGTGTGTGTTATATATGTGCATGCATGTGTGTGTGTGTGTATGTGCATGTGTATGGTTGTGCATCTATGTGTGTGTCTTCTTTTTTATGTGTGTGTTCATATATGTCGGTGCATGAGTGTGCATTAGTATGTATGTGCATGTGTGTATGTGTATGTGCATGCATTTTGTGTGGCCTATGCATGTGTAAATGAGTGTGCCTTTTCATGTTTATGTGTGTATGCATATGCATGTGTGCGATGATATGCTCATGTATGTACGTGCATGTGTTTGCATGGGAGCACGTGTGTGCACATGTGCATTTTATGTCTTCATGTGTGTACGTGTTCATTATTATGCTTGTAAGCATTTGTGTGTGTGCACATATGTCTGTTTATGCATATGAATGTGGGTGTGCTTGTGTGTTTATGTGTGTGTGCATCATTGTCCATGTGCAATCATGCATGAGTGTATGTGTGTGCAAGCATTCATGTGTGTGTGCGTGAATGCTTATGCATGAGTGCATGAGTGTATGTGACAGTATTTTCTTGTGTGTGATTGTGTTTGTGTGTGCATGTGTGTGTGTGCATGTGTGGGCATGTGTGTGAGTGTGTGTGTGTATATATGCGTATGCATTTGTGATGTGTATTTGCACATGTAGATGCATGCGTGTCTGTATGTGTGTGTGTGTGAGTTAATATTCATGTTGTAGTTATGTGTGTTAGCATGTTTATGTGTGTGCAGGGGGAGGGGGGAGTGATTGTGGGTGTGCATGCCTATGTGGATGTGTATACTGGTACATGTGTGCACGAGTTTGTGTATGTGTGTGTTAGCTTGTACTTAATTTTTCATGTGTTTGTGTTCATTTGTGTGTGTGTGTGTATGCATATATAAGTGTGGGTGTATGCATACAAACATGTGTGTGTGCTTGCACATGTATATTCCTTTGCATATGTTTGTGTTTTGTGAGTGCATGCACATGTGTGTGTTTTTGTCTGTGAGTGTACATCTATATGTGTGCTTATGCAAGTGTGAATACACATGTGTGTATGTGCATGTGTGCACATAAGCATGGGTGTGTCCATGTGTATGTTTTTGTGTGCACATTGGTGTGGACCTATGCACACTTGATTGTGTGTCTATGTGTGCTTCTGTGTGTGCATGTGCGCATGCCTATGTACATGTACATGGGTTTGTAGTTGTGTGTATGCTTAAGTGTGTGTGCATTCATGCTTTTATCTATGTTTGCGTGTGCATGCATCTGTTTGATTGTGCATGTGCATGTGGGTATGCATATGTGCATGAATGCACAAGTATTTGTATGTGGGTGTGCATGCATGTGTGAAAGTTTGTGCATTTGTAAGTGCATGTGTCCATGTGTAGGTGTACGTATGTGTGCATATGCGTGTGTTAGCATTTGTGTGTGTGGGTGTGTTCTTATTTATACATGCATTTGTGTGTGTGTGTGTGTGTGTTTGTGTTCATGTGTTCTTATATATGAATATGTATATGTGTGTGTATGAATGTGTGTTTGTATGTTCATGCGTGTGTAAGTGCGTATATGTGTGTGTGTGAGTACGTATGTGTCTGTGTGTGTGCTTGAGTGATTATATATGTACATGTCTATGTTCATTTGTGTGTGTTTGCATGTTTTTATGCTTGCATATGTGTGTGTGTACTTATATGGGTGCTTGTGAAATTGTTCCTATGTGGGTGCAGGTACCTATGTATATGTGTGTCTTTGTGTAGTCATTGGTATGCACATGTGTGTATTGTCTCTGTGTGTGCTTGTATGTATGTGTATGCATATGTGTTTGTATGCATGTGCACATGTTTGTGTATGTGTGTCTACTGGTTTATGTGCATGTTTGTATACGAGTGTAGTTATGTGTGTGTGCATAAGTGTCCTTGTGTGTGGCTGTGTTTGTGTGTATATGTGCATGTGTGTACATGTGTGAGTGTGCATGTACATGTGTTTGTATATATGTGTATATATGTGTGTACATGTGTTTGTGTGTGAGAGTATATTTTTTGACACACCTATGTGTATGTGTGTGTCCATGATTATGTTTCTCTGTGTAGGTGTGCATGTGTGTGTGTGTGTGAGTACATGCACCAACATATGTATGCCTATGTGCATGCATGCATGTATTTGGGTGTTTGTGCATGTTTTTGTTTGTTTACAAGTACATGTTTGTGTGTGTGTGGGTGTATGTGTGTGAGTGTGAGTTTGTTTGCACGTGTGTTTGTGTTGGCATGTATGCAAGTGTGTGCATGGGTGTTCGAGCATGTGCGTGTGTGCATGTATGTGTTTTTTCATGATTGTGCATGTGTGTCTATGTGCTTTCTTGTGTGTTCTTGAGAGTGTGTGTAGCTGTGCATGTGTAAGTTTCTATGCATGTGTGTGCATGTATTTGAGTGTGTGGGTGTGCTTGTGTTTCTACTTGTGTGTGCATGTGTGCATTGCATTTGCATGCATACATATTTGTGTATGTGCACATGTGTACATGTGTAGGTGCATGTGTTTCCATGATTGCAAGTGTGTGTGTGTGTGTGCAAGCTTTTGTGCATGTGTGTGTATGCATGTATATGTGCATGTATGTGTAAGCTTGTGTCTATCTGTGTATGTGTGTGTGTTGGTGTGCATGGACGCATGTATGTATGCCTGAGCATGTGCTTAGTTGATGAGTATATGTGATTTGTTTGTGTGTGTACTTATGTATACCTTTGTGTGTGTGTATCTTTATGTGCATGTGCGTGTTCATGTGCATGTGAGTGTGAGAATGTGTTAGCATTTTTATGTTTGCATGTGTGGATGTAGTGCATATCTACATGTTTGTGTTAGTGCATGCATTATTGTGCTTGTGTGTGTCTTTTGTCTGTATGCATGTGCAAACATTTAGGCATGTATGAGTGTGTATGAATGCTCGTACATATGAGTGTGTGTGTATGTGCATGAAAATAAGTGGGTGGATGTAGGTGCATGTGTGAATGTGTGTACATGTGTATGCATGGGTGAACATATGTGTGTGTGTGTTAGTGTGTGAGTGCCTATGTTTGTTCTTGTGTGTATGCTCATGAGTGTGTTTGTGAGTGCATGCTTGTGAATGTGTGCTTGCGTAGGTGCATGTGACATGGTTGCATGTGTGAAAGCATTTGTGCATGCATGCAAGCATGTTTACGTGTGTGTGTGTGTGCATGTGTATGCATATACATTTGTAAATGTACAAATATGTGTGTGTGGGTGCTTGTGGGTGTGGTCATGCATAACTGCACGCATTTGTGATTGTGCTTTGCGTAGGTGTGTGTGTGGATGCAGTTGTGCGGGTGTGTGTGTGTGTTTTTATGTGTGCATTTTTGTGCATGTTTGGGTTCATGTATGTGAATATGAGATTTTTTTCATATGTTTGCCTATGTGTGCATGTCTATGTTTGTATGTGTGTTTGTGTGTGTTTGTGTGTGCATATTTGTGATTGCATGTGTGTGTGCATGTGAATGTGCATGTATAACTAGGTATATGTTTGTGCGTATAGGTGTGCATGTGCATGTGTGTATGTGTCTATGCTTGTGTGTGTAATTATGTATATGTATGTGTGTTTGCGTGTGTATGTGTGTGTACATATGCATGTGTATTCTTGTGTTTCTATGTTTGTATGCATGTGTGTGCATACATGTGCATTCGTGTGTGGTTTGTGTAGGTCGGTTCGTGTGCATATATTTGTATGTATGCAAGTGTGCCGTGAGTATGTGTGTTAGATTGC
Organism: Vanilla planifolia; assembly: GCA_023846275.1. Taxonomy (NCBI): domain Eukaryota; kingdom Viridiplantae; phylum Streptophyta; class Magnoliopsida; order Asparagales; family Orchidaceae; genus Vanilla; species Vanilla planifolia. Next base: position 260,859 of record JAIUJO010000102.1, read on the forward strand.
ATGTGTGGGTGGGTTCATGCATTTTTGTGTGTATACCAACATTTATATGATTGTGTCTATGCATGAGTGTGTGTGCAAGCATGTGCGTGCTTATACACGTCTTTATGTGTGTCTACACTTGCTTATAGGTGTGTCTGATTTGGAGCATGTATGCTTATGCATGGATGCACATGTTTGTGTGTGTGTCTCTATGTGCAAGTGTGTGTGTGTGTGTGTCAATGTGTAGATGCATGTGTGTGGACATGCACATGTGTGCATGTGTTTGTGTGTGTTATGCATGAATATGTGTGGATGTGTGTCGATATGGGTATGTGGCTATGTGAGTATATGCATTCATATATGTGCACATATGTGTGTATGCATGTATGTTTGTAGTTGTGCATGTTTGTTTTATGTGCATGCACATGTGCATGAGTTTACTTGTTAATTTACATGTGTGTGTTTGTGCCTTTGTGGCTATGTGCTTGAGTATGTGTATGTGTGTGAATATGCATGGACTTGTGCATGTATTAATGCACGCACGTGTGTGTGTGTGCATGTGTTGTGCATACTTGTCCATGAGAACATGTATTTACACATGATTTTCTATATGTGTGGGTGTGCATATGTGTGTGTGCATGTGTGTTTAAATGAATGTGCATGTGTGTGTGCATACATGTACTGACATGGTTTTGTGTGTGCACATGTTTGTGCACTTGTGTGTGTGCCTCTATGTTTTTGTAAATGTGTTCTTACGCATGTGCACGTTTGTGCGAATGTGGGTGCATTTGTGTGTGTGCAATTTTTTTGGTTGCATATATGTATATGTGTGTGTGTCTTTGTGTGTGAATGTTTTTGTGTGTGTGTGTGTGTGTGTGCATCTTTTTGTGTGTGAGTGTGTGTTTGCATGTGTGTATACATGTTTTCATGTGTGAGTGTGTGTGTGTGTGTTTGTGGGTGTGTGTAGGTGTGCTTGTATGTGTGTGTGCTTGTGTATGCATGTGTGGTTATGTGCAAATGTTCTTGTGCATGTAATGTGTATGTGGGTGTATGCTTGTGTACTTGTGTGCATAGGTTCATTTATTGTGATTTTGTTGGTATTTGTGTGTGTACATGTGCATGTTTGTGTGTGTGTGTACATTTGCACGTGTTAGTAGGTGTGTGTGTGTGTGGGTGTATATGCATATGCTAGTTCATGTGTGTGTGCATGTTTGCATGAGTGTACTCTGCATAGGTATGTGTGGTTGTGTGTATACATGTGCATGTTCCTATATGTATGTGGATGTGTTTGTATGCATGTGGATGTATTCTTATATGCATTTGCATTTGTGCATGTGAATGTGCATGCATGTTTATACCCATGGGTGCATGAGTCTGCGTGAGTGCATACATCTATATGTATGGCTGTACACATGCATGGGTGCACATCTGTCAAAATTCATGTGTCTACATGCTTGTGCACACGTTTGTATATGATCTTTAGTGTGTATGTGCATGTGCTTGTGCGTGAGTGTGTGGGGGATGTGTTTTTTGTGGTATGCATGTGTGTGCATGAGTGCTTGCATACATGTCTATATGTGTGTACATGCACACATATTCATGCATATGGGTGCACACATATGCACAGGCATGCACATGTTTATATATGTAAGAGTGTGCATGTGCGTGTGCATGTGCTCTTGTGTGCATGTGTGGCTTTGAGTGCATGTGTGTATGAAAGTTTATGTGCACATGTGTGTGCATATCGATGTGTGAGCATATGTGTGTACATATTCTTATACAGATGTGTTTTCTTTTGTGTGAGTGATTATTTGTGCATTTGTATTAGTGCATATGTGTGAGCATGCATGTATGGGTGTATGCATGTGTGTGGTATGTGTATATTATTTTATATTTGGGCATGAGTGATTTTGTGTGTGCATGTTTGTGTACATGTGTGGTATCTATGTGAATGCACGTGCATGTGTGTCTTCATATGTTTCTACATTGGTGTGTGTCTGTGTTAGTGTGCATATTTGTGCATGTTAGTCTTTTCTCTACATGTGTGGTTGTATTTGCACATGCATGTGGACTTGTGTGTGCATGTACATTATCATGTGTATGTGTGTGCCTTTTCCTATGCGCATGTGTGTATGTAGGTATGCATGTGTGTGCATGTGCACATGTTTGTGTACGTGTATATGTGTGTATGTATGCATTTATGTGTGCATGTAGATGCATGTGTATGTGTGCACAGGTTGTCCACATGTCCATTTTTGTGTGTGCATGAGTACATGTGTTTGCATGCTCATGTGAATTTATGTTTACATGTCCATGTGTATATATGTCTGTTCGTGTGTCCTTGTGTGTTAGTGTGTGCACATATGTGTGTGTGTTCATGTGTGCATGTATCTGCATTTGCATGTGTATGTACGTGTAGATGTGCTTGATTTTTTGCACGTTGGTGATGGTGTGTGTGTGTGCATGTCCATGCTATGTGGGTGTGTGCATGCATGTGTGCAAGTGTTTGTATGCTTATTTGTGCATTTGTACATTTGTGCTTGAGTGTGCACATTAGCATGTGCGCTCATGTGTATTTGTGTTTGTGCACGAACTATGTGTGTCTGTGCATGTACATGTGTGTGATCTTGCATGTGCTTATGTATTTGTGTGTGCTTGTGCATGTGTGTTGCATGTGTGTGTGTGTGGGGTGGGGGGCAAGGATGTTAGTGTGTGTATGCATACATGCAAGATCATGGGTGTGTATGGGTGTGTTTGTCCTTATGCTAGCTTGTGTGTACTTGTGCAAATGCATGTTCATGTGTGTGTCTAGTCATGTGAGTGTGTATGTATATGCATGTTTGTTTATATGCTTGTACATGTGTTTGTATGTGTGTGTGTTTGTGTGGATGTGTGATTGTGCATGTGCATGTGTGTTCATATTTTTTTAGTTATGTGTATTTGCGTATGCATTTGTGTATGTGTGGGTGTGTTATCTTATATATGTGCAAGTGTATGCATGTATGCTTGTATGTATGTGTGCACATATTTAAGTTTGTGCATGGATGCAAGTGTCTGCACGTACAAGCATGTGTATCCATTGGCTTGTGTGTGTGTGTGTGAGTCTATTTATGTATGCATGTAAGTGTGTTGTTGTGTACTTTTGTAGATGTTTTCATATGTGCTTATATATGTCTTTGCATATTTGTGCATGTGTGCATGCGTAAGTCTATTTGTGTGTTTGGCTATGCATGTTTGAGTGAGTGTGTTATGTGTGCATATACTTGTTTGTGTGTGTGTGTGTGTATGTTTGTATGCTTCTACATTTGTTTGTGTACATATGTGCACATGTGCTAGTGTATATGTTTGTACATAAGTATGCTTTTTTGAGTGTCTATGCATCTTTGTGTGAATGCATGTACATCTATGTGTGCATGTGGGAGTACATATGTATGCATGAAAGTGTGTTTGCATGTTTGTATTCCTATTTTTTGGTATATGTGTGTGTGCTTGGGTATGTGCATCTATGTGTGTATGTGTTGGGGTGCATGAGCTAATGTGGTTGCAAATATGCATGCAAGTAGGAGTGTACAAACATGTTTGTGCATGCGCATGTATGAGTATTTTTGCCTATGTGCATTTGTTTGCATGCTTGTGTGTGTGGCTTTGTGTGTGTGCATGCATACAGTTGGGTATATGCACACACATGAGTGTGTGTGTTTATGTGTATGTAAATTTGTGTGTGTTTGTGTGTCTATGTGTGTGCATGTTTTCTTGTGTGTCTATGCATCCATCTATGTATGTATGTGCTTGTACATTTTTTGTGTACATATATGAGAGTTTGCATGTAGTTTGAGGTTGTATGTACATGTGTATTAATGCAAATGTGCATTTGTGTGTGCATGCATTTACTTGTGTGCATATATATACCTGTGTGTGCCTTGTGAGCATGATCATGGGTGTGTGAGCATATGCATGTGTGTTTGTATATGTTTGTGTGTGTGTGTTCATGTGAATGTGTTTGTGAGCATGAGTGTGTGTGCATGTAGGAGTGGGTGTGTTTATACTTATGTGTTTATGTTTTTTTGTATGTGTGTGGATGCTTGTGTGTGCAAGCATTCATGCATGTGTACATATTCAGGCATGTGAATGCATGTGCAAGAGTGGGTGTGACTGTGTACAAGTATGTATGCATGCATGTTTACGCATGTTTGTGTATGTATTTGTGTGTGCGTGCGGACGTGTGCATGTTTTCTTATGTGTGTTCTATGTGCGCTTATGTGCATGTGTGCGAGGGTATGTGAGAGTCAGGGTGCGGGTGTACATGTGAGTAGGTGCATGCCAATATGGCATGCACCTTTATGCATTTGTGTGTTTATGAGTTAGGTTGTGCACATGTAGATGCATGCTTGTGTATAATTGTGCTGAGGTTCGTATGTAGGTGCATGTGTCTAAGTATAGGTATGTGAGCATATGCATGTGTGTGTGTGTGTATCTAAATGCATGTAAGTCCATGGGCATGCATGTGAGTGTGTGTGCATGAGCTTGTTTGCATGTGGATGTGCTTGCTTTTGCATGTGCATGTCTATGCATGTGTATGTGTACATGTGTGCATGTGTGTACTAGTGTGTGTGCATATTTTTGTTGGTGTGTGTGTTTGTATGCATACATATGTGTGTAGGTATATGTGTGTACATTTGTAAGCATGTTAGTGTATATGTGTGTGCATGAGGGTGTGTGTCTGGGTGTGCGTGTGTGGGTGTGTGCATGCATGTGTATATGTGTGCACATATGTGTATGTGTGCATTTGTTTGTTTGTGCGTATATGTGTGTGAGCATTTGTTCTTATGCATATGTGCATGCATGTGATGTGTGTGCAAGCATGTGTGTGCTTATACACGTCTTTGTTTGTGTCTACACTTGCTTAAAGGTGTGTGTGATTTGGAGCATGTATGCTTATGCATGGATGCACATGTTTGTGTGTGTGTCTCTATATGTAAGTGTGTGAGTGTGTGTGTGTCAATGTGTAGATGTATGTGTGTGGACATGCACATGTGTGCATGTGTTTGTGTGTGTTATGCATGAATATGTGTGGATGTGTGCCGATGTGGGTATGTGGCTATGTGAGTATATGCATTCATATATGTGCACATATGTGTGTATGCATGTATGTTTGTGCTTGTGCATGAGTTTACTTGTTAATGTACATGTGTGTGTTTGTGTCTTTGTGGCTATGTGCTTGAGTGTGTGTATATGTGTGTGTTTCTATGTGCTTGCGCATGTATTTGTGTGTGTGTGTGTGTTGGTTTGTGTTGTGTACACTTACATGTGTATGTGAGTGTGTGTATGTGTGTGGCCTATAGATGTGTGTGTTTGTTTGTGTCTGTATGAATCCCCATACATGTGTATGTGCATAGTTGCATGGCATGTAGGTATTTCTATGTGTGTGCATTATCGCATGTTTGTGTGTGCACACAGGCATGTGTATGCTTGCATGCATGTGTGTGCCAAATGTGTGTGTGCATATGTGTGATTGTGCATATATTTGTGTGCATGTGTGCTTGTGTTTGCTTGCATGTGTTCTTATTTTTGCATGTGTGCTTGTTCATGTTGTACGTTCATATGTATGTGTGATGCATTTGTCATGTGTGAGAGCATGTGTGTGAATATGTGTGTGCAATCTTGCATGTGTGTATGTTTGTGCATCTATCTGTGTAGCTCTGTGAATGTGTGTTCGTGCTTATGTGCTTGTGTAGGTGTATGCATGAGTGTATGTATGTTGGTGTGCAAGCATTGTTTTATGTTTGTGTATTTTTACAAGCATATGTGCATATGTGTGTGCGAACGTTTGAGTGTATATGTGTGCATTTGTGTGTTTATGTATGTGTCCATTTGAGAGTGTTTGTAATTGTGTGTTTGTGTGCATGAGTGCTGATATATGCATGTATATGTGTGTGTGCATGTGGGTGTGTGCATGAGTGTTTTTGCATAAGTACTTGTGTGTGTGTGCTTAAGTGATAGTGCGTGTGTACTTGTGTGGGCACGTGTGCTTGCAAGCACTTATTTATGTGCATGTGCCTATGTGTGTGTGTTTGTGCATTCATTAGTGTACGCATGTGAGTATATGTCTTTGCAAGTGTGATTTTATGTGTGCATGTTTGTGTGTGTGTGCTTGTATGTGTGTGTATGTGTGTGCATATGTATATGTGTGTGTGTTTTTTGTATGTGCGAGTACTTGTGTGTGTGCATTCTTATGTGTGTGTTGGTGTGTATGCTTGCTTATGTGTGTTTGAGTAAGGGCACACATTTGTATATGCCTATATGTGTGTGTGCTTTTTTGTGTTTGTAAGTTTGTGCATATGCTTGTTCGACTAGATGTGTTTTTGTGCCTATGTGAGTGCATGTGTGTGGATGTTAGTTTGTGTGTGAGTGTGTGTATGTGTTGATGTGTTTGCGTGTGGGTGTTCGCATGCCTATAGTTGTGTGCATGGGTGTGCTTGCATGTGCACATGTGTGTGCAAATATTTTTGTGCATGAGTGTCTATGTGTGTGTGAGTGTGCATGCCTACGTGTGCATGTGAGTATGTGTGAATGCTTGTGCATGTAGGCATGCATGAGGACCTATACAAGTGCATGTGCATGCATGTGTGTGTGTGCCTATGTTTGTTCATGTGTGTGTGTGCTTGTTTGCATATGCATGGGTGTGCATGTGTGCATGTATGAATATATGTTGGTGCAAATGCATGTGTCTATGTGACTATGCATATACAAGTATGTGTGTGTGTGTGCATAAGTATATTTGTATGTTTGTGCTAGTGTTTGGGCATGTGTAAGCATGTGTATGTATGTGCACATGTGCGTTGTGCATGTGTCAATGTGTGTTTGTATGTGCGTGTATGCATGTGCTTGTGTGTATATGCAGATGCATGTCCGTGTGCATGCATTTGTGTGTGTGTACGTGTGCATAAGTGTGTGTTTCCTTTTTTGTGCGTATGTGTGAATTTTTGTGGGTGTACCTATGTGCATGTTTGTGTGTGTGCATGCACGAGTGTGTGTGTGTGCATGCATGTTCATGTATGTGCATGCATGTGAGAGTGTTTGTCTGTGTATGTGCCTATGTGTTTTTTATTTTTTGTGTGTTTATGTAGGTGTGCATGTGCATTTTTGTCTGCTTGTGTTCTATTGTGTGTGTGTGTCTGCGCATATATTTGTATGTGTGTGTACCTATATGGTGTGGGTGCATTTGCATGTGTGTTCTTATGAGCATGTATGCGTACTTGTGCATGTGCATGTGTTTGTGTGCACGTGTGTGTGCATTTGTGTTTGTACATGTGTGTGTGCCCTATGTGTTTATATGTGTATGTTAGTATTTGTGGTATGCATATAGGTCCACGTGTGTGCATCCATGCCTATATGCGCACTTATGCATGTGTTTTGTGCATGTATGTATGTGTGTGCCTGAGTTTGAGTTCTTGTGAGTGCAAGTATGTATGTGTATGTACAAGCGTGCTTGTGTGTCCTTTTAATGTTTATGTGTGCATGCATGTGTTTGTGCACATGCTCAAGTGCATGTATGCATGAGAACAAGCACATGTGTGATTGTGTGTGCATGTGTGTGTGTGTTCATGTGTGCATGCATGCATACATGTGTGTGTTTATGCAAGTGTATATGTGCATGTGAATGTGTATGTATGTGGTTGCATGTGTGTGTGTGTGCGTGCATACATATATGCACATCTGTGTGCTTTTTTGTATGTGTGTGTGCATGTTTGTGATTTTATGTGTGCATGTGTTGGTGTGTGTGTTTAAGTCTATCTACATATATGCATATGCATGTGCTTAATTCTTAATGTGTGTGTGTGCCTAATGGTGTGCATGTGTGTGTACTTGTGTGTGTACTTGTGTTTTTGTGTGTTTATAGATGTTGTGCTTGTATATGCAAGTGTATATATGTGTGCATATGTTTGTCTGTGTGTATGTGCATGTAAGTGTGCTAGTACAGGAATGGACATCTATGCTTGCGTATACGTGTGCGAGTGGGTGTGCGAGTGTGTGTGAATGTGTGAGTGTATGTGTGTGTGCATCATACAAGTGTGTGTATGCGTGTGATTGCATGTTTATATGAGTTTCTTTGCATTTGAGTGTGTTTGTGTACTTGTGTGTGAATGTGGGTTAGTGCGTATTTTTGTGTGTGCATCATTATGCAAGTGTTTGTGTGTGTTCATGCACACATGTGTGAATATGTGTGTCTGTGTGTGTGCATGCACATGCATGTTTGTTCATAGTTTTGTGTGTGTGTGTGTGTGTTTGTATACGTGCATGTGTGAGGATCTGTGTTTGCATGAATGTGCATGCTTATAATAGGCACGTGTGTGTGTGTGTGCATGCTTGTCCGTGTAGGTGTTTGTGTGTATATATGTGCATTTGTGTGCACGTGTGTGAGTTCATGCATATGCGTGCCCATGTGTCTTTACATGCATGTGTATATTTGTGTATGCATGTTTGTTTATGTGTGTGTGTATGTGCATGCCTATGTGTGCATGTGTTTATACATCAGTGCATGTGTGTATGTGTGCATGTGTAAGCATGTATGTTTTTGCTTTTTGTTCATGTGTGTGAGCACATGTGCATGTTTGGTCATGTGTTAGTGCATGTATGTTTATGTAGATGTTTGTGTTTGTATGTGTGTGCATATATATATATATATATTTATATGTGTGTGTGTGTGTATATGTGTGTGCTTGTACATTTGTATGTGTACATGTGTATGTGTGTGATTCTGCATGCATATTTGTATGTGTTTTTTTAAGGGTGTGTGTGTGCTTGAGTGTGCATGAGTGCATGTTGGTCTTTGTGCATGCACGTGTGTGTATATGCACGTGTAGGGGGTGTGTGTGTGTGCATGTGGGTGTTCGTTTGTGTGGGCATGTGTGTATGTGCCTTCATGTTTGCAAATGAGTTTATGCATGTGCTTGCTCCTGCATGCTCAAAGGTATGTGTGTATTTTGCATTTGTATGTGTGCATGGGTACATGCCTATGTTTGTTTATGTATGTGAGTGTGCATGTGCATGTGTATAGATGAGTACACTTGTGTGTACATGTGTGCATGTGTGTGAGTGTAAATAAATGAGTGTGTAGATGTGTGAATGTGCATGTGAGTTTGCATTATTATTCATGTACGTGTGTGCGTTTATGTTTGCACGTGCATTTTTGTGTGCTTGTGTTTAGGTGTGTGATTGCACATGTTTGTGTGTGCATGCATGTTTGTGTGTGTAAAAGTGTTTGGGCATGTGCACATGCATGTGTGTTTTTGTGTGTGTGTGTGTGTGTGTGTGTTTGTGTATGGGTTTGTCTATTTGCAAGTGCATATGTGTTCAGGTGTGTGGTTATGTGTGGGTGAAGATTTATATGAATAGCTATACACATGCTTGTGTATATGTGTGTGTTCCTTCTTGTGTTTGTATGTGTCCGTAAGTGTGTATGTGTGTTTGTGAGTGTGTGCATTTATGCATGTGTTTGTGTGTGTGTGTGTCATGGTGTTTATGTTTGCATGTGTGTGTGTGTGTATATGTGCATGTTTATGTGCTTATGCATGCATGTGTATGTTTGTGTTTGCATGCAAGCACATGAGTGTGTTCATATGTATGGGTGTGTGCAAGTGTGATCTTGTGCCTGTGTGTGTGTGTGTGGTTTGGTGCACATACTAATGTGTGTATCTTTTTGTGGGTGTGCATGCACATGTGCCTCAGTGCATTTCTTCATGCATGTGTCTACACAAATTTGTGTGTGTGTGTGTATACATGTGCTTGCGTGCTATTGTGTCTATTCATTTGTGTATGTGCATGTGTTTGCATGCATGTGCATTTTGCATATTTATGTACGTGTGTGTTTGTACATGTATGTGGGACTACATATATGTGCATGTTCGTGCATGTGTTTGTACATATTCAATTGTGTGTTTGTGTGAGTGCATGTGTAGTGGTGTGTGTATAAGTATAGTTTTGTAAGTGTGTGTCTGTGGTTGCATCATTATGTGTGTTTGCATGTGCATATGTATGTGTATGTGCATAAATGCATGTGTGGGTGTGTGTGGATGGCATGTGGGCATATTTTTTTGTGTTCATGTGTGTGGGTGTGCTCATATGCATGTGTGCATGTGTTTATAGTAGATTTGTGTGTGCATGTGCATGTGTGTGCTTATGTTTACATGCATGCGAGTGCACATGCAAATGTGTGCAGTGTGTGCATTCATGGGTATGCATGTATGTGCCTGTGTTAGTGTGCATGCTTGTGTGTTTGCACATGTCTGTGTGTGCATACTTGTTTGGGTATGTGTACATTTGTGTGTATGGATGTATGTGCATATGCATGTGCTTGTGTATATGTGTGTCTATAGAAATATGTGTGTTTGTTCTTCATTGTCTTTGAGTGCACATATGCATGAGCTTGTGTGCACATGTTGTTGTGTGCATATGTTCATGTAGTCATGCTTGCATGTGTTTATATGTATTTATGCATGAGTTTTTGTGCATGTACATGTGGGTGTGTGCATGTCTACATAACTATGTCTATTTGCATGTATGTTTTTTCATGTGCGCATGTCTACATTTGTACATTTGCATCATTATGTGTATGTTGCCTACGTATGATGCATGTGTATGTGTATGGGTGTCTATGTATGTAGCTATGTTTGAGTGTTTGTGCACAAGTGTGTTTTTTTGTATGTGTGTTTTATGAAGGTATGTGTGCATGGCCATGTTCATGTGTGTTTTCATGTGTGTCCATGTGCATATGTGTATATGTGCATTTGTGTACCAATTTGTGCTAGTGTTTACATGCATGTATATGTGTCTCTGTACGTGTGCATGCCTATTTTTGTGTACATGTTTGTGTGCATGTGTGTACATTTGTGCCCATTTGTTTATCAATGTGCCTATGCATGTTTGTATATGTGTGTGTTCATGTGTGTGTGCATGTGCATGTGTGTATTCCCACACATCTGTGTTGTGTGTTTGCATGCATCTTTGTGTTTGTGCATGTGCGTATGTGTATGTGTGTGTGTGTTTATGTGTTTGTGTGTTTATGTGTTTGTGTGTTTATGTGTTTGTTTGTGCTTTTATGCATACATGCAAGCATGTGTGTGTTTTTTTTGGGTGCATACATGTGTTTGTGTTACTATACATTTATGTGTGTGTGTGTGTATGTTTTTGTGCTTTAATGTGTGTGTACATGTGTATGCATTTATGTGTGAAAGCATGTCTATGTGAATGAGTGTGTGTTTGTATGCAAATATGGGAGAGCTTGTGTGTGGATATATGTGTGTTCTTTTGCATGTGCATGTGAGCACATGTTGTTTGGTTGAGCTTCTACATGCACATTTGCATCTGTACATGGGTACATGCACATATGTGTGTGTGTGTTTGTTTGTGTGCATGCTTATGCATGTGTCTATATGGATTCATATATGCGTGTACATCTGTGTGCGCATGCATGTTTGTGAATGTGTCTATGGGCATTGGCAAACATGCATGCATAGGTGTGTGCGTGCTTGTGTATGTATGTGAGAGTATGCATATGTGTGTGTGTGCTTGTTTGTGTGTGTGAGTATGTGTGGGTGTGTATGCATGTGTGTATATGTGCATGTGCATGTGTGCTTTTTTGTGTGTGTGTGTACGCATATGTTTGTATGTTCATGTATGTGTGTGTGCATTCTTATGGTGTTTGTGTGTTCATGCGCATGTCTATTCGTCTATGTGGGTGTGATTATGCATGTGTTGTTTTGTTTGTGTGTGTTTATTTATGTGCATTTGTGTGTATGTGTACACATATGCATGAGTGCCCGTGGTTGTGCATGTGTGTACTAATACATGTGCATGTGTGTTTTTGCTTGAGGGTGTATGTGTATGCATTTGTGTGGATTTGTGTGTGTTTGTAATTGAGCATGTGTGATTGCATATGTGCACGTGCATGTTTCACTTGTTTGCATGTATATGGGTGGGTGTGTATTGTCTTAGTTGCATGCATGTGTGTGTTTGTGTACTTGTGCATCCATGTGTGAGTGTGTGTGTGTTTGTGTGCACATGCATGTTTGTGCTTCTATTCATGTGTGTGTGTGTTTAAGCACCTATTTTTATGTAGTTATGTGTATTGTGCATCCATGTGAGTGTATGTGTGCATGTGCTTACATGTGTGTGCATGATTGTGTGCATGCATGTTTATGTGTTTGCATATGTGTGTGTGTGCTTGTGAGTGCATAAGTGTGCTTATGAGAGTCCACATGTGTTCATGTGTGTGCATGTGTATGTGTGCCTATGTGTGTAATTGTGTGGTTATTTATATGTGTGGGGATGCGTATGGCTGCATGCATGCAAATGTTTATGTGCGTGTGTGTGTCTACAAGTGTGTGTTTGAATGTGTGCATGTGTAAGGTTGGGGGGTGTATGTGAGTGTATGTTCATATGTGTTTGTGTATGAGTGTACATGTGCATGTGTGTCTTCATATATGTATGCGTGTGTCTATGCATGTGTGTATAATTTTGTGTGTATGTGTGTGCCTGTTAGTGTGTGTGTGTGTGCTTATGCATGTTCATATTTTTGTGCATGTGTGCACACAAGCATGTGTGAATGTGTTTGTGAATGTATGTGCATGTGTGTATATGTGCATGCGAAAGTGTTTGCTTGAATGTGTTTGTGCATGTGTTTTAATGCTTGTTCATGTGTGTGCATGTGTGCATGCACGTGTATGTGAATTGGTGTCTATGCATGTGTGCATTTATGTTGCTATGTGCATGTGTGCATGCATGCCTATGTATGGATGTATGCATATGTATGTGTATTTGCAAGTGTGTGTAAACATGTCTATATGTATGCATGCATTCATGTGTGTGTGTGTGTGTGTGTGTGCATATGTGAGTTTGGTGTGTGTACATGTGGTTATCTTTGGTGTGTGTGTGTGTCTTTGTGTGTGCATATTTATGAATGTGTAGATGTGTATATGTGTGCATGGGTGGCCATGCATGTCGTGTGAGTAATAGTGTGTACACGCACATGTGTTCATTTGTTCATGCATGTGTGCTTGTGGGTGCGTGTGCTTGTGTGTATGTATGTGTATGTGCATGTGTGTGTATTTGTGTGTGGCTTATTCTTGTGTTTGTTCATTTGTGCATGAGTTTGTGCACATATATGCATTAGGTTTTTTGCTTGTTGTGTGAGTGTGTGTGCATGCATGTGTTTGTGTGCATGTTAGGTGTTAGTATTTGAGAGAGAGAATGTCTGCAAGTGCATGTTAGTGTGCACATCAATGTGTGTGTATTTTTTTGACTGTGTTTGTCTATATGTTTTAATATGTATGTTTCTATCTATGTGTATGGCTATGTGTGTGCATGCATACTTGTTTGTGTGGTCATGTGTAAATGTGCATGTGTGTTTTTGTGTGTGGATGTCCTTGTGCATTTGTGGTATTGTTTGTGCATGTGTTTCTATGCATGTGTATACTAATGCATGTGAATGCTTGTTTGTGTATGAGAGCATTTGTGTATGCATATTTGTGTGGGTGTGTGTATGTGTTTGTGTGTGTGCATGTGTGGATGTATATGTATTTTTGAGCATGTATGCATTAGTGTATGTGTGTGTGTGCATTGATGCATGAGTGCGAGTGTGTGCATTTACACATGTATTTGTATGCAGTTGTGTGTGTTGTGCATCCATGTATGCATATGCGTGTGTGCATGTGTGTATGTTTACATATGTGTGTGTGGGTATGTGCATGCATGTTTGTGCATTTGCTTGTTTGTGTGTGTGTGCTTGAGTGTGCATGAGTCTACTTATGTATGTATGCATGTTTGTGTGTGGTTAAATGTATGTTTGTATGTATGTTTTTAGGGGTGCAAGTGTGTGGTTAAATGTATGTTTGTATGTATGTGTGTCTATGTGCATGCACGTGTTTAGTTGTGTGTGTGTACGAGCATATATTTGTGGGTGTGAGTGTCTATAAGTAGGTGTATGTGTGTGTGTGGGTTCATGTATTCATGTGTGTTATGATGTGTGTGTGTGCATGTAGTTAAAGTTGTGTGTGCATGGGTGCACACGTGTTTGGTCATGTGTCTATGCATGTGTGTGTGTTTATGCAAGTATTTATGCATGTGTATGCATGTTTGTGTGTATGTGTATATAAGTCTACGTATCTGTGTGGTTGTGCATGTCCATATACATTTGTGTGTACTTATGTGTCTATGTGTAAACATGTACTTGTGTGCATTTATGCATGCCTGTTTGTGTGTAAATGTTTGTGTATTCATATTTTTGTGCACGTTTTTGCATATGCATGTGTAAATATGTGCATGCATATGAGTGTGTGTGTGTGCGTGCATATGTGCATGTTCAAGTGTTTGCTTGCATGTGCATGTGCATGTGTTTTTGTTCTTATTCATGTATGTGCATGGGTGCATGCATTCTTATGTGAATGTGTGTCTATTGGTGTGCATTTATGTTGGAGTGTGCAAGTGTGCATGCATGCCTAAGTGTGGACGTGTGTATGCATATGTGTATGTGCGTGTGAGCATGTCTGTATGTGTGCATGATTTTCTATGTGTGTTCAAGTGTGGTTGTATGTGTTTGTGCATGTGCATGTTTTCATGTGTGTGTGTGTGTGTGTGTGCATGAGCATGAGTGTTTGCCTGCGTGTATGCATGTATATGCACATGTGAGTGTGTATGCGTGTGCATGTATGGGCGTGTGTGCTATGTGTAAGGGTGTGTGCCTGCATGTGTGACCATTTTTACATGCGTGCATGTGTTTTCTATGTGTGAGGGCAAGTATGTGCTCATGCATGCATTTGTGTAGGTTATCCTTGTGTTTGTGCATGCATTTGTGCATATGTGTATGAGTTTATGCACATTAATGCATAAGTTTTTTTTGCATTTGTGTGTGAGTATGTGTGTGTGTGTGTGCATGTTTGCGTGCATATGGTTGTGTGTGTGATTGCTTATGTGCATGTGTGCTTAAGTGTGTCTATGTGTATGCATGTGTGCATGTGCATGCGTGTGTGAGTTAGTATGTGTGTGTATATCAGTTTGCATGAGCCTGTATGCATGCTTCCACATTTGTATGTGCCTGTGTGTATGCATTAATACATTTGCATGCATGTGTTCTATTGTGTGTATGCATGTGTGTGTGTGTGTATGTGTTGGCATACATGATCATTTGTGTATGCATCTTTTTGAGCAAGTGTGTGAACCTGTGTTTTTCCATCTGTGTGTATGTTTATGAAAATTTGTGCAGTTTTTTTATTCATATGCATGCATGGGTGTGTGTGTGTATAGGCATGCACAAGACTATGCACATGTATGTTTGTGTGTGTGCATGTATGTGTCTGTATGCATGTGTATGCTTGTGTGCAAGTAAGGGTGTGGCCGCGCACGTGTATATGTGTTTTTGTGTGCATGTGTGTATGTATGTGTGTGCATGGGTGGGCATGTTTGTTTGTATATATGCATATGATTGCATAAGTGCATGTGTGTGTGCACATGAGTGGACATATGCATGTGTATTTTAACATGTGTGTGTGAGTGTGTGTGTACATTTTTGTGCATTTGCATATGTGTGTGTAAATGTGTATGCACGAGACTCTTTGTGTGTGTGTATGCACACATGGGTGCATGTGTGTTTTGTTAGTGAATGTGCATGTGTGTCTATGGGTGTGTGTGCTAATTTGCCTATGTATTTGTGTGTCTGTGCATGTTTGTGTGTCTATGTACATCTATGTATTTATGTGTGTGCATGCTTGTGCTTTTTTGTTTGCGTTTTTTTGTGTATGCATGTGTTTTTGCATGAGTGTGTGTACTTGGTTGTGTTTGTATGTGTGCATGTGAGCTTGTTTGTTTCTGCACGAGTACATATGCGTGTGCATGTGTGCTCCTATGTGTGTGTGTTAGTGGTTTGTATGTGTTTTCTTGTTCACATGCATGTGCATGTGTGCATAGAGGTTCAATGCATGTTTTTATTCATGTGTGTGCATGTGTGAGCTTGTGTGCAAGTGTGTGTGCATGTGCATGAGTGTGTGTGTATGTGCATTTGTTTATGCACATGTGTATGTCTATGTGTTCATATCTCTATGTTTATGTGTGTTTACATGTTCATGTTTATTTGTAGGTGTCTATGAGGGTTTGTGTGTGTGTGTGAATATGTGTGTGCATGTGTGGTTTTGTATATATGTGTATGTTCATATGCATTTATTGTGTACATGTTTGTATGTGTGAGTGTGTGCGAGTATACTCTATGTTCAAGTGCATGTAAGTGTGTGTTCATGTGAATGTGCTTGTGAACACGTGGATTCATGCACGTGTGTTGTGAATGCATGTGTTAATGTGAATGCATGAGCGTGTGTGTGCATGTTTGTGTGCTAATACAAAAGTACATGCATTGGTGTGTATGTGCACATGTCCATGTGTGTGGGTGTGTGAGAATGGGTGCATGGAAGTGTGCATGTGTGTACATTTGTGTGTGCTCATGTGTGAGTGCAGGCATGTATTTGTTTATGTATTTATGTATGCATTAGTGTGTTTGGATGCATGTATGTGTGTGCTAGTTCGTGTTCATTTGTGTGCATAAGCACGTTTGCATTTGCATGCATGTACTTATGTGTGATTATGTGTATGTGTGTGCATATGTGTGCACTTGTGCATGTATTAGTGTGTGTGTGTGCATGTGTTGTGCATACTTATGCTTGTGAATCTGTGTGTGCACATAATTGTCTATGCTTGAGTGTGCTTATGCATGCATGCATGTGTGTTTAAATGTGTGTGCACGCATGTGTCGACATGTTTGTGTCTGTTCACATGTTTTGAGCACTTGTGTTTGCACCTCTGTGTTTGATAAATGTGTGTGTGCATGTTTCTTTGTGGGTGCACATATGTGTATATATGTGTGTGTGTGTGCCTGTGTGTATGTTTTTGTGTGTGAGTGTGTTTGCATGCATGTGCACGTGTTTGTATGCGTGAATGTGTGTATATGAATGATTATGTGTGTGTGTATATGTATGATTATGTGTGCAAATGCATGTGTGTGTGTGCATGTTTGTGTGTGTATATGTGTGAGTACATCTGTGAGTAGTTTTGCATGTGTATTCCTACATGTGTGTTCTTGCACACATATATGAATGTGTGTCTGTGTGTTGACAAGTGTAAGTGTGTGTGCATGTACATGTGTGCATGCCTGAGTGGGTTTGTCTGGTATGTATGTGTGTTTGTATGGGCATGACTTTGTGCATGTGTGCTCTTTTCTATGTGTTTGTAGCACGTGTGTGAATGTGTGTGCGTGTGTTTGCATTTGGGTATGTGTGTGAATGCATGTGTGTGTGGGAGTGTTTGTTCATGCATAGTTGTGAGTGCGTGAGTGCTCGTATGTATTTATGTGGGCATATATGTGTGCATACTTAGTTGTGGGTGTGTGTGGGCATATATTTGTGTGCCTGTGAGTCCACTTGTGTGTATGTGTGTGCATGCATGTGTGTTCATATGAGTTTATGAATGTATATGTGCATGTGTTTGTGCACATATGCACTTTCATTTGTGTATACGTGTGCATGCATGTGCATCTGTGTGTACAGATGTGAATGTATTTGTGTGTGTGCATGTGCATATGTGTGTGTGAGCTAGTGTGTACATCTGTATGTGCTTGTACACATGAGTGTGAGTGTGCATCTATGCATGTATTTATGCATGTGTGTGCATGTGTTTCTATGTATTGCTGTGTGCTTGCATATGTATGTGTTTGTTTACTTGTGCATGTGTACATGTGCAATGATGTGTGTGCATGATTTTTGTGTGCATACACATATGTCTGTGTGCTTATCTGTGTGGTTGTGTGTGTGTGCACACATGCCTGTGCTTGTTTATGTGTTTATGTCTATGTATATGTGCTTCACTATGCCTGTGTGTGCTATTTGTGGATTCTTTTACATGTAAGTAAATATCTGTGTGTGCATGCATGTGCATTCTTGGACATGCCTACATGTATGTGTTTGAGCTTGTGTTTTCATATTTGTGATCCTATGTGTGCGTGTGCTTATTAATATCTATATGTGTATATGTTTGTGTGCATGAATATGTGGATGCATATATGTGTGTGTGAAAGTGCATGTTTGCGTGTGTGTGTGCACATGTGTTCATGTCTATGTGTGTTCAAGTCATGCACTTATTCAAGCATGCATGTGAGAGTATGTTTGTGTATGTGTGGGTGGATGTGTGTGCTCATGTGTATATGTGCAAGCTTGCATTTACATGTGCATGTGTGTGCACATGGATGTACATGTGTGCATACATGTGTTTGCATTTGTGTGTGCATCTGCATATGTGTGTTTGCATTTGTGTGCATATGTGTATGTGTTTGGACATGTGTATGTGTGTTAGGTGTTCAAATGTTCATGTGCATATGTGTATAAGTGAATGCATGCATTTGTGTGTGTGTGCATATGTTTGAGTGTTCGTGTGTGGACGCAAGTGTGTGTGCATGCATGTGAGCATGATTGTGTCCATATGTGTGTGTTTGTGCATGCATGTGCATGCATGTGGGTGCAAATGAGTGTGAATGCATGTGCATTTGCTTGCATGTTCATGTACACATGTGTGCATGTGTATCTATGTTTGTTATTCTGTGAGCATGTATATGTGTATGCATGTGTGTTTTTGTGTGTGTGTGCGTAGGGGGGGGGGGGTGGTTGTGTGTGTGTTTCTGATGCATGTTTATGTGCATGAATATTTTTATGCAGGCATATATTTATGTGCTTGTGTGTGTGCATGAGTGCATACATGTCTCTGTGCATACATACATGTGTGTGCATGCATGTATGCATTTTTGGGTGTGGGGTATGTGTGTTGATGCATGTATGTGGACTTGTTTGTGTGTGTGTGTGCGTTTACATGTGTTCATGAGCATGTGTGTATTTGCAAGTGTTTGTGCTTGTTTTTTTATGCTTTGTAGTGTGTGTGTGTGCATTCTTGGATGTGTGTGTATGTGTGTGCATGTGTGTGTACTTGCACATGTTTATGTGTGCTTCATGCATTGTGTGTGCACACAGATGTGAGTGCATATGTGTATGTATTAGTGTTTGTGCTTTAGTCATTATATGTATGTGTCAGCATTTATTTCTATGTGCATGTGCTTGTGTGTTCCTTTGTGTGTGAGTGTTGGTGCTTATGCACGCATGTGTGTGTGTGTGAGTGTGCATTTTTGTGCATGCATTAGCATGTGTGAGTGTATAGGTGCATGTGAGTGTCTGTATGTCTGCTTGTGCATGTGTACATGCATGGGTTTGTGTGTGTGTATATTCATGTGTTTATGATTACATGCATGTGTGCATGTGAGTGGGAGTGTGTGTTGGTTTATGTGTGTTGTTGGGACCATCACAAAGATCTCCATTCTAATAAATATTTGTTCTTTAATAAATTTTGATAACTTATTTTATGTGATTTTTCGTGATTTATCAGTCATTTTTATTCATACTTATTTTGATTAACAATTTAGTTTCACTCAACCTATATAGCATAATAGGATTCAATTTTTTAAATTAATTTATCTCATTTCTTCAAAATTTACCTTATATTTTCTTATGTTACAATGCAACATTAAATCTTTTATCTTGTGATGTTTACTTTTCCTTTGTTTGTTATATTACATTGTTTTAATTTATCTTTTTTTAGATTTGATATATATTAATTAAATATTTAAATAAAAATTTATTTTTATATTTTGCATTAATTCGAATGGAAATCTATCTACATGAAAGTAATGCCAAGGGACCAATATAAATGACCTTTATTTAATTTAATATTACTTTTAATATCTTCAAATCTATTTTTTGGGATTTTGACACACTTTTCAAGATAAAATGAATACTCATTTGGTAATTGGGGATATTCCATGCATTCTTCTTAATATGATGGAATGTAACTATCCCAAATAATATATCTTATTTACATAAATTTTTTGCTTTGATTTATTTATATTATTATAAAACTCATATTCTCCTCTCTTATCACATTCACATGGTTTTCATTTAATATTTTGAAAATTTTGAATTTCTCTAATTTTAGCTTCATTGCTTATATACATAATTATAAAATAATTATTTATTATTTTAAATTTTTTTTGTTTTTGTAATTGAAAGTAATTCAAAATGATATCTGATCGAGGTAAAAATGCTTCATTGCACTTATCTTCACAACCTCATTATGAAACTTAATTTTAAGGCATATTTCACATAAAATTTATCTCATTTCTTCAAATTCTTTCATTTTTGTTTTGTTATATTACTATGTAACTCAAAATCTTAATTGTGTGAACTTTAAATTTGTTAAATTATATTATTTCAATTTAGCTCAATTGCACTTTAATATATGTTCAATTATTATTAAAAAAATAATTGATTTTTAATTTTATTTTTTCACATTGGAAATTTTTAGTATTAAAAATGATGTTCGATCATGACAAAATAATTTCTTTTGGTGTCATCTTAACATGCTCTATTTAATTAAATCAACCTTTTTATTTTTCTAAATATTATATTTTACTTGGGATTTGTCATGTTTTATGAGACGTTTTTATTTTTATGTTATTTCATGATGAAGGATGTTAAACTTGATCTTTAGAGTGTCATGGAATAAAAGTTCACCATAAATGTTTTTCATTTCTTCAGGTGTTTCACATAGATTTAGTTACATTACTATGTAACATGAAATCTTCTCCTGTGTAACCTTTATATCTATTTAATTTGTTCACATTTTTTGGCATCAATTTACCACATTTAGGCTTCAATATTTATCAACACAAAGTTAAAATAAAAAACAAAATTTTACGATTATTTATTTTGGTAATTATTAGTAATTCCAAACAGAGTCTGCTTATGATCAACTAAGCTTTGTTGGGAAATACTCGTGGACCTCAATCTACTTAAATATTTATTTTTTATTTTTAAATAATGTATTTTCTTGGGTTTTTGAAGACTTTATGAGAAATATTGATTCACGCTTGATTTAAAGATCACAGATGCTACTCTCAATTCTCTTGGTATCTTGGAACGCAACTTCATGATAAATTTTATCTCATTTCATAAAATTTTTAATTTTATTTATATACATAAATATCAAACTCTAGTTGTCATCTCATGTGACTTTTAAAGATCAGAGATGCCACTCAATTTACTTTGTATATTGGAATGCAACTTTATGGTATAATTTATCTCATTTCTTAAATTTTTTTGTTTGATTTAGATACATATATATATTGTTAAAAGAATACTTTATTTTTATTAATATTTATTTATTTTTGTAATTCATTGTAACTATAAATAAGGACCCTCTTCATTAGATGTTTGGATTTGCACTATATTTGAGGATCTAGCATTTTACATCCAATAACCTTATACATGGATGGCAACTTTGTTGTAATTTTTTTTCTTAGTTCCAAATTTTCTACTTTGATTTGGTTATATCACTATAAAACACTAAAATATTTTTTGTGTAGCTTTTACATCACTTTGACTTTGCTTTATTATATTTCTTCAATTTATCTTATTTAAAATTTAATATATAAATTTAATTAACATTAAAATAATAAATTATTTTTTCTTGATGAGGTCTGCTAAATAAAATATTTTTCAATGTTTTCAAATATTTTATTTTATAGGGCTTTGACATGCTTTTCGAGAATTTTCATTTGTCCATTATTTGACAATCGAGGGTGTTACACTTGATGTCTTTTGTATCCTCAAATGCAAACTTATTTTATATTTTGTCTTTTTCAAAATTTTCTATTTGGTTTTATTATATCCTTTATAGTTTATCAATTTTTAGCTTTAAAATATAGTTACATAATATTAAAATAATAACTTCTTATTGTTTATTCTTAGTATAATTAATAACTTGTAGTTTTTCTTAATAAGATTTGATCATGATCAAGGAGAAGACATTTGACTCCTCTTGATTAAATATTTATTTCTATACTTCAAGAAAACTTTTATAAGATTTTTGCATACTTTATGAATCAACTTGAAATTTACATTATTTGATGATTGAGGAGGGGTTACACTCGACATCCTCATTTCTTTAGAACACAATTTTTATCTAATTTCTTCAATTTTTCTTAAAGTTATTTTTTTGCTATAATGGAATTAGTGTTCTCTAGTATGACATTTACATCTTTATGATTTGGTTATATTATAATATATCGATCTATCTCATATCTTCTTTAATATACATTAACTTAATAATAAAGTTAATAATTTCTCATTATTTATGCTCATTTACTTTTATGAGTCATATTGATTTTAGATGGGGCTCTAGTGATACAAAATGAACATTGTTAGACCCATCACAATAAGCCCAATCTAATTTAATATTTATCTTTAGTTTTTGAAATATTAATTTTTCTTGGGTTTTCAAATGCTTTTTGAGAAATTTTTATTGATAATATATTTTATAAGGAATTTCACATAATTTGCTTATTATGTTTTAATATAAAATTCAAATATAATTCATGATATTTCTGCAAATTATTTTTTTATTTCCTTATGTTACTATGAACACTTATTCTCTTCCTATTTGACCTTTATTTTGGCTAGATCACATCAGTTTAATTTAACTCATTTTAGTTTTAAAATAGGTTTGCTTAGTACTAAAGTAATAATAAATGACTATTTAAGCTTATTTACATAATAATTCATAGTAATTCAAGATGAGGTTCAATGAAGATCATAAGGAACATCTTTGACCATCTTAACCAATGCTACTTCACTTAATATTCTTTATTTATTTTTAGTTTTATAATTTTATAGAATGTTGGCCATTTTGCAAGACATTTGGACTTGTACCTTATTTTATTATCAATGATATTACACTTGGTCTCCATATGATCTTTGAATGCAACTTTTGCATATGATTTATGTAATATCTTCAAATTTTTCCATTTGATATAGCTATATTATTATGTTATTTTAAATCTTCTCTCGTGTGACATTTACATCACTATAATTTAGTTATATTATATAGGTTTTGTTGATCTTAGTATATCTTTAATATATATTTATTTAATATAAAAGAAATTTATTATTGTTTATTATTATTTTTCATTATTTATTATATAATTCATAATTGTTCCAAAAGAGGTTTGATAATGAAGAAAAAATGCCATTAGATGCATCTCAATGAGCATTACCCATTAATACTCATTTTCACATTTTTAAATATTATTTTCTATAATTCTAGTTGGTTTTATAATAAATGTAAATTCATAACATATTTACAAAAAAGGATGTTAAACTTGATCACCATAGTATCTTTGAATTCAAGTTTCCCATAAAATGTATAGGATTTATTAAAAAGCTTACTTTTTGGTTATTTATATTTATTTGAAACAGTTGTTCTCTTCTCATATAACCTTTACATCACTTTAATTTTATTATTATATTGCTTTAATTTATCTCATTTTATTAAAAATATATTTATATTTTAATAAAATAATACTACATTATTATTTATAATTGTTTACTTTGTAAATCTTAGTATTTGCAAAAAATATTCGATGTAGATGAATCAAATATCATTGTACTCCAATCAACTTGCTTAATCCAAATAACTATTTAATTTTATATTTTTAATATTTTATTTTTTAAGGTTTTCGTACACTTTCTAAGTATTTTGATTCGTATCATTTTTAATGATTAAGGATATCATAGTAAGTCTCCTCACTAACTTGGAATACATTTTTCTTATATAACTTATCACATTTCATCAAAATTTCTCTTTGATTTTTTTTAGTACAATTTAATTCTAAATCTCCTCTTATGTCACCTTTAACTTTCTTTTATTT
This sequence comes from Vanilla planifolia, assembly GCA_023846275.1. Taxonomy (NCBI): domain Eukaryota; kingdom Viridiplantae; phylum Streptophyta; class Magnoliopsida; order Asparagales; family Orchidaceae; genus Vanilla; species Vanilla planifolia. Next base: position 284,680 of record JAIUJO010000102.1, read on the forward strand.
GGACATTTTTTAGTATTTTAGTTAATTTCATTTTAGTTTTAACATATAATTACCTACTATTAAAATTAAACTTTGTTGTTATTTAAAGTTATTTTCTTTAATAATTTCCAATAGTTACAAATGTAGTTTCATTTAGATGAAACAAATGCCAATGAACATATCTCATTATGCTTTGTCAAATTAAACATTTAGTTTTATATTTTTATAAATTTTGTTTTACTATTGGCATGATTAATAACTCATTTATATTAACAACTAACTTGATGATGAAGGATGTCATGCACGATTATTTTAATATCCTTAAATGCAACTTTTTTTTTACACAATTTATCTTTTTTTTTTAATTTATCTCTCGTGTGACCTTTAAATTAATTTGACATGGCTATATTATATTATTTCAATTTATCTTTTTTATATTTTAATAATTTTTATTTCATAAAAAAATAATTATTTATTATTTCTTATGCTTAATTACTTCCACAAATTGTTGTATTTATAAAAAAGTTTTGGTTGAGGCAAAAGGAAGGTCATTACTTTCATCTCAATGAGTTATATTTAATTAAATTTTTTTTATTTTTTTCTAAGATTTTATTTTCTTATGCATAATAATTTTTTTTATTTTTTTCTAAGTTTCTGTTGTATTTTTTTTTGCTTTAATTAAATAGAGCTAAGTATGATTATTGCAACTATGTTTGTTTTATCTCATTAGAATGTAGTAGTAATTTAACGAAATTAAAGAAAATAATTTGAAAAATGACATAAATTACACATGAAAGTTGCATTGCAAATTACTAATGAGAAAGCATAACAAAAATCAATTGTTAAATCATACAAGAACCAAAATGTTCAAAAAACATGCCAAATCATTTGAATATAAAATTCATAAAATATAAAAAAAAATATTTAATTTGAGAAAGCTCTTCGATACTAGCCCAACTACTTTTTTAATTATTTCAGATTTAAAAAATAAGAAAGTGTAAATAACACAAATTATAATTATAATATTAAGTAGCTATATATTAAAGTGAAATAAAATAATATTAAGAAATATAGTATAATAAAGTAAAGCGAGGTAATGGTTACAAAAGAGGAGATAGAGTTACATGGTCACCTAAACAAATCGAAGTAAAAGCTTTGTCAAAATAAGATAAATAATGATGGAAATCTACTTTCTGATCTTTTGAGGAGATCAAGTGTAACATCCTCAATCATAAAATCATATAAAAATATAAACACATCATAAACATTTTTAGAAATATAATAAAATACAAAAAATTATAAAACTAAATATTTAATTTGAAAGAGAAAGTTGAGATGAGTCCAATGACACTTATTGAATCTTAAGTGGACTACATACTAAATTACTAAGACTTTTCTAAAAAAAATTAAATATCACATAAGAGGATATTTATAGTAAAATATTAATATTAATAAATGAAAATAAAAAATTTGAAGTAAGATGATAAATTATGTAGGAAACTTATAATCCAATATTTTAAGCTTATCAAATAAAACATTCACTATAGTCAAATTAGATATGAATAAAAATATCTCATAAAATATACCCAAATCCTATAAGTTAAAATATTTAAAAATATAGTAATGAAAATTTAATTAGATAGATCTCATTTTCTTGAGAACTATGACATTTGTTTTTTTTAGATCAAACATAATTTGAAATTACTATGAAATTTTGATGTAAATATGGATAAATAATAATAAATAATTATATTAATATTAAATAGACATATATATATATATTAAATATAAAATAAGATAAATTGAAATAATATAATATAAATATATTGAAATGATATAAATTTCACACTAAAGGAGAATAATATTTTCATAGTAATAAAATCAATTCAAAGAAAAATATTTGAAGAAACAAGTTAAAATTTATAAGGAAATTTTCATTCTGGTACACTAAGGAGATAAGTATACACCCTTCATCATCAAATTGTGCAAATAAAAATGTCTCATAAAACATACCAAGATCCTAGAATGTAAAATATTTAAAAATTAAAAAAAATGTATTTGGAAATAGCTTGTCCAAAGTAGCCCAATTACTTTATTTCTACTCAATTAGACCTCATTAAGAATTATTACAAATAACCAAAGTAAAGTAGTGCAAATAGTAAAAAAGACATTGTTTTTATAATAAGAAATTAGATGTTAAAGATTAAATGTGATAAGTTAGAGCAATACAATATAACTAAATGAATGTGGTGTAAGGGGTACACAAGAGAAGATTAAGAGTTCCATAAAAATATGGTCAAATCAAAGTGAAATATTTTAAAATTTTGATAAATTATAGCAAAGAGTTGCAACCTATGTTTTAAGGAGATTGTACGTAATGGCCTTGATCTTAATATAAGGTAAAATCAATATTCTCATTAAAAGGGAAAAAAATCTAAAAAATAAAAGTTGAACAAATATAAATCAAATCACATTTCATCTTGATTTTTGTCATTTGAAATTATTGAGAATTAACAATGTAAATTAGTGAACATTATAAAAAATAAATTATCTTAGTATTAAATAAAAATATATTAAAGATGAAATGAAATAAATTAAGGAGATGGAACTTAATCAAATCATGGAGAAATAAAGGTCACATCAGAGAAGATTTAGAGTTATAATTTAATATAACAAAGTCATTGAAAAATATTTACAAAAATATTATAAATTATACAAGAGAGTTCCATACAAGAATATTAACGAGATCAAACATAACATTATCTATTATCAAATTAGGTATGAATTAAAATAACTTAAAGAACATACCCAAACCCTTGACTATAAAATATTTCAAATGAATAAATTAAATATTATTTGGATAGTCCTCACTGAGATGTGTTGAAGGACATCTGTTTTTTCCTAATCAAACCTTCTTTAGAATTATTAAGAATTATCATCCTAAATAAGCATAATTAATAAAAAGTTATTTTTTCATATTATCTAAATATTTATTATAATTGAAATAAAAAAATTAGAGCTATGTAATAAATCCAAATCATAGTGATGTTATGGTCACAAGAGAGAAGAATTAGAGTTTCATAGTAATATAACCATATCAAAGAAAAAAATTGAAAGCTATGAAAAGTTGTATGGTAAAGTTGTATTCGAAGTTACTAATAAGACCATGTGTAGCATACTCAATGGTAACATCTGGTATGAATCAAAATAATTTACAAAATGTGCACAAAGTTTAATGGAAGATATTTAAAAAAAATAAGAATAAGTACTTATTAGATAGAGCTTGTAGAAAGAAGTACAATGACATTTGTTTCATATTAATTAAACATTATTTAGAATTATTACAATTTGCTAAAATAAATAAGAATAAATATTCTAAAATTGTCCTTTTAACATTAAATAGATACATATTAGACTTGAAATGAGATAAATTGAAAAACAATAATGGAATAAAGAGCAGCTATGTAAAGCTCACATCATACGGGATTTAGAGTTACAATTTAATATAACCAAATAAAAGCAAAATATTTGTTAAAATAAGATATATTGTATGTGAAATGACTATTTCAAGGTGCTAAGGAAATTTAATATAACATTCTAGATCACTAAAACAAGTATGAAAAAAAATCAACATAAAGCCTATAAAAACCCAAGGAATTAAATACCTAATTAGGCATAGATTGAAGAGACTCATCTAACGATGTTTGATTTGTCTCGATCAGACCTCATTTAGAATAGCTACTAATTACAAAAATAAATAGGTTTTAATTAATTATTCTTTTAATATTAAATAAGTATATATTAAGGCACAAATATGTTAAATTGAAAAAATGTAATATAACAAAATCTAAGCAATATAAAGGCCATACAATTGGAGGATTAGAGTTGCATAATAATATAATAAACTCAAAGAAAAAAATTTTAAGAGATGAGATAAATTCTACAAGAATATGACATACAAATTTCTAAGGTCATAGTGTAGCATTGTCGATCATTAAATTAGGTATTAACTAAAAATACCTCATAAAGCATTTAAAAATAATAGAAAATGAAAAATTTAAAATCATGTAAATAACTATTCAACTAAGTCTACCTTATTAAAATATATCCAATGATATTAGTTTCATGTTGATTAAACCTCCTTTTCAATTGCATGGAATTACCAAATAAAATAAATGTAAATAATACTAAATTATAATTTAAGTACTAAGTAAACATATATTAAAGTGGAAATGAGATGAATTGAAACAATAAACTACAAAAAAATCAAAGTGATATAAATGTCACATGAGATGATATTTGGAGTCACATATGAGTACAACCAAATCAAAGATAAAGCTTTGAAGAGATGAGATAAATTATATGAAAAAGTTGCATTCTAAGACATTAATGTGATATAATGTGACATCCTTTTTCATCCAATAAGGTATGAATAAAAATAACTCGAAAAAGGTGCAAAATCCTAAAAAAAGAATATTGAAAATTTTAAAATTAAATTATTTTATTTAATTTGGCTTTTCAAGACGAATTTAGTAACTTTTCTATCATCAACATCAAAATTCCTCTGGAATAAGATAAATATTTTATTATTTTAACATTTAGTAAATATATATTATAGTTAAAATGAGATAAAATGAAGTAATGTAATATATACAAATCAAAGTGATGTGAAGTGACACAAGAGGCAATATAGAATTACTTATTAATATTACCAAATCAAAGAGAAAATATTAAAGGAATGAGATAAAATTTATGAAAAAGTTGCTTTCCAAGATACTAGGAAAATAATGTGTACAACCTTAGTCTTTAAATAAGGCATGAATCAAAATATCTCATAAGAAGTTTTGAAAGCCTATAACATAAAATAATAAAAAAATATAAATAAAAATCTATTAGAGAGAGCTCATCGAGATGAGCTTAATGAGGATTGATTTGACATAATGAGACCTCATTCAAAATTATTGCCATTTATCAAATAAATAAGCATAAGTAATAATAAATTACTATTTTAATATTAAATAATTATAAATTAATGCTAAAATGATATAAATTGATGTGATTTAGTACAACAAAATCAAAGCAATATAAAACTCTAATGAGAAAAAAATAAGAGCTTCATAGCAATATAAAAAAATCAAACAAAAGACTATGAAAAAATAAGATCAATTTTATAGGAAAGTTACATTCAAAGTTACTAATGAGATGGATTAAAACTTATTCAATCATTAAATATGTTATGAATTAAAATATATTATATAACATTAAAACGTAAAAAATAAAATACATAAAAATATAATTATGAGTATTTAACTAGAATAAGTCCATTAAGGCAGTCCAAGAATGTTTGCTTTATCGTGATCAAACCTCTTTCGTATTTATAAAGAACTAGAAAATTAAATATTACAAAACAAAAAGAAATTATTATTTAAATATTAAGGAAACATATGTTCAAGTTGAAATAAAGGAAATTACAATAAACCAAATCCAAGAAATGTAAAATTCACATGAGAGAAGAGATTGAGTTTTATAATAATATAATCTAATCAAAAAGCATTTCAAGAAATAAGATAAATTACATGGCAAGTCTTCATTCGAAGACATAAAGGAGTCTTTGTTTAAAATTGATGATCATCAAATAAGTTTTCCTTTGAAATGTCTCATAAAGCTTGGTAAAATATTAAAAAATGAGAATTTTTAAAAAACTTTAAAAATTAAAATTTCTATAGAGCTTGTAAAAATAAGTACAATGATATTTGTTTCATCTTAATTAGATCTCATTAAAAATTATTGCTAATTAATCATGTAAATAATTACAAATAATGATAATTTTTTATTATTAACTATGTATATATTGAAATTAGATAAAATGAAGCAATGTTATATTATGAAAAAAAGATATGTGAAGGTCACATGAAAGGTTAATTAGAGTTTTGTAGTAATGTATTAAAATCAAAGTAAAAAATTTTAAGAAATTAAATAAGATATATAGGAAAGTTACATTCCAATATACGAAGTTGATCTAAGGTAACTTCCTCTATCCTAAAATTAGTGACAAATCAATATGTTTCGAAAATAGCGCCAAAGTATTAGAAAAAATATTTCGAAAAAATGTAAAACAAAAATTTTTGTTAGATAGAGGACGTCAAGATTAGTCTTATATGTTTTTGACTTAATTAGAAATCCTTTGGATTACTAGGAATTATAAATGTAAACACATATAAAGAATAACAAAATAATAATTTTAATACAAAGCAAATATTTATTAATATTGAAATGAATGAAATTGAAGAAATATAATATAACTAAATCAAATCAATATAAAGTCACATGATAGAAGAAATAGAGTTTCATAGTAGTATAATAAAAAAATTTGGAAAAGTTGACATAATCTCTTTAGAATACTTTAATTACAAGATACAAAGGAGATTGAAGAGAACTTCTTTAATACTCTAGTAAGGTAAAATTAAAAATTTCTCATAAAATCTATGAACAACATAACAAACATTTATTCAAAAATATAAGAAAATGTATTTTATTGGATAGATCTATTCTAGATGAGACAAAAAAAAATGTTTTTCTCTTGTTGTTCAGATCTCGTTAAGAATTATTACTTAATTATCAAAGTAACAATCATTAATAAAAATAAATTAATTATTTCAAATGTTAAGTAAATATATGTTAAAGTGAAAAAGAGATCAATTGAGTTAATTTAGTGAATACAAATCGAAGTAATGTTAAGGTCACATAAGAGGAGAATTACATTTTCATAGATTGTAACAAAATTAAGTAAAACTATTTGGAGAAATAGTATTAATTTTATGAGAAAGTTTTATTCCAAGATACTACTGACTAGGAGTGTAACATTCATTATCACAAAATCTTTTTTTCGAATGAAATACATGATAAAGCTATGAAATTATATAAAATAAAATATTTCAAAACACAAAATTGAATATTCAATTTTTAGAGCACATTGATAAGGAGTCGAATGATATTTCTCTTATCTTAATTAGAACTATTTTAGAATTACTATGAAATAGCAAAATAAATAGGTTTAAATAATAATAAATTATTGTCATAATACTAAGTGAATATATATTAAAATTGATATGACTAAAGTTAAAATAATATATATTACAAAATCAATCACTAACAAAGGCCAGTTGAGAGAATATTTATCATTACATTGTAATATGATGAAATCAAAGAAAAAAATTGGAGAAATGAGATACATTGATTATGATAGTTGTATTACATGGTACTAAGTAGAATGAGCATAAAATGTTTTACTATTAAATTAAGTATAAATCCAAATTCCTTCAAAATTGAGCAAAAAAATAAAAGAATATTTAAAATATAAAATTAGATAATTAATCGAATCAATCATGTTACAATAATTCCAACAATATCTGTTTCATCTCTAATAAATCTCATTTAGAATTATTACAAATTACTAAATAAATATATATAGAAGATTTAATGATATAAATTGAAGCAATGTAAAATAACAAAATCAAATATATTTACAAGTAAAAAAGAGAAGATTTAGAGTTATAAGGTAACATAACAATATCTAAGAAAAAAATTTAAAAAAGTGAGACCAATTATTTTGGAAAACTCATTCCAAGATACAAAAGACATCGATCGTAACATTCTGATCATCAAATTATATAAAAATCAGAATACCTTATAAACAATTAAAAATTTGGATTACATAATATTATTAAAAATATAAAAATAACTATTTTAATGAATTGACTTTGTTATGTTGTATATAACAATATTTGTTTTATCTTGAGCAAAACTTGTTTACAATTTTTACGAATCAAAAAATTAAAAAGTTTAAATAACATTAATTTTCTTAATAATAAGTGAATATATAATAAACATAATTTTTGATTAAATTGAAGACATGTAACATAACAAAATCAAAGAATTTTTGAGGTAATGCAATGAGAAAGTTAGAAAGTTACATTCTAAGATAGAAAGAAAATCAACTATAACACCATTGATCGACAGATTAGAAACGAATCAAAAGTTTTTAAAAACCTTATAAAAACCCTAATATGAAATGTTTAAAAACATAAAATTGAAAATTTAATTCGACAAAACTCATGGAGTTTTCCTAACAACTTTCATTTTGCCTCACTTAATCATCATTTAGAATAACTTAGAATTATTAAAGTAAGTCAACATGAATTAAAATAAACTTTTACTTTAACATTAGGAAAAAGGCATTAAAGCTAAAATTAGATAACATCAAGCAATGTAATATAACAAAATTAAAGTGTTGTAAATAGTCACATTAGAGGACATTTGTAGCTACATAGTAATAACAAAATAAAAGAAAATTATTTGAAGAAATAAGACAAATTATGTGATAGAATTACAATCCATGACAATTTCAAGATTGAACATAACTTTCTTGATCCACAAATTAGGTCTAAATTTAAATGCCACATAAAGTATGCCAAAACCTTAGAAAATAAAATATTTAAAAAATTTAAAAAAATTAGTTGGATAGAGCTTATCGAGTTGAGCCAATCAATGATTGTTTAGTCTTAATGTGAACTTATTCGAAATTACAAAGAATTAATAAAGTAAATAAGTATAAATAAAAAAAACTTAATTCTTCAATATTAGGTAAATATATGTTGTAATAGAAAAAAGATAATGTAAAGATATATAACTAACTTAAATATAATATATGTAAATGTCATATGTGAGAAGAATTATACTGACATACAAACAAAACCAAACCAGAAAAAATTAAACAAATGAGATAGATTATATTTTAAGTTACGATAAAAAATACTAAGGTTGTAAAGTGTAACATCTTATATCATCAAATCTCATATAAATCAAAATATCCTATAAAGTATGCCAAAACACTAGAATAAAATATATAAAAAAAATATTTAATTGGATAGAGGTCCATGACAACTATCCAATTATGTTTGTTTTAATTTCTTCCAAATAATTATAATAAATAATAATAAATTAACACTTCAATAATATGTAAATATATGTTAAATCGAAACTGAAGAGAATTTGAGTTTCATAATGAGTAACCAAATAAAACAAAAAATTTTTAATAAATTAGCTAAATTAATTAGGAAATTTTGATATCAAGATATTAAAGAGATCAAATATGACACTTCAATTGCTAAATTAGTTACAAATAAAAATTTCTTTTAAATTAAAAAATATTTAAAATAATGAAAATTATATTTAATTTCATAGTTAAAAATTAATACAAATTTTCTAGTTATATAAGTATAAACAATAATAGATTAATTTTTAATTATTACTTTATACATAATAAGGTTCAATAAGGTAATTTCAAACAATATAATATTACTAAATCAAACAAATATTAGCCTGACAAAAGTGAGGAATTGGAATTTCATTGTAATGTGACCAAATCGAAGTAAAAATGTTAAGAAAGTGATATAAATTTTACAAGAATATTGTATTATAGAAAACTAAGAAGATCAAGCGTTACATTATAGATCATCAAGTTGTTTTCAAATTAAAAAAGATGGAATACATGCCAAAACACTACAAAAATATTTAAAAAATATTAAAATGAATATTTAATTTGATAGAGATAAGAACTGTGCAACAACATTTCTTTATCTTATTTGGTCATAGGTTTGAATTTCTACAAATTATCATAGTAAATTAGCATAAATAATAATGTCATATTATTTTAATATCAAGTATATAATAAAGCAAAAATTAGACATATTAAAATGATATAACATAACCAAATCAAAGTGATTAATTATCACATGAAATGACATTTAGTATTTTCATAATAATATATTTAAATAAAAAAATATTTTATGAAATAAAATAAATTATACTAAAAAGATTCATTACGGGACAATAAGATGATAAAGTATAAGATTTACAATCTTCAAAAAATGTATGATCAAAATAAGTTGTTTAATTACACAAAGGTAAAGAAAATAAACTTTTATAAAATCCATGAAAATAAATATTTAATTCGATAGAGGTTATCCAAGTGATTCCAACTATGCTTGTTTCATTTCTAGTGGATCTCATTTGGAAGTACTATAAATTATCAAAAGAAATAAGCATAAAAAAACATAAAATATTATTTTAATAATAAGAATACATATTTGGGCTAAAATGATCTAAATTGAACCAGTGTAATATAACTTAATCAAATGAACTTGTTGGTCACAAATTATAGAATTAATTTTTCATATTAATATAACTAAATCTAACAAAAATTTTTTAAGAAATGATAAATGATATGCAAGAATTACATTGCAAGATATTAAGCATATCGAGTGGAAAATCCTTTACCATCAAATCAAGTATGAATCATAATATCTTAGAAAGCTTGTTAAAACTTTAGAAAAAATAAACTTTTAAAAACATATAAATAATTATTTAATTAGATGTAACTATTGAGGCAAGTCTAATGATGATTGTTTTATCTCAATATGATCTAAATTAGAATTATTATAAATTACTAAAGTAAATAATTATAAATAATAATAAGCTATTGCTTAAAACTTTAGTAAACTTATGTTAAAACAAAAATAAGATAAACTAAAAGAAATTAATATAAACAAATCAAATCGATGTTTTGGTCACTTGAGAAGTTAATTAAAACTTCATAGTGACATAAACAAATCAAAGCTAATAATTTGAAAAAAAGAAGTAAATTATACAGTAAAGCTGCATTTTAATATATAAAGGAGATCGAGTGTAACGTCCTTGATTGGTAAAACATATATGAATAAAAATGTTTTACAATGCAAATAAAAAAAATTAAATAAAATATTGAAAAATATAAAAAATGAATAGTTAAAAGGATAGACCTTATCCAGATGGGTAATGACATCTATTTTATCTCTATCAGACATCATTTGAAATTATTGATGATCACCAAAGTAAAGTTTCATAAATAATAATAAAATAGTCTTTCAAATATGTATCAAAGTTTAAATAAGATTATTTTTTACATAGTAATCAAATAAAATCAATGCATTGTAATGGTGACACAAGATAAGATTTAGTGTGACAAAATAACATAATCAAATCATAGCAAAAAAAAGCTTTAATAAATGAGATAAATTATATTAAAAAGTTGTATTCGAAGATACCAAGGTGATCAAGTGTAAATCCATTATCATCAAATTAGGCAAAAATCAAAATTTCTTATAAAACATGCAAAATCCTTTTAGAATAAAGTACTTTAAAATATAAAAAAGAAGATGGAATAAAAGAGAGCTCAATCAGGCTCCATTTAGAATATCTATGACTTATGAAATTTAAAAACTCATGAGTAATAATAATGTTTTCATTTAGTATTAAGTAAATCGAAAATAATGGTCAAATATGGTAAATTGAAGGTATTGTTGTGTAATGGATTCGTGTGTTACCTATTATCACGTCATCTAACAAAAATATAAGATGGCCTTTGTAGTGGAAGAAATTTTGTAATATGGAACGTGTTGAATTTGATCCTTATTCACTTTAACTAGAGCCCTAAATATTCTAACCTTGTGCATTGAGTCATAGATTACTGATTTAGTTCACTATGCTACTCTTTTTGTGCAATGCTTCACCACTTCGTTGCCCTCTTTGCAAATATTACCCCAATGAATTTAAGAGAATCGATTTTATTCAAACACTTTAAAAAATTTTTGGACATATTCAATGGTATCTACCACTAACCTTTTATCATTTTTAGGATCATATTTTTCAATACAATTAAACCATGATCAAATGAACTTTGTGCTTGTTACAACATTTTAGTTCAAAAATCCAAGATATTCTAATTAATTATGCTTGTGACTCTTTGTTGGTTACATAATAGAAGGATTCCAAAATTTTTCCTATTATGCTTTTGAAATGTTCCTAAAACTAGCATCCTCCATTTTACAATTCATAAACTACATATATTTACATCTTTTTTGTGTTGGTGAAGGGATATTGTTTATCACATTGTAGCTATTGTACTTCATCTAGGAATGGAGTTGTATTAATCTGAGTTGAACCAAGAGCAGGTCCTCCTAAAGTTATATGATTGAAAAAAATTTAAAGATGAGATGTTAATCATGATATCATTAATAATTACCATTACCAGTTGACTAAGGTTTTAATCATTTTCTTATTCTATACTTTGCATATGTTCCAACATACATGAGTAATTGAGTTGCAATGACTTTTATTTTATTGAAGTTGTTATCACCTTGTTTCTACCAATTGTGGAATGATGCAATTTTACTTTTTGCATCCACTTACTAAACTTTGAGCACAATAGCAAGGGCAAGATACACTATTTTTTGATTTCCTATAATTAACAACTACATGATGAAATTATTGCTCATTAAGGTAATATGGACATTTAGAGGCTGGTTAAATGTTTAAATTTTCTAATTTCCTAAGAATTGGAAAAAAAATTTAACATAATGGATAAAAGATAGGAGATTCACACAAGACATTTATCCTTCAATATCATTTTCCTTCATTTGTGAATAAAGTTTTGCTCTAAATTGATCTATAAACTAACTACATACAAATGTTTCAATCCACAATTTGAGTCAATTGGTAGTTGATTAATGTATTGCATAGTTAAGTGTGTATTGTTACAAAATTTTTTATACTTTCCATTCTCTTTAAAGAATCTAATTTATTTCCTACTCTTTTTAAGCTAACATGTTTATTATTTATGTTATTAAACCAAAGTGAGTTATTTAATAGTAGTTTCCATTTTAATTTCTTTTATAATGTAATAAAAATTCCTTATAACATTTTGTGGACCAAACCATTTTGATTCGTTTCATGGCTAATATTTTCTCTTCTTTTCTAGTGAAAATTAAGCATATTTTTAATGTCACCCTGCAAGAAGCCAAAAATGATCGTTAGTACTCTATTCAATGTTTGGATGGGTGGATTAATTTTCATTAAAGAATATGTTGGGGTTAATGCCAAAACATAATTCATTAGTGTTAGTCTTCTCATCAATGTAGGATTTTTTTTGGGAATTTCTTTCTTATTTTTTCTATTATTCTTTGCAGGTAGGCTATCATTTTCCTTTCAATAGATAGATTCCAACCTTTAGAGATTAATGGAAACTTAACATTTTGAAACCTGAGTCGTTGGCTTGATTTCTTTCGACATTCTAATTTTCATTTTGCTCTTGAGAAAAACCTTCTTTTTTATGATTAATTTCGGCACCTGATATTTCTTGAAAAGTGTTAAGTAATGTATCTATATTAGGCATCATTTTAATGTCACACCTATAAAAGTTTATGATATCATCTACATTTCTTAAATGGGTAACTAAAAGACATCATTCGTATTGAGCATAATGCACTATTTTACCACAATTTTTTATCTTGTTCAATGCCTTGTTAAAGACATTCATTGTTGAATTGTAGAACAGACTCGAGATTACATTTTCTTGTTTGAGCCCCTTGATACATTAAAGAAACCACTATCCTCACCATTTTTATTTTTGAAAATTTAAGTGTTCTCTGGTATGTTTTTAATCTTCTTAATGAATTACTCCATAAAGTTAAATCATGTAAGAGGATTTTATAAGGCTCCATTGAAAGACAATCAAATGCACTACTAAGAACTAACTTGACAACATACTTCATTTTTTGTTTAGCGAAAGAATCGATTCAAAGGCCAATATATTAATGTCTATTATTTGTCTTCCTTTAATAAAACCTATTTCATCTTAAAAAGATGAGCACTGGGAGAAACATTTTATGCCTACTAACAATAATTTTTGGAATAGTATCTTTGCAAAATTACTTAAATAAATCAACCTAAAGTAATTCCAAGTGTTTGGATTTTTTTTTGGGATTCAGATTAGATTTGTACTTTGAAATTGCTTTAGGAATAAGGGTCCCTTCTAAGGAATCCTTGGAAACATCAAATACATAATGTGTTATGATGTCTTTATAGCTAGTCAATAATTGTTTGTTTTGCACTTCAATCATTTGGTACTTCATTGATCAATTGCAATGTAGCCTCTCTAATTTCCTACATTTCGTTATTCTTCATAAACCAAATGTTTTGTTGTTCTTTGACTAGAGAGGGAGTATAGTTAAGTAGCTTCTCTTTCTTTGTAATGTTGATAGGTAATAAAAACTACTTGAAGTTTCAAATAACATCATGCATTTTTTTTGACCATTTTGTTTATGAAATTATCATTTAGTTTTCTATCCAATTATTTTTTTTCAACACGAACTTTTGCCATTAGATGGAAGATATTTTTTTACACCTTCATAGATCAATGTAATTCCAACTTTTTTCACCAATATATTTCCTAATTAATGATTGCCTTTTGAAGGGAATCATCACTCATATTTAACTTGTGCCATATCGCATTATATTGGCAACTTTGAAATATCTTTTTTTTCTATTTTATTAAGTCTTTAGCTAGTATTGCCAAACATTTCTTTGTTCCATTATTTGAGATAATCGTTCAATCTTTTTAGTTAAAAAGCATGGGTCAAAATCCTAAGCTATTTATATTAATCGCCCAATAATGTTTCATAATTTGTTTGAATATCCATTGCTTTAACAAGAATGAAAAAGTAATGTTCTATCACCAGGTCCTTCATTTCATTAACTAGTAATCTATCTAACATTTTCTAGATTCACCTTCCCTTCCTTTTGCAAATCCATGTGAATGTGGAGCTATGAAAAGGGTGTTCCTTTACACTTCATTGACTTATACAATTTGAAAATTCATACATTACTTCCATCTTATGGGAAAATGATACTTGTAATCATTAATAAATGTAAATTCATCCTTGGTTTGGTCTCGATATCCTTTGTAGTTAAATATCTTTTTTATATTTTTAAATATTTTACTTTTTTAATGACTTTGATGCCCTTACAAAAGGATATTATTCATACCTTATTTTGATGTTTGAGGATGATATACTCAATCTCCTAATATTTTAGAGTGTAGAGTTATCAGAAATTTTATCACATTATTTCAATTTTATCTCAATTTTTTTAACTTTTATTTGATTACATTATTATAAAACCCTTGTTCTCCTATATGTTGTGCATCACATCATTATAATTTTGTTATACTACATATCTTCAATTTATTTCAATTCTATTTTAATATATATTTACTTAATGTTAAACTAATTTATTATTATTTTTTAATTATTTTCTTGAGTAGTAATTATTGGAAATGAGTTCCAATGGATGAAACAAACATTGCTAGACTTGTTTGATTAGACACATCTAATTAAATATTTATTTTTATATTTTTTAAATTTAGTTTCTTTAGGTTTAGAATTATTTAACAAGAAAGTATGATTCATAAACGATTTAATGGCTGAGGATGGTACGCTTAACCTCCTTAGTATGTTGAAATGCAACTTTTTGACGTAATTTATCTAGTTTTTCAAGTTTTTTGCTATGAATGTTTTACGTTACTATGTAACTCTAAATCCTCTTAATTTTACCTTTGTATCACATTTATTTAAGTTATATTATACTTCTTCATTTTATCTCATTTCTATTTTAATATATGTTTAATTATTATTATTTATGTTTAGTTAATTTTTTAATTTGTAGTAATTCCAAATGATGTCTTATTTAGAAAACACAAACAGTAATGGAGTTCCTTAATGGTTTAATGCAATTAATTACTTATTTTTAAATTTTTTATTTTCTAAGGTTTTGTGAAAACCTTACAAAAATTTTTGTTTCCTATCTAACTTCTTGAACAAGGCTGTTAGCCATCACCTCTTTTATATCTTAAGTTGTGTTTCTTATATAGTTATTTAAATTCTTCCAATTTTCATTTTGATTTGCATATGTCATTGTGAATCGGTTAGATTACTATGAAACTCTAAATCTTTTCATATGTGAACTTTGGGTCTCATTGATTTGGTGGCACTACTTTACATCACCATATCTCTACTTTGTTTAATACATGTTTTCCTATTATTAAAAAGAAATCAAATTTTTTTTATTCTTAATTACTTTGTTAACCCATCATAACTCTAAATGAGTTTTAATCAAGATAAGACAATGTAATTGGTCTCATCTCGAAGATCTTTTCCCAATTTAATCTTCATTTTTACTTGTTAAATATTTTATTTTCTATATTTTTTGATGGTTCATTAAACATTTCAATAATTACCATCTTTCATAATTAAGGATGTAATACTCGCTTTACTTAGGATTTTGTAATAAAACATTTTGGCACCCTTTATCTAATTTTTTAAATTCTTTGCTTTGACTGAGTTATATTACTATAACTTGAAATCTCCTCTCATGTGACGTGACATTCAAAAAGCTTTTATTGAGACATATTATATTGCTTCAATTTATCTTATTTTAAATTTAATATATACTTTATATTAAAATAATAACCCCTTTTAATTCATAATTATTTATTTTGTGGATTTACAGTAATTGAAAATGAAGTCCAATTGAGTCCATAGAAGTATTTTTGGACTCATGTCAATGTACTTTAACTAATTAAATATTTATGTTCATATCTTTTCATGTTTTAATTTTTTATTTTTGCATGATCTATGAGACATCTCAATTTGTACCATATATAGAAATCGATGATTCAACCCTGAATTTCTTTAATATCTTGGAATGCACATTTCTCGTATAATTTATCACATTTCTTCAAATATTTTGTTTCAATTTGATTATATTGCCATGTAAATTTTTACTTGTGTGACCTTACATTTCTTTTATTTTTTATATTATATTTATTTATTTAATCTTATTTCATCTCCACAATATATTTACTTAATGTTGAAAAATAATTAAGTATTATTTATGCTTATTAATTTTTGTAATTTGTAGTAATTCCAAAAGAGTTTTGATAGAGATGGACTAAACAACTTTGGATACATTGCGATAAGCTCTTACAATAAAATTTTAAATTATATATAGTTTTTAAAATTTTATTTTCTAGGTTTTGGCATTCTTTACTAAATATTTGTAAAATTGTTTTACTTTGATTTTGTTATAATGTTATATAACACTAATTCAACTCTGATATGGCTTCTAGATATGTTTTACTTGGTTATATTGCACTGCATGAACTTATCTCATTTCATTTTTAATATGCATTTTCCTAAAATTATAATAATAACTTTTTTAATTTTTGCTCATTTCCTTCTATAATTCATAGTAATTATAAATGTGGAATGATTTGGACTAAATAAATATTGTCGAACACATCTCAACTTGCTATATCCAATTAATTAAACTTTTTAAATATTTTTTTTTCTTTTATATGTTTTTTGAGATATTTTTATTTTTATAAAATTTGATGATAGAGGCTATTGTACTTGGGCTGCTTAGCATCATATAACTCAATTTTTCATACAATTTAACTAATTCCTTAATATTTTTCTTTTATTTGGTGATACTATAATGTTACATTAAATCTTCTCTTGTTTGACTTTTAAGTCACTTTGATCTGGTATCATCATATTGGTTCAATGTATCTCATTTTTACATAAATCTATACTTACTTACAATTTAACTAATGTCTTAAAATTTTTTTCTTTCAATTCATTATAATACAATGTAATTCCAAATCTTTTCTCATGTAGCCTTTATATCACTTCGATTTGATAACACTTCATGGTTAAATTTATCATATTTTGACTTTAATATATATATATTTATTTAATACTTTAAAAGACATTTATTATATTTTATGTTTATTTACTTTTAGTTTGCAATATTATCAAACAAAGTTTGATTGAGATGAAATAAATGTCATTATTTAAATCTCAATGAGGTTTATCTATTTAAATTTTATTTTTTATTTTTTTAAATTATTTGTTTAGGTTTATGGCATGCTATATGAGACATTTCATTTCATACTTGATTTATTAATTAAGAATGTAGGACATGATTACTTTATTATCTTGTAAAAAGCTTTCCTATATCATATATACTATTTCATTAAATTTCTTCTTTGATTTTGTTATATTATTTTGAAGCAATTATTCTCCTCACTTGTGACCATTATAATGCATTGATTTGGTTATATTATAATGATAATATATTGTCTCATTTTAGCTTAACATGTATCTATTAAATATTACAAAATAATGTACCTTTTTTAATTTAGCATTTCACAAAAAATCAAACTTGGTCCAATGTAAATGAATAAAACATTAGTGGCTTCGTCTCGAACAGCTCTATCTAATTAAATTTTATTTTTACCATTTTTAAGGATATTTTATTTCTATTAATGTTTGCACTAATCATGACATAACTAATAATAATTATCTCTTATATGGTTGTTACTTTTCTTTGATTTTGTTATGTTCCTTTAATTTATCTCATTTGTAGCTTCTATGAATTTTATATATTTATAATAATAATTTATTATTATTTATTCTTAGTTACTTGTATAATACGTTTTAATTTAAATTGATGTTTTATCCACAATTGTCTTTGGACTACTATCATCACCTATATCCAATTAAATATTTATTTTCTAGCATTTTTGTATTCTTTATGTGGTATTCTATTCACACCTAATTTTAATATTGAGATTATTACACTCAATCACCTTACTATCTTGGAATGCAATCTTCCTAAATAATTTATGCCATTTCCTCAAAAGATTCACATTGATTTGGTTAGGTTACTGTGTAACTCTAGATCTTTTCTCATGTGACCATTTGATTTGATGTCATTAAATTTTTTTAATTTCTTGTAATTCAACTTTAACATATATTTTTCATATTATTAAAAAAATAATCATTTTCTTACTATAGATTTTTACATTGATAATTTACAATAATTACAAACAATGTTCAATCAAGATTAATAAAATATCATTCGTCTTTCTCGAAGAGCTTTCTAAAATTAAATATTTATCATTTTTACCATTTTATATTTCTGGCAATCATGGATGTTACACTAGATTTCCTTACCATTTTGTGATAAAACTTTACCTTACAGCTTATGTTATTTCTTCAAATTCTTTGCTTAGATTTAATTATATTACCATGTAACATTAAATCTCCTCACATGTGATCCTTACAATGCTTTGAATTAGATATATTATATTGTTTCAATTTATCAAATTTAACTTTAATAAATGTTTAATATTTAAATAATAATTTTTTTTATTTATGCTTTTTAATTTTTGTGATTTGTAGTACATTATGACAAGTTCCATTTGAGATGATAGAGGCTATTTTTAGATATTGTTTTTGATATACACTACCTTTTGAGACATTTGGATTCATACCATATTTGGCAATCAGTGATGTTTTTTTGATCTCCTTGGTTAGAATGCAATTTCTTATTAACTTAGTGACATTCTTCAAATATTTCACTTTCATTTAGTTATAATACCATGTAATTTTAAATCATCAATCGTGTGACGTTTACATTACTTTGATATGTTGATATTATATTTCTTTAATTTATCTTATTTATACTTTACAATATATTTATCGAATATTGATAAAATAATGTGGTATTATTTACACTTATTAAAAATTTATTTAGACAAAGATGAAGCAAATTTAGTTGGGCAAATCTTGACAAGCTCTATCAAATTAAAAATTAATTAATATTTTATATTTTTAAAAAAAACTCTTGGGTTTTGGTATTCTTCATGAAATATTTCTAAATGTTTTTCCTTTGATAAGGTTATCTTTCTATGTAACACTTATTCTACTTTCGTTTGATGTCTCCATGTCTTTGACTTAATATGTCAAATTGCTTTAGTTTATCTTAATATTAATTTTCTCATTTAATTGTTTAAGTTGCAGCAATTCTAAAGGCAGTTTGATAAAGACGAAACAAATGTTGTTGGACTTATTTTAATGCACTCTATTGAATTAAATATTTTTTTTATTTATTTAAATATTTTATTATCTAGTATTTTTGCTGGTTTTATGACATTCTTTCATGTGTATCTATGTTGATAATAGAGGTTGCCACACTCTAGCTCCTTAGTAAGTTTGAATGTGATTTATCAAATAATTTATCTTATTTCTTTGATTGCTTTTTCTTTTAATTAATTATATTAGAATGTAACTCTAAATTTATTCTCATGCAATCTTTGGATTGCTTTAATTTGGTAACATTATATTGCTTCAATTTATATCATTTTCAATTTAATATATATTTATTTAACATTAAAAGTGTAATTTATTATTTTTTTATTCTTATTACTTTTTTAATTTGCAATATTTGAAAATGAGGCCTAATCAAGGTAAACCAAATGTCATTGTTTTAGTCTAAACTAACATTATTGAATTAAATATTAATTTTTTTTATTTTTTTAGATATTTTAGTGTTATAGCATGTTCTATGAGACATTTTTTGTGCTTGATCTAATTATCTAAGATTTTTCACTCAATCTCCTTATTATCTAGGAGAAGGTATTTCTTATACAACATATATCATTTCATTAAATTTTCATATTGATTTAGTTATGTTATTATGACAATCATAATCTCCTCTCTTATGACCTTTACAAAATATTGTCTTTTTTATATCTTTGTTATATTACATTTAATTAAATTATCTTATTTTGGCTTTAACATATATTTACTAAATATTAAAAAAATAATTTTTTTATTTAATTTTGTAGTTCAAAAAAATTCTAGAAGTGTTTCATGGAGATGAATGAAACATTATTGGACTCAACTCAAAAAATTTTAACTAATCAAATGGTCATTTGATTTGGTTATATTTCATTGCCTTAATTTATCTCATTTGTATCATTAATGTAATTTACTTATTTTTAAAATAATAATTTAATATTATTTGTGCTTTTTTACTTTTGTAATAAGTTGTAATTCAAAATGATGTCAAATCGAGATGAAACAAACTTCATTGGAGTAGTGTTATCGCTCTCCATCTAATTAAATATTTATTTTAATAATTTTAAATATTTTATATTCTAACATTTTTGAATGTATTATGAGGCATTTGATGTATAGCTAATTTGAAGATTGAGTATGTTATACTCAATCTCCATAGCCTTTTGGAATGTAATCTTTCCAAACAATTTATCTCATCTTTTTAATTTTTTTTTGCTTTGATGTTATTAGAGTACAATGTAATTGTTGATCTAAACTTATGTACCCAATTGGCTACTTTTATTTGGTGACATAAAATTTCTTAACTACATCTAAATTATAAATTGAAATATACTTTCATATTATTAAAAAAATTAATTAATTTTTTATTTTTTATTTCTTTAGTAATTCAAAAAAAATTTAAATGAAGCTCAATTAAGATCAAATAAATATCATTGGTCTTGACTCAAAGAGCTTTGTTGAACTAAATTTTCATTATTTTTTCCTCTTAAAATATTTTATTTTCTATGTTTTTGTTATTTTTATAAGATATTTCAATTGGTACAATACTTGAAAATAAAGGTTGTTAAACTTGATCTACTTAGGATTTTGCAATAGAACTTTATAGTATAATTTATCACATTTTCTCATATTATTTGCTTAGATTTATTTATATTACAATGTAATTTTAAAACACCACTCATGTGAAATTTACAGATCTTTAATTTAAATATATTATATTACTTCATGTTATCTTACTTTAACATTAATGAATACTTAATATTAAAATAAAACTTATATTTCTTGTGCTTATTGCTTTTGGTGAGTTGTAGTAGATCTAAATGATGTCCAATCAAGTTCAAAGAAACTACTTTTAACTCATGTAAAAGGACTTTATTCACTTAAATATTCATTTTCATATTTTTTTAATATTTTAATTTTTTTCGGTATATGCAAGCTTTATAAGATATTCTGATTGATACCATATTTAGCAATCGAGAAAGTTATGATCAATCTCTTTAGTATGTTGTAATGCACCATTCTTGGATAATTCATTCACATTTCTTCAAATATTTCACTTTCATTTCGTTATTATGCCTTGTAACTTTAAATCTCAACTCGTATGACCTTTACATAATTTGGTTATATTACATTTTTCAATTTATCTCATTTAAACTTTCAAATTTATTTACCTAATATTGATAAAATAATTTTTTAATATTTATGTTTTTTTGGTTCTTCATAGTAATTCCAAATGAGTTTCAATAAAGATGAAGGAAAATTTGGACACATCTTAAATTGCTCTATGACATTAAATATTAATTTATGAATATTTTTTAAAAAATTTATTTTTTTTAGTTTTGCCTACTTTATGAAATATTTCTAAAAAGATTTGGCTTTGATTTGGTTTTTAGGCTACATAACATTAGTTTTCATGTCATTTGTTCGTTACAAGTGGTTGACTTGGTCATATTAAATTACTTCAATCTATTTTTTTTAGTTTTAACATATATCTCCATAAAATAAAAATAAGAATTAATTATTATTTTTCTCATTTGCGCTTGTATTTTGAATTAATTCCAAACAAGATTTGATCAAAGGGGAAAAATATCATCGGATTCAACTCAACTACTCTAATAAATTTACTACACTTTTTTATAATTTTAAATATTTAATTTTAAAATGTTTTTCAAAATCTTATGAGATTTTTTGACTTGTACCTGATTTGATGATATATGCTTTTACACTCTAGCTTTTTAATATCATCGAATGTAATTTTCCCACACATTTTACAGAAATTATTCACATTCTTTCTTTCATTTGGTTAATTTACAATGCAACTTTAAATATCATCTCATGCAACCATTTCATTGCTTTGATTTGATAAAATGGCATTACTTTACTTTAGTTCCATTAGTTCCAAATGATGATCAATTGAGATGAAACAAACATAGTTTCACTAGTCTCAACATGCTTAATCAAATTAATATTACTTTTTGTTATATAATTTTTTTTTTAAGGTTATGGAATTTTGTATAGGAAATTTAATTTCATACTTTATTTAATGATCAAGGATGTTGCACTCGATCTTCATAGTATTTTGGAAAAGAACTTTGCTATATAATTTATATCATTTTCTTAATTTTTATTATAGTTTGGTTATATTATTATGGAGAAATTTTTTCCTCTTTTATGAGCTCTACATTGCATTGATTTTGTTATGTTAAATTAAATCAAATTATCATATTTAGCTTTAACATATGTTTACTAAAATTTAATACATTAATTTATTTTTTATAATTTCTTTTGCTTTCATAATTCATTAAAATTCTTAATGTGATTCAATGGAGATCAATTAAACATCATCAATCTCTTCTTGATGAGCTATATCCATTTACATATTCATTTTTAGATTTTTTAGATATTTATTTTTGTTGTTTCTTATATTAATTACCACATAATTAACTCAATATACCTCTTAAACACTATTGCACACTTTGAATTGGTTATATTCCATTGAATTAATTTATCTCATTCACAACATTAATGTATATTTACTTATTTGTAGAAAAATAACTTATTATTATTATATGTTCTTGTTTACTTTTGTAATATGTGAAAATTTATAACAATGTTCAATCGAGAAAAAGCAAACATACGACAAATGTTGTTGATCTTCTATGCAATTAAATGATCATTTTAACAATTTTAATTATCTTAGTTTCTAGCATTTTTTAATTCTTTACAAGGAATTTTATTCGTATTTTTATTAAAGGTTAAGAGTTTCACAATGAATCTCTTTAGTATCTTTGAATACAAAGTTTCCAAAAAATTTATCTCATTTTCTCAAATGTTTTACTTTGATTTGGTTAGTTGATTGTGTAATTCTAACTCACTTCTTATGTGATTGTTAGGTCATTTAGATTTGGTGATATTACGTTATCCCAATTTATCTCAATAAAGTTATAATATATATTTTGTTGACTTAAAAAGTAATTAATTCTTTATTTTTTCTTATTTACTTTGATCATTGTAATTCCAAAAAATTTTTGATGGAAATAAAAGTTTCAATAGCCTCATCTGAAAATGCTTTTTCTAATTAAAATTTTATAATTTTATATTTTTAAGTATTTTATTTTCTATGCTTTTTGTAGCCTTACAAGGCATTTCAATCGATACCATATTGACAATTGAAGTTGTCACATTTAGTCCTCCTAGGATTTTGTAATAAAACATTCTTGAACACTTATCTCATTTCATTAAATATTTTGCTTTGATTAAGTTATATTATTATGTGACTCTAAATCTTATACCATGTATCCTTTATAAGGCTTTACTAAATTTCTTTAATTCATCTTATTTTCACTCCAACATATACCTACTTTATATTAAATAATACCTTCTTTTTATTTATGCCTTTTTATATTGTTGATTTATCGTAATTACAATGGAAGCCAATCAAGCCAAAAAGAAACCTCTTTCGACTCATCATGATGACTTTTATCTAATAAATATTCATTTCATATTTTTGAATTTTTTTAGGTTTAAACATGCTTTTCAGGACATTTTCATTGATATGATATTGGGAGATTAAGGTTTTTATGTTGATTTGGTTAAATTATTATGAAAGTCTTATTCTATTCTCTCATGGCCTTTGCATCTCATTGATTTGGTTGCATTATAATGAAACAAAATATCACGTTTAAGCTTTAACTTATATTTCACAAATATTAAAATGATAATTTATTTGTTATTCTTGTTGGTTTACATTGGTAATTAACAAAAATTCCAAATGAGGCTTGATGGATATGAATCATTCATTGGACTAATCTTAACGAACATTATGTAATTAAATATTAAGTTTTACATTTCTTAGATATTTTATTTCCTTTTATTTTTTTTCACTCATTATGACAAAAATTAGTCTATCTCCTTCTCATAAGGCTAAAACATAACTTTGATGTGTTTTATCTGAAAGAGGTTCAATTGAGATAAAACACATCTTAATGACCTTTGTCAAATAAATATTTATTTTTGCCTTTTTAAGTATTTTATTTTTTATTACTCTAACAACTTTAGAGGATATTTCAGTTCATACTATAATAATAATTTAGGATGTTACACTTGATATACTTAGGACTTTAAAATAAAACTTTCTAATACAATTTATGTTATTTCTTCAAATTTTTAGCTCTGATTTCGTTATATTACAAAGTAACTTTAATTCTCCTCTTATGTGGCCATAACAATATTTTGATCAAGATATATTAGAATACTTCAATTTATCTTATTTTAACATTAATATGTATAATTACTTAATGTTAAAATAATAATTTATTTTTATTTTTGATAATTTATTTCTGTTATGTTTAGTAATTCCGAATGAAGTCCTATTGAAATGAAAGAAATATTTTTGGACTCATCTTGATGAGCTTTATCTAATTAATTATTTATTTTTATATATTTTAATATTTTATATTTTTAGGTTTAGGCATGTTTTATGAGATATTTTGATTCATACATTGTTTCATAATCGAAGATATTTCCTTTTATCTACTTGGTATTTTGGAATGTGCCATTGTCATATAATTTTTCAAATTCCTTCAAATATTTCACTTTGACTTGGTTATACTACCAAGTTACTTTAAATCTCCATTCTTGTGAACTATAAAACATGTTAATTTGGCCATATGATATTTCTTTAATTTATCTCATTTTAGCTTTAATATATTTTTAATGAATATTAAATAATAATTTAATATGTTTTATGCTTATATAATATTTATTTTTATAGTAATTTGAAATGAGATCTAGTCATGACA
Source organism: Vanilla planifolia (assembly GCA_023846275.1). Taxonomy (NCBI): domain Eukaryota; kingdom Viridiplantae; phylum Streptophyta; class Magnoliopsida; order Asparagales; family Orchidaceae; genus Vanilla; species Vanilla planifolia. The sequence continues at coordinate 310,322 of JAIUJO010000102.1, forward strand.
ATACAACCATCGTTAGACTACTATTGATGAGCTCTATCTTGACGATTATTTATTTCTACATTCTTAATATTTTATTTTCTCAAGTATTAGCACACCCTATGAGACATTTACATTCATACTTAATTTAAAGAATGCCAATGTTATACTAAATCTCTTTAGAGCATTAGAATATAATTTTTTGCACAATTTATCAAATTTTTTGAAATATTTTACAATTATTTATTTATATTACTATCTAATTAACAATTTTCTCGCATTTGACCTTTCCATTGCTTCGATTTTGCTAAATTACTTTACTTTGGTATATCATAGTTTAAACTTATTATATATTTTCAAAATTTTTAAAAACTAATTTATTTTTATTTATGATTTTAACTATGGAACATTATTTTAATTACTAAGGAGGTCAAATCAAGATCAAACAAATGTTACTAAACTTTTCTCAATCAGTACTAAATAATTAAATATTAATTTTTAATATTGATAAACACACACACTGACTCACGACCATGCACACACAAAGACACACATACACATGCACTTGCATTTTGGTTTGTTTTATTAGAACTTTACTTAAAATTAACACATTTTTTCAAATTATTTTCTTGAATAAGATTGTATTACTAAATGAATTTGAATCATCGCTCATGAACATTTACATCTTTTGAACTAGTTGTTTTGCATTGATTCATTTTATCTTCTTTCGACATTAAAAATCATTTAATTGATATTAGAATAATAATTTATTATTATCTATGTTTGTTTAATTTGGTAATTCATAGTAAATGAAAATTAGGTCTAGTAAAGAAGAATTGTACATCTTGGTGTCAACTTGATGATTTCTATCCAATTAAATACATGTGTATATGCTTAAAAGACATAAGAGGCATGCTTTTAATTTAGTTCTAACAAATGTATGCATCATAATTTTGATTTTGTCATGATACATTAATGCATGAAGCATGTTTTCAAGTTTTAAATGAGTGAATGTTTCAAAAACAAATTTTATTTATGATGAACAAAATGACTGACATGTTAAATTAACAAAAAGAAATCTTACAAATTAAGAAAATATTAGATGTCATCTTCATGATTAAATAGCAATTATCAATAAATTATGATAAATTTTATTAACTATTAATAATTATCATTATAGTTCTTACAACTATTATTCTTTCCCCTCAAATATCATTTAAAAGATTATATTTAATTATTTTTAAAAAAATTAATTAATTATTTATACTATTTTATAGTAAGTTTATTAGTTCACAATTAATTATTAAGTAAAAATTAAATATTTGTTAGCTATAGCAATAATAAATTATTTATACTATTTGATAGTAAGTTTATTAGTTTACAATTAATTATTGACTAAAACTTAAATTAGTAAGTTTCTTATTGTATTTAGTTATAACCATAACAAATTTTAGTTGATAATGTTTTAATATGAATAATTGTTATTACTATTATTGGACTAAATAAATAAAAATTCCTCTAACCATTATGTAAATATCAAAATATTACTATAATATAAAAAACAATCTTAATATATGAATAACTAATAATCATTAATGTCACCAATTAATGATAGTATTTTGGATAAGATTCCAAGCAAATTTAAGATGAATAAAATTAGTTACATATAATATAATAATAATCATCCTATACATGATAAATCTTACGACTAAAACAAAAAATTTAAAATAATAGTTTTGTAGTTATCATAAAATAATTAAAAATTCTAATTTTATTATAATAGTATTCTCAAAATATCTATAAGTATTTTACTTCTTCTTTTCTTTTAATTTCCGAAATTGAATATTATGACTAAATGAATACTACTAATTAATAAGAGATATTTAAATTTAGTAATTATAAAAAATTAAATATTCTAAAAATAAAACAAATCATGTAAAAATAATTCCAGATATTATTATTTGTATCTACAATAATAAACTTTTTTGAAAAATGATTTCATTTATTATTATAATTAATAATTATTTTTGTTACTCTATTGGGAAATAATATTATTAAATAAATTTTCTTATGTAATTCATGGAAATTCTAACATTTAAATTATTTTTATAATTTTATTAACATTTACAATAGTGGTTATTCCTAATTATCTAAATTATAGTTTTTTTTAATTATTACTATAATAATAATTATATTTTATTCTTATTGTTATTATAATTAGTAATTACTATTTCAAATTTTTGTAATTGTTATTCTTAGTTATAAATGGATATTGGTGCTAGATAATGTTATTATATGTGCAATTAGCATGACTATTCTTAACAAGATTAAATTAATATATAATTAATTTTTTTTTATTTATTTTATAAATTAGTTACAAAGAAAATAATAACATAACTTATTTTATTCCTAATGTTTATTAAAATGGAATAAAATAATTTTTATTAATTAGTTATGTTATTCCTAATGCTTATTTCTATTAATTTTTAATGAAGGTCATAGAATAAAAATTTATTTAATTACTAATTACAAAACTATTCCTAATGGCTTGTGTTATCTAGAAAATAATTATAGATATTACATTATTTTTGGCTATAAATACTTAATTATAGAATAAATTTCTAATATCTAACAATGAGTTGTCTTGTGAAAATTAAAGATTAACTATTTGTTTTAGTTCTTTAGTAGTCATAATCTTTTGTATTATTAGTCAAAAATAATTTTATTAATTATTTTTAATAGTGTGATAACAAATATTGTTGTTAATAATATTGTTTATTATAATTATTAGGAATTATTCATGATATTATTTAAATGAATTAGAAATATTCTTTAACCATTTAAAATTATAGTCACATTATATGATCGTTTGATAATAGCTTGTATGATGACATGATATTATTGTTAAGTTCTTTGTTTAATTAGAACTATTGCAGGAAGAAAAATTAACAACTAAGAATAAGTCAGTAATTGTTTTCTTCATGAGGCAACCTTTTATCCATAATTGTGATATTGAAATTTTAAATTTATTAGGACGTGTAACTCCTTATAATTAAAATAAAAAACAACTATTACATATTTTAGTGAAAATAAATATTTATCAAAAACTTGATCTGCATTAAATCATACTTTTGTGTTATATAAAACATATTGTTTATTAATTGTCAAATTTTATAATGTATTAATAGATATCCTTTATGAAGACATTACGTTTTTATTTTATTATTGCTCCCCACATAATGTTTTGAACATATTAAGTAGAGTTTTTAAAAATATTATAAGATAAGATTTTGTAAGCTTGGATTAGTCATTGAAATTGTTTTTGTTATTAATTGTTATCATTGAAAGCTTTTAAATAAAAGTTATCACAAAAAACATTTTAATAAGAACATACTGAAAACAATTGTTAAGAATTTAGTATTCTTTAATTTTTTTATAATCATGAATTAATAATAAAATTAAAAACATGAAACTTATGTCTAAACTTTTTATTGATGGAGAATTATGAAATAAAAGAAGAAGATACTATAAGAACTAGAAGAAGAAAAGAATAGTGAGAAAAATGAGTTAGGAAAGAAAAACAAGTATAAGAAGTAAAAATGAAGAGAATAAGATAACAAATTTATAGAATAAATAAAAAAATTGAAAAAATAGTTTTACAAATTTAAAATAAAGAAGAAAAAATAGAATAATAATAATTACAAACAAATGTTAAAATATTTAAATACTTTTTATTAATTCCAAATTTTATTCATAATTATTATGAATGATAATAGTAATAATTATTATTTCCATACAATTTTAATTTATTTTGGTGCATAAAAAATTGTTTAATAGTTATATTAATATTTTAATTTTTATGAAAACAATTAATGTTTTACCTTTCCTATCATAATTTATAATTTCAAATAATACTTATTATTACTATTATTATAAAAATAATATAAACTAATTAAAAATATAAGAAAATATGATAAAATTTTTTTGCAAAATATATGTTTATAATAAAAAAATTGCATTAATTTTTTTAGTATTTATGAAATATTTACATAATGACTATTTTTATAGTTAATTTGCAGAATAAGTCAATATCAAAACTAATATATTTCACATAATAGTTCATTCATTTTGTATGTTCAATTGTTTTCTTAGTAATAAAAATAAATATGAAGTTAAAGATAATGAGTATATAATTTTTGAAATAATTTATAATTTTTTTTTCTTATTACTAATTGTTGACAAGCATTGAGAAAGTAACAAGAAAAGAGTTTGTAAAGAAGTGGTAGAGTAAAAAAGAAATGGAAAAACAAAGAAGGGTAAGAGAAAGAAGATAAAAATTAGAGATATATGGAGTAATAAAGAGAACAAAATTATGTAATAGTGGGAAAAGTTGAAAGAAAAACAAGGGAATGATAATGACAAAATCAAACAAGATTACTAAGAATAAAAGAAATGGGGGAGAAAAAGAGAAATAAAAGAAAGATAGAATTAAGAGAAGGATATTGAGAAAGATAATAAATGGTGAAAGGTATACTCACCTAAAAAGGAAGAAAAAGGAAAGAGTATGATAGAAAGCATCAATAGAAAGGAAAAGAAGACTTTTAGATAAGGTAGCAATGATGGAAGACTTAGTAAGAAAGGAATTAATTTAGTAGGAGAGTTAGTGTGATATAAAGAAACTAAGAGACAATGAAAGACAAAGATAAAAGAAAGAGACTAATGAGTTATAGTCTTCTATAGAGAAAAGAATGGAAGATGAGATGAAGAGAAGAGATAGATGGGGACAAAGTTAAAGATGGGAAAAATTAGGGGGGCAAAGAGAGATAAATAGTTCAATTACAAAAATGAAGTAGATATGGCAGATTTTGTGGATAAAGAAAGACACAAGAGATAGAAAGTATGAGATCAAGAAAAGATAAAAAAGTCAAGGGTCACAAATAGAATAGTTAGAGCATGAAAGGAATAAGAAGATTACAAAGATAGTAAGGGTGAGGGAAAAGTTAGAGACAACATTGGAATAACTTATAAAAATATCGAGAGAAGAGAGAGATGATGTGTTTAAAGGTCTAAAAGATTTAGAGATATGGCTAAAGAAATGGAGAGTGAAAGAATAAGAGTGGTAAAAGGGGAACGATTTAAGTTAATGATAAAAAGAAAGCATCAATGTGAACTGATAATAAAGGTGAGAAAAAAAGCAAAGGAGAGATAAGAGTGAAAATTAGAGAGTGACGAGAGTAAAGAAATGAGTGAGAGCATATTAATGATGGAAGAGAAGCTAGAAAGAGAGATTTATGGGATAGAAAGTGGGAGAGGGAATGGAGAGGAATAAAAAGAGTGATGTAGAGATTGAGTCATAGAGACAGAAATATAAAATGTATGAGGGTTTCATAAATGTAAAGAAGGCATGGAGTGGAAAAAAGATGAAGAAATAAAAAAAGTACACCTAGGCATCATGAAGAGATAATGGAAAGATAACATTAGAGTGAGATAGAGTAGTAACGAGGAGAGAGAGGTAAGTGGAGGAGGATGAGAGATACATAAGATGGAAGAGGGAAATATTGGAAAATGAATACGTAGTGTCAAAAAGTTGTGGTTGTGATAGAGAAGGGAACTATGATATAGAAACTACAATAGAGAGTTACATAAAGTGAGAAACCAGGTAATTGCAAAAGTCAACTATGAGACATGGGGACATAGAACGAAGACTGTCATAAAAAGAGCAGAAACCATGACAGAAATATAAAAATGATCAAAAGTTAAGATAGAGGGAGATGTTGAGCAAGTGACAATAATGTTAGGGCTAAATGTAATTAAGAGATTATATGAGTTAGAAAATAGTGCTGCAGAATAAAGTGAGATATATTAGAGTACAAAAACTTATGTGAATAAAGAGAATGTTTAGAAGAGTGAGAGGAAGAGATTGCATTATAAGAGAGAGTGAACAACGATATATAGAAGGGAAGCAAAAAGTAATAAATTAGTTTAACATTGGGGAGGACAAAACTTATTTAGAGAGACATAAAAAGATATAAAGGGACATGCTATAGCACATACTACAAGAGACCTAGAAATCGATAAACAGACATGAACTCATTAACAACGATAGATACATAGAATAGTAAGGGACAAAGAGTAAAACAATTATGAAATATTATTATTTACGAGATGAGGGATAAAATTTAATATTTTCTTTTGAAATTCCCTCAAAGAATTTTAATCCAACATAATTAAAACTGATTTGATTAAATATTTTAATTATTTCATAATAAATTTACTAATTTATTTTTTATTATTAATTAATAATGAATTATTTATTGTAATAAAACTAGTTAGAATTAGTTTTTGCGTTTGGTTCTTAAGTGCTTACTAGTTATCTATATAACTTATTCTTAATTTTGATAATAAAAATGAAGATTAATAAATAATTGTTAAATGTAGTTTAAGTGTAAAAATAATAAATACTTTGTACTAATGTTTTTGATGAAATTTACTAGGAAATTTTTTTCCTCTAATTATTGATGATAATTTCAATAATTCATTCATATACCTATAATGATTGGTGATAAAGAAAATACTTGTAATTATAATTACAAGCAAATTTCCATATCAGTATTCTATCTTCTCTGATTATTCATTAAATTACTTATGTGATATAATCAAGTGATAATTGATTTATTAATATTATAAATAATTTTTTTAAAAAAATATTCATTATTTTAATGTTCTTGACTTTTACAACTTATTATAACAATAAATTCATAATTAGTTACTTGCCATAAATACTTTTTAAAACTATTACATAAATCCTTTTTATATTTTTAAGTTTTTTGTAGTAATAATTGATAGATTCGAGGGATAAATAATAATTATTAACTTGAAATGTGATTAAAAGTAATAATGCAATTGAACATTATCTTTATTTTCTAAATTATTCAGAATAATGCTGTAAATCAGTCTTACAAACTAATAATTTTTACTAATTGCGAACAAAGCTAAAGAAAGTATATTTTGAAAAAAAACATATTATTCCTTAAAAAAATTAATAAAAATAGACAAAGAATATGGATCAATCATTAAAACCAAAAAGCAAGAAGTAATAGGGATTTCATAAAGAATTAGAGGAATAGAAGAAAAAAAGAAAAGAATTTGTCGAAGGCAAAAATAAAAAAATTTATGTGTTGGAATTAAAAAAATAAGAATAAGAACAACATATTGATATTATTTAATAACAAAATATATGATGAAAAAGTTTTATTTATTAAGAAAATATTGGCTATTATTTTTCTAAATAAAAATATGAATTTATATTTGAATGAGCAATAGTTTTTTAGTTTTATATGAATTATGAAATATTTTGTATTACTAATTATTAAACTCAAAATTATAACAAAATAAAAATTGTTATTATTATTGTTAGAATATTTTTTTCAAATTTAATATATTTTTTATTTAATAACATATTTAATATTTATTATAATGATAAATATAACAAAAAGCAGAAATATTTCATAATTAAAAATATTATTATTATTGAAAATAATAATTTCAAAATATTTTCTACATATAACAAGACAAGAATTTAACAAAAGTTTTAATTTTTTTGTAATTCATTTAATTATTATGTTAAACTCGATGTTATTCGTGTGTTGGAATACAACCTTTCAATATAATTTATCTTATTTTATGTTTTAAAATATATTTTTAAAATAATTAAATAACAAATTTTCATTATTTAACAATATCTATCTTTTATAATTCATAGTTGTTCAATAAGATGTTTAATAGATGTAAATTAAATTCCATTAAAAATTTCTTAATGAGCTCTATCTAATTAAATATTAATTTTTTATTTTTCAAAGTTTTTTAATTTTTTAAAATTAATTGGGAGACATTTTGATTTGAACATAATTAGATGATGGAAGATGTTACACTCAATCTTGTTAGCATCTTGCAATACAACTTTTCTATAAAATTTATCACATTTTATTAAATTTCTTTAATTTGATTGAGTTATACTACTATTTTACTCTATTTTTTATTTAATTTGTCCTTTACATAAATTTTAATTCATTAGTACATATTACTTGAATTTATATAATTTAATCTATAATTTATATTAGCATAATATTTAAATAGGAATTTATTACTATTAAATTTTAATCATTTTAGTGATTCAAAATAATTTCAAACACGATCTAGTCAAGAATAAAAAAACATCGATGGACTCATTTTTATGAGTTCTTTTTAATTAAATGTTCATTTCTATTTTTCTAAAAATTTTACTTTCTAAAGTCTATGCAAGATTTACATGATATTTTTATTTTTACCTTATAACATGATAGCAAATGTTACGCTTGATCTATTAATTATCTTGTAACACAACTTCCTAATACAATTTATATCCTTTAATCAAAAGCTTTACAATTGATTGGTTATATTACTATGGTCCTCTCATTCCCTTATCATATGACCTCTATATTATTTTTATTTAGTAATACTACACAACTTTAGTTAGTCTTACTTTAGATTTATTATATATTCCCAATTGTTTAAAATGACATGTTATTATTATTATTACTTATTTAAGTTTGTATTGACTAGTAGTTCCAAAAAGGCCAAATGGAGATAAAAAAACATCATTGTACTCATTTGAATGAGCTCTACCAATTTAAATAATATTTTTTTATGTTATTAGATCTTTTATTTTCATAATTGAAACTTTCATGGGGCAAAAGGGAGTGATTTAAAGAAAAAAATAGAGAGAGATATAAAAAAAAAGAAAAAGCATGAAAAGAGCAAAGATAAAGAAGATAGACAGAATAAATAAAAATATTGAAAGAGAATGAAATGAGACAAAGGAGAGGGATAGAGCTCATATGGAGACTAGAAGACATTAACTAAGACATAAAGTTATGATAATCGAATAGTGGTACAAATAATTAAATAAATTAACAAAGCAATGTTGTTAGAGTAATTCATTTTAATATGTTAATTAGTTATAATACTAAATATCATTTAAATACAAAGAAAAAAATAACGATTTTGTTGTGACTATTTTTTGTATAGATAGTTTATAATAACTATTTATTATAAATTTAATATTTTTTAGTTAGTTAGTATGATCTCAAATGTCAATTGAAATATATTTTAATGTTAAAAAATTATTAATCATAAATTAATAAGAAATTGTTTTTTTATGATATTTGTTTTAATTCCATTATTTTGTACATTAAAAAACGAAAGCATATAAATTACTAATTGTTGTAATCATGAAATTAATTTTATAATTTATTGCAATAAATATAAATAAATTAAATTTTTATTAATTATGTTACAAACATAGAATGTGTTATAAATAATTTAATATGTTATAACGTTATATATATATATATATATCATCAGCTTTTAAAAATTATATTATTAATACAAAATTTAAATAGTAACGTGATGCGTGAAATATTATATTAACGTTTGCAACATGAGAAACTAGATATGAAAATAGTGATAGAGCAAGAAAACAAAGAGGATAGAATGTAAAAAAGAATATTTGCTTTTTAAACTTTGTATATTGATTTTTCAAAACACATAGTATTTCGTAATAATAATTTTTGCGATTTTTTTATATGAAATGAAAATATTTTTTTTATAAAATATGAAATATAAAATAAGTTATTGTCTGTCAATTATTATAAAGAATGTTTGTCATAGTTATACCTTTGTTCAAGTGAAATTTGTATTTATAATAAAGGTTGAAAGAATTTAGTTAATAAAAAAATATTTGATAATTTATAAAGAAATAATATTTTAATTTTATTGATAAATTTTCTGCATTAAAGATAATATACCAATTAATGTTGACACATTATTAAAACTAATTCACATTTATTAGAAAAATGACTGTCATGAGAAATTTTGTACAACACAAAATTTTACGAAGTTGCCCAAATTATTATTCCCATTAGCAAAGTGTTGTTAACTTTTTGGTCCTAAGTACATAAGCTATTGTAATGCAATTTTTATAGAACAAATATAAGAATTGTAAAAATCTACTTCTATGACTAATTTCTTGAACATAATGAATTGTTTTAGAAATTTTATTTATTACCATTTTTATGCACTTTCAAAACTTATTTGAGTATTTATATTCCTTATTTTAAATTCATCACTATGTATTTTACAAATAGCAAAAGAAAAAATGTTAGACATTATTATAATATTAAAATAATATTATCTCTTCCTTAGTTAATAAATATAAAAGAATTAAAATTAATTGTATTAGAAACAAATAGTAATATTTTTGGGCTCTTGCAAAGATATGTCATAATAAAGATTATAGATATGATTTTTACTATTATGTTAGTAAATATATAATATAAAATTACAAGGTTGAGTAAAATAATAACACATAGAGAAGAGTGAAATGATAAAAAGAAGAGCAAATATTTACATTTTCTATTATGTATATTATTTTTCTTTGAAATATTATATAATATTAAAAATAGTTATATTTTTGATATTGTATTTTATATGAAATAATTTCAATTTTTATTATTAGTTGTAAAACAAGATAAATAATGTGAATTATTACACATTATTTAATAAAAATCTTATTTATTATAATCATATATTAATTAAAATATTATTGAAATTTATTTTCAAATTAAAAATTATTATGCTAATTAATAAAACATATTTATTAGTTACTAAATTTTAATATAATTAACTTCAATTATAACTTAATTGAATAATAGATTTTATGTTCATTCATATTAAAATATTATTGTACATCTTATAATCATGTATTTCTAAGAATTCGAGTACATCAACTAACATATTTATTAGAAAATTAATAAAATAACAAAAAAATATTGTATTAAAAGGAATTATATATAAAATATTTAAATGAAATTTTAAATAAGAGCAACATAAAGTGATAGATGAGAATGGGACAACAAAATACGGGGACAGATACAGAGAAAATAGATATCAACACTAGAATGACTGATTTAAAGAAAATTATAACCATTTCATAATACTAATACTAATAAATAATAAGTAAATTGAAAAATAATTAAACTAAGTATGTAATTATATTATTTATTAAAAATATCAATGTATTATTAAAACAAACACATTTTTGTTCAAAATTATTGCTATGAATTGTTTTTTGCAAAAGGTCAACTACAAAATCAGTAACACAAGCTTGCCTAGTGTTAAAGTTCTAATTTACCCAAATGTTTTAATGTTGGTGTGGTCACAATACCCACTTTTCAAAAAATATATTTTCTTGACAATTATCCTAAATATAATAATTTGTGTATGATAATATCTAAATTATCTCTTGTATAAACTTTTTAAAAACAGTTTATGTTTATTACACATATCAAAATGCATTCTATTTTAAATAATTTACTTACATTTAATTAATGATACATTATTTATATTTTATCTTCCTAAAAAGTAGAAATTAATAGATAATTGTTTTTCTACTTAATAATAATTTTTAAAAATATACAGTCAAATATTTTAAAATTGAGAAGCGCAAAATATGAAATAAAAGATTTTCTAAAATGTTTATAATACTAGTTTTTACCCAATGAATTGTGTAAATTTAAAATAAATAGAGCCTAAATATCAAAAATTATTTTTAATTAAACAACAAATGTATTATTACTTATGCATACCTTAGAACTGATAAATCATAATGTATGTTAGGCCTATATTTTGTATAATTTTTCTATTTAAATATATAGTATAAATAATATAACTATGCAGGAAATATTATCTAGTGTCCTTCAAATTGAGAGATTTCTTAGTTAATATTAATTGATGGAGTTAGGAAAAGATATACTACAGAGACGGATAAATATTATGAAAGGGAAAGGTAGAGACTTGAAAAGATTAAAGACAAATGAGATGAAAATAGGGTTATTGAGAGAAGAGATGTTAGAATAGAAATGTTTTATTTACATTTTAAGCAACTTTTCCTTTAAATATATAGTAAAACAAAATCATTTTTTTTTCATATTATTTTTAAGATGATAGTTAAATATAATAATTATTATTAACTACAAAAAAAGTTGTATAAATTAAATTAGAATTTAAATAAAATATCTAGAATATTATAAAAAAAAATTCAAAAATATACAATTATTTCAAAAAAATAATTTAAATGTTATTCATAAATTTGTTGCATAAGAAATTATTTGTATTAATGATAACTACGATGATATATGGTATAAGCATGTGTTTCTATGAATTCTAGAAAAAATAATGTTATTATAGTAATAATAAGGTAATACATAATATTTTACTAAAAGTTATCATATAAAATATTTTAAAAAGATTTTTCAGGAGAGAATGGCAGAAAGAGAGAAGGAAGAAATGGGAAGAAAACGAAGTGATGAGTGATACAAGGAAGAGAAAGAGTGAGAGAGGAATGAAGGAATAGGGCAAGAAGAGATAAGGGAACTTGAAGATGCTTAACAAAAGACTAAAAAGTGAAGGAAAACTTATGCTAGAGAGAACATGTGGAAAGAGAAAGCCTTAAGGAAAGTAACTATAGAAACATAATGACATGAAGAGAAGAGAGAGTTAGATAGTGGCTTTTGAAAGGAAGAGAGATCTAGAGAGAGATGATTATAATAGAAAGTTGATAAAGATAAGAAAATAGGGATAATGAGATTGGAAAAGATATAGATGGCTAAATAAAGAGAGATATTGAGTAAAAAGTAAAAGTTAGGAGAGAGATATATAAAGGAGATAAAGAGAATAAATAACTAAACAAAAATGAGAGAAATGATAGAAGAGAGGGGGTATAGGAGAGAGAGGGTGAGGGGAAGAGAATGAGATAGAGATAAGACGACAAATAAGAGAAAATAGTAGGATAGGGAAGGAAGTTAGGGGGTACGAGAGTTATGGTGGCAATGATAAAGCGATGAGAAGAATAATTCAATAAAAATTTTATCTTATTAATTTAACTGATAATATTTATTAATTTTTAAATGATAATTATTTATAATATAAAATAATATTTTAAAAAATAAAAAGTGAAATTATTTTTTGTTATGTTTCATATTACTAATGTTCAAAATATATGTTGACTATTAGTTTAATTTTATTATTATAAAATAACGTACTTATAAATATCATACTTAGTGTTATTTGAAAAAGTATGATTTTTTTATTTTGAAAAAAAATGACAATGTCTAAATTAAATTATCACCAATTAATTACTATAAAGAACATTATAATAGTTATACATGTGTTCAAATATAATTAAATTTATATTCATAATTTAAAATATTCTAGTAATAAAAAGTATATTTATAAATTTTAGGGAAATAATATATTTAAATTCATTTACAATATCGTTGTATAATAGTTATATGTGTATTAATATTTAGATATTATAATATATGCATAAGTATGTATTTCTTATCTCTCTAATAAATAAATTACATAATTATTTTATAGCAATAATTAGGTAACACATTAAAAATTCTACTAAAATGTATTATATAAAAAATTGTTTGACAATTACTTGAAAAGATAATTATAGAAAGTGATAAAATAGATAAAAGAAGAAAATGTAATGATAAGGGATATAATGAAGAGACACACAAGAGGGGAACTAAAGAAATAAGGAGAGTAGGGAGATAGTGGGAAGAAAAAGGTAAATTAAAGCAAACAAGTAGAAAGAGAGAGTAATAGAGAAGAAAGGATACATATAAACGTAGAAAGAGGAGAGTGAGATGGAGGGTTTTAGAAGGAAGGGAATAAAATAGAGAGGTCGAGTGTTCAGATGTATTAAATAGATAAAAAGATAGGGATTAGAAGATAGAGAATGATATGATGGTAAAATATATAGAGATATAAACTATGAGAGAAGAAGATAAGAAATAGAGAACTAATATAAGTGTGAAAGGAGAAAAATGAGAGAAGCGAGAGAAAAATTGGAGTACAAAGAGATAGAGATGGGAGAGAAGAAAAGGAGTTTTATGTTATATTATATATTAATATTGAATTATTATTCACGTATAATATTTAATAATATTTAAGAAAAAAAATAAAACTTTTCTTATTATATGTTGTTGTTGATAATGCTTAAAATTTGTGTTGTCTTATCATTTAGTACTATTTTATTAATATGTGTATTCTTAAAAGTTAACTAAATAATAAATAGTATCACTTTTACTAATATATTATCTTCATATGAAATAGCATAGATAATAAAGCATCGATAACATTTGAGTTCTAATGATATGTAGTCTTATTATGCACTTCTATGATTATTGTCTTCAAGATAATGAACTTATAGAAATTACATAAATTAGCATTGGTGTACACCTTGAAAAATTATTTTATATTCATTATATATGTAGTAATATACTCTAGAGTCATTAACTTATTTATAAAAAATTAATAAAAATTTATGTATACTATACTTCTGTTTAAAGTGAACATTCCCACATAATTCTAATATACTATCAATAAATTACATAAGATAGATAATAAATATAAATAACATTTCATATTAATTATATCATTTTAGGTAGTTAATGTTTTATGGTATTTTTAATTATACGAAAAAGCAATTATAAAATATATTTACATATTGCTATAAATGTATATCCATTGTAATCTATTATAGTTCAAACAAGAATTATGTATTAATAAGTAATCATTAAAATTGAAATTATAGAATGAAATTAATAATTTTTTCCTTATAAATATTTACATGATAAATAAGAGAGAATGAATGAGATAGAGTTGTGAGAAGATAAAAAATAGAGGAAAGGTTGAGAAGATACGAACTAAAAAGGTTAAAAATGATATAATGAGAGATAAATAAACAAATAGATAGATATAAAATAAAATAAATAGGTGGAGGACAAGAGATATAGTGAGAAAAAAAAATAAAGAAAAATAGAAGAAAGTATAAATTGGTAGATAATTAGGGAATGATAAAGAGGGATAAAAAGAGAAAATGAAATAGAAGGCAATCGACCATAGGGAGAGGAGTAAAGAAGAATGGAATAGAAATGGAACATGAGAAAGAGGAGTCTGCAAGAGAGTTCAATAAAAGAAAGCGAAAGACATTTTGTAAGATTATTATGATAAAGGATTTAAGAAGGAAGAGAGAAATGGATTAAGAAGATTCCTTAAAGAGATTAACAAGAAAGATTGGAAAGGAGAAAATAGACAGAAGGACTAGGGAGGATAGACAAATGAGAAAGAGATATGAAATAAGTGGAAAAAAGGAATGAAGAGGCTAAGTTGAGGAGAAGCAAAACAACTTATGAGAAAAAATAGTTTCTAAGATAAAAATAATGTTGTAAATATAATCAAAATTAGTAAAAGAAAAAGAATGACTATTAAGAACTACTATCATTAAGTAATAAATATTAATAATTAATTAAGGGTGGGAGAGATAAATTTTGAGATACAATTTGGAGGAAGAAGAGAGAGAAGGGGCAAAATTTTAGATAAAGAGAAATACAATTGAAAGAAAGCAAGATTTATAAAGACAAATTAGAGAAATATGTGAGGGGAAAGAATATTATAAAGTATGAGGAGGGAATGAGAAAGTAAGAAAGCAAAAGACAACAAATTGAGGGAAGTCTACTAGAGTGTGAAGAGAGAAGAGCAAGGATAAAGGAAGTAATTGAAGAAAAGGAAGATAAAATAGAAAAAGAGAAATTTAAGAGATAGAGTGGGTGATAGAGAAAGGAGTGAGATAAATTAAGAGGAGTGATAAAGTGAAAGGCACAAATAGTGGAAATAGGGAGAAATATTACAAGAGAGGGAAGGTGGTGATTCATAAGAGTTATGAGATTGAAGAAGAGGGAGGGGAAATGAGGCAAAAGACGAGGAGAGAAAAGTTTGTAGTGAGAGAAAAAGAAAGATATAATTAATATAAACAAAAGTGGGAAGAGAAAGTCATTATTATGATGCATATATGAGAGAGAGACGAATAATAGAGTGAAAACAAGATGAGTGAGTGATTGCAAAATAATGATGGACTGTAGAGTGATTTAGGGAGGGAAGAGAGATATTGGGACAATAACGGAGAGATAGCCAAAGAGTGAAAAGAGGACATAATGTAATAAGACGGACACCAATAGACAAAGTTAGAAGTAATTAAAGGCATTTGAGAGCATGAAAATGAAAATAATTTAGATTGCAGAAATTGAAAAAGTGATGTGAGAGTTGAAAGAGAAAATATAGTGTGAAGGTCGAAGTGGGAGAAGTGATTAAGAAAGAAGAAATGACAAAAATGAGATTGGAAGTGTTTGAGAGATAGTAATAAGTTGTAGAGAATAAAAACAACACAAAAAAGATCCTGGTATAATAGGAGAGATAAAAAAGAGAGATATAGAAAAGGAGGAAGATAGTAACAAAGAAGAGAAAGTGACATAATGTAGAGAGAGACTAAGTTAATTATATCTTACTAGGGAGGAGAAAGGATAGGATAGGGAGGTGAGAAAGACTAATTAGTAATAGAGAGGGAAGGAGACATTTTATAGAGCTTGTTATTTGGAAAGGTAAGGAGAAAATTGATATAAAGTTGTAGAAAAATTGAATGATTAAGTTGGAGAGAAAGAGGAGCATAGAGTGAAACAAATGGAAAAGTGATAGTTTTAAAAAAAGACACATCAATTGACAAATGGAAAAGAAGAGAAAAAGAAGAAATATAGAAAGAAAGAACAATTGATAATGGTACAAGAGCAAGAAAAAAGGAGAGAATTATGTAAAACGAAGGTAGTGGCCTGGATGAAAAATGTTATGAAGACATGCCCAAATGTTTTGTGAGCATGATGTAGTAGGAGACATGAAAATTGATTGGAGGGCACAAATGGAGAGAGAGAAAAATTTATGTTGGAGGGAGTATAGGAAAAGTTGAATATGAATAATAAATGAACATTCCTATAATGTGACATTAATGTGAGATGAGAATAAATTTTTTTTAATAATAATTATGAAATATTGTATGAAATTATCAATTATTATTGCAAAAAAATAATTATTTTAATAAGAAAA
Organism: Vanilla planifolia; assembly: GCA_023846275.1. NCBI lineage: Eukaryota > Viridiplantae > Streptophyta > Magnoliopsida > Asparagales > Orchidaceae > Vanilla > Vanilla planifolia. The sequence goes on from JAIUJO010000102.1 coordinate 327,341, forward strand.
ACCTTTACATAGATTTCTCTTAATAATTGTAGTAGTTATTAATTACAATTAAATACATCAGAATATTTTTTTCAAACAATGAATAATAACATTTTTAATTCCTATAAAAGTTTTCTATTTCTTTTGATGTAATTTTAAAAATAATATTGAATTTTGCTTGTTAAAATTTTAGTTAATTTTTCTAACTATCTATAATATGTTAATTAAATTACCATCAATTAATAGCACTTGATGCTATATCTCATCAGAAAAGTAATATTTAAATTAAATAATTTTTGTCACTTTAGTCACGATTATTTATTCATACAATAATATTTTAATTGTTATAATTTATTAAATAAATAACTCATTTCTATTTAACAAATGTGGATTAGAATAATTGTTTTTAATACCATTGAACATAAGTAATAAAATTTGCTATGGCAAAATTTTAACAATAAAACTTTTATTCAATGTTAATTATAATATAATTTACGTACAAAAATAAAATGTAAAATTACTATTATTATTATTGTTATGATAATTGGTTTTAAAAAAGAATAATTTATAATTTAAAACATATAATTGTAATTGCTTTGTTGATAATCAATATTTCAATTGTGCCATATAACTATAAAGATAATTTTTTAGAATACTCAGTAAAACATCAAAATAAAAATTTAATTTATTATTAAATTATAATAATAGTAATATTATTTTTGTAAGGCAAAACATAAAATAACAAAGAACAATATTTTGTTTTCCTTTTGTTTTCTAATTACAAAATAAATATAATGACAAATAGTAAGAAAAGCTGAATGAGAATTCATGATAAATATAAGCTAAAGAAGAAAAAGAATAATTTAATACCTTACTATGATTTTATTGTTAACAATTACTAATTAATAAAATTTTAAAAAAATTATACAATTAATTATAAAATATATTTTTTGAAATTAATAAAAATTAATTAATAAATAGTTTATTTTTTCTTTTTAATTTTTAACATATTATTTTAATGAACAATGTCATTAATAAATAGAAAGTATGGTGAAGAAATAATATAAATGGATGATTATCAAGAAAAAAACATAAGAAATGCAGAGCACAAAAATGTAATAGAATAAGGGGAAAATAATAAGAAAAAAGGGCAGAAAATAAGAAAGTAAGATTAAGGACAAAATAAAATAGGAAAACTTTCAAAAATATGTATGAGAATAAAAAGAACTTGAAGAAGCATATGTGTTGAAATAAGAAAACAAATATAAGGAAGGTAAAAATTAATATTTCTAATTATTAACAAGTAATGTAAATTTTCATTAATAATAATAATAATAATAATCATGATAATCATGATATTATTTTGTTAGATTTATCAAAATTATAAACAAGTAATTTTTAATAATAAAATAGTAATAACACAACTAAATGATTTTTATGATATTACAAAAATTTATTTATTTTGTAATAGATTTTAATTTTAAATGTTGTAATAAATTTAATTATTAATTATATCCACAATTTTAAAAATTTACTTTTCAATAATATAACGTAAATATTTTTATTCCAAAAAATGTTTTGTCCATTTCAATTCACTACTAATATCAATTATGATATGAAAGAAAATTTGTAATTTTTCTTATTATTTAGAATTTACTTTGATAACTATTAAAACTCATTAAAAATTTTTTAATTTTAGTACAATAATTTTTATTCTTGAGTTTAGTACCTTAAATTTTTGAATCATATTAAGTTTTTTTATTCACATCGTGTTTCATATTCTTTTCTTTTATTTTCTTTTCAAAATTTATTTTGAAGATAAATATTTAAATTGTTACTTGAAAGGAGAGATAAAAATAAGGAAGAGGTAGAAAAGTGTAAATGGTGACAAAAACCTTTATATGAAGTATTTATAGAAAAATGAGAAAATGGAATGCTAAGAAAAAAAGATAAAAAAATAATATGAGAAAAATTAGGTGAGAGTGCATGTAGAGTTAGGGAGAGTAAGAGTGAGGGGGAAAGATAGAAGTGTTTATTATATGGAAATAGTTGGGGAAAAGAGAAAAAGAAATGGAGGTGTCAAGATAGGGAGAAAGAGATTGAATAAGTAAGACAAAGCAAGAAAGGGATAACTATAGACTTTTAGAGAAGGAAAAAGAGAGGAAAAACAATTAATAGATTAGATAATGAATTGATAATGTATAGATATGAGTAGAGAAACTAAGTTGCGATGTGATTGGTCAAAAGGTCTTGTCAAAGAGAACTGGAGAAGGAGAGAGCATTGAAGGGAGTAAGATAAATGAGATTTAGTAAGGAGAATAGTATAAAAAAAGAGAGACAAAAATGATCGAATGTTGAGATAGATAAAGAGTGTTATATAAAGATGATAAAAATTTAGGTTGATAAAGAGAGAAGATAATATGAGTTTTAGGAATGCTAAGAGATATAAAATAGTTAATAGAAAGAGTGAAAGAGAAAACAAAGCAACATAGTGAAGAAGAAGAAAGTTTAAAAGAGAATAGAATAAAGGGAGAAAGATAGTGGTAATATATTAGAAAGGATTAGAGATGCAAGAAAGAAGAATCAAGAGAGTGAGCATGATAGAAGAGAAGTGAAACTAGTAGAATAAACAAAGAGGGACATAGAGTGGAAGAGAGATTTGTGTGAAATAAAGAAACCAAGAGAGAAGTCAAGTGATAGTGAAACAAAGAGAAAGGATGATATTCTTTATGAGAAAGAGGGCATTTAAAGATGGTTACATGAAGCAATTGTGAAGGTATATGAAAGAGAGGGAAAGCGATGGATGAGTGGTGAGAAAAGAAAATAAAGCAATATATAAAAGGGAGAGAACATGAGGAGATGGAGATGTGGGATATATAACAAAAGTAAATGAAGAGTGGAAAGGGTGGATAAAGTGGTGAAAAAAGAGAGTGATAGAGAAGAGAAATTAAAAGATAGTTGGACAACAAAAGAAAAATAACTAAAGAATAACATATAAAGAGACAGAGAAAAGAAATAAAGAGAAGAAAGAGGAAGTGAGGTGAGAAATAAAGGGTTGAAAAAATTATTAAAGAGATAAAAGTATGATGGATATAAAGGATGAAGAGAGATAGTAAGCAAGAGATAGCAAGAACGGGATTCGTGATATTAAAGAGAAGAACAATGGGTGTAAAAATTAATAAAGAATATATGGAGATCATAGAATGAGATAGAATGAGTGAATTAGAAGGATGCTGAGATTATATAGAAGGATGTGAGGTCAATGAGTGTGAACAGTTATCAATTGAACGAAAGCAAAAGATAAAGAATTTGACTAATACAAAGAGGCAAAATAGGTAAAAAGATAAATAAATATAGAGGTAGAACTAAAGTGTAGAATATATAATAAAAAGTAGAGATATAGATTAAAGAGACATCTTAACATAAAGAATTTAATGAGTAAAGAAGCATAGGTAGAGTGATAAAAAAATAATGAACAAGGTCAATAGAAAAGGAGGAGAGAAGTTAAAGACTATGACAAGGACTAAAATAAAAAGAGACTAAATACATTGAGACAAACAGAAAAGGTGCAAAAGTGAGGGTGGGATAAAGGTGTATTATGTTAAAGGAACTTTGAGTGAGAAAAGGAATACAAAACGAGTGAGACAGGGTGAGTGAAAGAGAGAGAGAGTACTAAGAAGTAGCAAATAAGAGAAAAAATGAGATAGATGACATAATGAAAAGGGATAAAAGAAAAGCATGAGAAAATATTTGTAAAGATTTATATACAAAGAGATAGATATAAAGTATAATAAAGGAAGAGAGAAGATAGAGAAGGAATATAAAGAGATAAATAGGAATTAGAAAAAATGCTAATTAAGAGGAAAATAGAGAAAGATAAAGAGAGAAAAATAAAAAAGAAAAGTGAAAAGCTCTAGAGTAACAATGATAAAGAAGACAAGAAAAGGGAACAAGAGTGAACAATGTTGTGAGTTTTATGAAACAAAACAAAAGAAAAAATGGAAAACTTTAGTGATTGAGCAATTAGAATGGGAGAAAAAATTGAATAAGAAAGTGACTTATGGAGAATGAGAAGAAATACTGAAAAGAAGGAAGGAGATGATAGAAGAGATAGAAAGTGGAGAGGAAAAGAAACAGAGAAGAGAAAAACAAAAGGGAAAAGAAATAGATTAAAAAGGCTGAGACTAAAAGCGATAGAGATAAATTGTTAGAGGGAAAAGAGAAAGAAGTAGAGACATAAATGATGGATGGGGAGACAAGGGAGAATACATGTGAAAGAATAGAAGTGAGATTTATAGAGACAAAGTGGGAGAGATACACAATACTTAGTGAAGAGTAAGATGTGAAAGTAGAGAATAAAAAAGTGAGACAGCAACAGACAAAAACGTGAAGGGTATGAATTTGAGGGTTAACAAAGCAAAAAGAGGAGGTAAGAGAAGTAATAGAAGAGAAAATACAAAGAGTTGAAGTGAGATATCACATAGGTTGTAGAGGGACGAGGTAAAGAAAGAGTGTAAGGCATTAACATAGTGGAAGACAAATGATGGGAAAGAATGAGAATGAGTAAGTTGTAAGAAGGAAGAAGAGGGAGAGGGAATGAGGCAAATAGAGGGACAATAGGGTAAGGCGGATGTCAGAGACAATAACGAAAATTGAGGAAGATAAAGAAGAGTTGGAAGAGAAAGACAGCTATAATTGATTAATGAGAGAGAGAAGAATGATAAGGTGAAAACAAGAAGAATGAGTGAGAGCAAAAGGGAGATAGGCTAGAGGGAGCTTTTGAGAGGGCCAAGCAATAGCATTACAATGATGAAGAGATCAACAAAATAAGACAATAACGTCAGTGTGATAGAGATGAAAAAAAGAGTGATAATGATAGATTATGAAGCAAGTGCAAGAATCCATAAGGTAATAAAGAAAAGTGGGGAAAGTGAGAAGGTGATGAGGGAGATAAGTAAGAAAATTATGAGAGAAAGAGAGACAAAGAAATAATATTAAGGAATAGAGAAAAATATTGATAAGTGAGAGAATTATAAGGGAAATAGTACAAAGTTATGTAGAGAAGATAAAGCTAAAAAAGGAGCTATAGATTGTGAGAATGTGGTAAAAAAAAGATATATAATAAAGGAGAGAAAAAAATCACAAAGTGGAGAAGGTGATACGTAAGAGAGAGAAACTAAGTAATATGTAACTTAAAAGTAGATATAAAGACAATTATAGGTGAGGGAGATTAATGAGTAATAGAGAGAATGAATCACATTGATAAAGATTTTTATTTAGAAAGAAAAATACCAGAAAGATAAATGGGGAGTCAAACATTATGATAAAGAGAGACAAAAAAAGAGAACAATGCAACAAAATAATTTTAAAAGGACACACAATAAAAGGAAAAAAACAAAGACAGATGTAATAAGGAAAAAACTTGAGAAGGAGAGGCTCACGAAACAGGGACAATTTCGGAAAAAAGTTGATAGAATCAAAAATAAAGAATGTGATGGTGAGACGCCTAAATATTTTGTGAGAGAAAAATCATGGATAAAAGGACACAGACAGTGAGAGAAAGTGAGAATAATGTTGGATAGAAATAGAGGAGGAATATAAAAAATTAATTATTAATTCTATAAGGATATATTATTTTGTAAAAGAAACATAAAAAATAATACCATTAACAATAATTTTTAAAAACTCTTCAAAAATATTAATTTATTTTTTAACAAGCAAACTTTCTTTAATAAGAATAATCGTTATATCAACTTCACTTAATAAAGATAGTAATTATTATTTTTAATTACAATCCTAAATAATAATATTAAATTACCACTTATTTTCAAATGATAAATTGATATTTATTTGCATAACAAATTTTTAAATTTTACAATTTTTTTCTTCAATAATTTCCTACTTATTTAAAGAGCTTACTTTTGATTATTATAGTTCTTATCAACTATAATTAATTATCTTGAATAGTCATTAAAAGTTGTCAAAACAGTTGCTACTCATAGTATAGACAATAACATTTAAAAATCTATCTAACCATTATTTAACTATAAACAAGTTACTATCACATCAAATATAATGCTAATCTTCTTACATAAGAACTAATATTACAAATATCATATTTATTATTATTATTTTTATGCTTAAATTTATTTTTAGAAACAAAATTTATAATTACAACGAATAAAACAATAATAACATTATTCATAATTTTATAAGTGAATATAAAAAATTATAAAGTTTATTTATTAATAATAGTTAAAAAGAAATTGAAAAATATTAACTATTGTATTGTAGTAAAAATATAAAATAGTTTTTAAGGATATGTAAAAAAATAAGTAATTTTTTTCTTCTTTTTTTTCCAATTTTAGAAAGGAATATCATATTACAATTTGAGAAAAATGAATAGGTACTACTTAAAAAAGGAAAATTAAGAAAGAAAGACATAAATTTGTAACTTACTATTATCTTATTCTTAGAAATTATAAAATAAGACTATTTTTTATTAATTGAATTAATTATGATATGAAAATTATAATATTATATTTTAAAAAATAAAAAATTAAAAATAATTAAAAAATAATTTTCTTTTCTACTTTTAAGTTCATATTTATTCTTAAAAATAATAATATGAATAAGAAAGGGAAACTTTGATGTGGTAATTACAAGGAGATGATTGATAATATGAAGAATAAAAAATGAAAAATAAAAAATGAATGAAGAGAAGTGAATAATGAAAAAAAATTAGAATAAAAGAAGAAAAGAAGAAAAGAAGAAAACAATAAAATTAAATATGAAATATTTCAATTGTAGATAAGATAATAAAAGGCCTTAGAAGAAACAAGTGAGTTAGAAGAGGATGAAAAACAAGAAAGAGAAGATGAATATAAATATTTATAATTAAAAAGAACAAATATGTAATTTTAAATTCTTAATAATAATTGATGATTATTATAATATTGTTTTATTCTCATTGATGAATTTTTTTTTAAAAATTCATAATACAATGTTTATATTTTATATTCCAATAATATTAATAATTTAAATAGTGATTCTTATTAATAACATAGTAATAATTAATATATGTGTTGCAATAATTGTTGTATAGGGTTATTGGTTTTATAAAAAAATTAAAATAATAATATAATATATTTTTCTATCCATTATAATTAACATAAGAAAGATATTTCTTAACACAAGGTAATTATTTTATCCACAAGATATTTATTATATCTATTTCTATTTACAAAATAATGTTAATTAAAGTAACAAATATAATTTTTACATATTTTTGTTCTTAAATACAATTCTATTTAATAACCATTAATTGTTATAAATTTAGTATGAATTTTAATAGAATAATAATCAATAGTTTCTTTATTTTATTTTACTAGTCATAATTTATTTATCCTATTATTATTATTTTGATATGTATCATATTTTTAGGTCAAGTTTTAAACTATGTTACAAAATAGCATACTGATGAGAGATATGTGATTAATGATAGGAACACGAAAAGTAAGAGGGAAGAGATAACAATGAAAGGTGGGACATGTGAGAAACAAAGAAAAAATAAATAAATTTAGATGAATAAAAGTGGAGAAGACAAAGAGAAAAGGGGAAAACAATGGTGATGATACATAGCAATAGAGTAAATTCTTGATAAAGTGAGAAATAGAGAATGAGCAAAAGAGAAAGATAAAATAGAAGGATATATGAAGAGTTAAGAGGCAAGAAAAAACAAATAAAAGAGTGATGAGAGAGAAAGTGAGCAAGGGAGTGAGGTAGAATGAGAAATATATAATAGTTGAGAGTGAAGGAAAAGGAAAGGAGTGGTAGGAAACATCAATTGATAGAATAAGAATGTAAATTAAAAACAACACAAGGGAAGAGAGAGTTAGGTAAGAGTGAATAGGTTTAAAGAGAGTAGGTCTAAGAGATATAAAGAAGGAGAGAATATACAGTTAAGTAAGAGAAAGAGAAGATGGTAGTCTATTACGAAGAGAAATTAAATAGAGACAAAATATGGAGATAAAAGATAGCTAAAGCTATGTTATAATTGAAATAAAAAACTAAGGGAGTGGAAGGGAAAGTGATTGGAAAGATCTAGTGGATAGTGTGAGAGAGAAAATATGTAAAAAAAGAGTTGGAAAGAAAAAAATATAAGGAATAAAAAAGGGTAAGGAAGAAAGTGGAGAAAGAAAGTAGTAGGGTAGTGGTCAAGGATAGAAATATTATGAGGAAGAGTTTGAATAAAGAGAAGTCAAACTAATAAATAAAATAAAGTATGACATAGAGTTGTAAATAAAGTAGAATAAATTAAAAAAGTTAAAAGAGAGGTTGCCAGATAAAGTAATAGAAAGAAAAATTTCACATGTAATATTTATGGTTAAATAAAAATGGTGAATGTTTAGAGAAAAGTGATTAATAATACTTGGAGATAAATTTCATGGGAGAGAGTACATGATATAGTGTGTGTGATAGAGAGAATGAGTGTGGGAAAAATAAAGGAGATTATTATTTGGAGATAGGAGAGGGAGAGAGTGAAAAGAACTTAAAAGAAAAGATTAATAGAAAGAGAGTGAAGGAGTGAGATAAAGCCAAAAAGTGAGAATCATAGACATTAGGGAAGGAATAAGTAAGACAGGAAGCATCCATTTATATGGTTAGATGGTGGAGTGTTAACTTGGATATAAGGGAAGATATAGTGACTTGAGATAAAATTGGTTAAGAGACCTTGATAAAGAGAAATGGAGAAGGGGAGTGGGTGAGGTAGAGTAAGATATAAGAGAGATTGCAAGGAGAGTTACAAAAAGAAAATAAAGAGTAAACAAATGATGCAAAGTTAAGATAGATTAAGAGTTTCTTATAAATGAGATACAAATTTGAGTTAGATATAGAGAGAAGATAATGTGTGAGAAGCGAAATGAAAGAGATAAAAAAGAGTTAATGAAGAGAGTCAAAGGGAAAGAAAGGAGAGTTAGGAAGAAGAAATGTTTAAAATAGATTAGAATAGTGAAAGAAAGAGAGAGGAAAGGGATTAGAGATTGTTAGAGCCAGAAGAAAAAAGAAGAAAGATAGTTAGCAGGATAAGAGAGAATTGAAACTAGTTAAAGAGAGAAATCTTGAGTAGGGGAGAAAGAGAGGTGTGAAATAAAAAAAGAGGGAGGTTGAGTGATATTTGAATAATGAGAAACTAATCAAAAAATTCCTTACACAAAAAATGGAATTTTAAGGTAGAGGCATGGAGAGATTATGAAGTTGTAAGAAAGAAAGGCAAAACAATTGATGAGTGATCAGTTAATGAGATAAAGCATTATAGAGAAGATAGAGAGGATAAGGAGATGTAGAAGTGAGATATATATTAAAAAGCAAACATAGAGAGTTAAAGGGCAAGATAGAGTGGTGAAAAGAGATAGAGAGAGAATTGACATTGAGAGATTGTAAGACAATAAGAGAAGAGTAATTATAAAAGACTAGAGAGTGACAAAAATACAAAGAGATAAGGAGATAAAGGCAATAGAAAGAATATGAGAGATATATGAGAAGAGATGAGGTACGAGAGAAATTGGTGAGAAATGTTAAAAAGTACCAACATGATAGAAGGAGAAGTAGAGAGAAGAGAGAGGAAGAGAGAATCATATGATAAAGAGCTATTAGAAATTTTTATAGAAACAAAAGAATGATGGATAAAAAGTTGAAGAGAGATAAGAAGCAAGAGATAACTAGAGTGGGATTCATGATTTTATAGAGAAAAGCAATGGGAGTATAGACAAGAACAAAATATTTGGAGATAGAGGATTGAGATGAGTGAATGATAAGTTGGTTGAGATGATATATAAAGTGGTCTGGTAGGGGGTTGAGATAATATATAAAGAGGTGTGGTTAGGCAGAGTAAAGTCTCATCCAAAAAAGGTCAAAGACAAAGTATTTGACTAATACATACAGACAAAAGAGGTAAATAGGTCAATAATTAAAAAGATTGAATCAAAGTATAGAATATATAATAAAAGGTAGAGATAATGATTAAAGAGACATCCAAACATTAAAGCTCTGATGATTAAAGAAGTATAAGTAGAGAGAAAGATAAAAAATGATCAATAATGTAAAGAGGAAGAAGAGCAAGAAAGAAGAGTGATAATAGAGGGAGAAGATAGGCTATAAGAAAGAATATAATAGAAAGATTTGATACATTGAAACAAAATGAAAAACAACAAAAATGAGGAACAAATAAAGAGATATTAAGTCAAATGGACTTAAAAAGAGAAATGGAGTGCAAAATAAGGGAGAGAAAAAAGAAAAAAGTGAAAATAAGAGATTGAAAAATGAATTAAAAGTAAAGTGAAATGGGATAAAAATAAAGGGTGAGAAAAATGATATTTAAAGATATAGATACACAAACTTGGAGATATAAAGAACAATAGAGAAAGAAGGAAAAGAGAGAGAAAGAATACAAAGCGATAAAAAAGAAATAAAAAAAATATAGATTGAGATGTAGATAAAGAAAGATAAAGAGATAAAATAATAAAAACAAAGGACAAGACCCTCAAGGAATAACGTACGGTAGAGAAGAAAAAAGGGAACAAGTTTGAGTGAATAATGTGAGAGAGAGTAAAATGAAATAAAAAATAAAAAAATGAAAATTTTTTTTCATAGAGTACTGACATCGTAAGAGGGAATTTCAACTAGAAAATGTATTAGAATGATTAAGAAAAAAGACATTGAAAGAGTGAGGAGAGGTATATAGTGAGAGAAAAAAGAGATATAGAGGTAAGAGAGAAGTACTAGAGAAGGCATTTAGTGGTTATGATTAATTGTGATAGAGATTGATTCTAAGAGTGAAAAGTGAAACAAGTGGAGACATAAATGACTATTGATGGGGCAAAATGAGAATACAAGTGAAAGAATAAAGGAAAGTTTTATATGGGCAAAGGGGGACAAATAGGTAATAGAAAGTGAAAACACAAAGTGAAAAGTGAGAATGGTTGTGTGATTGTAGTAAATAAAAAGGTGTGGAGCTTTAATTTTAGAATGATGAAAGAAGAAAGTTGGGTAAAGGGAAGTGAGAAAAGAAAAAATTCAAAGAGCCATAATGAGAAATGAAATAAGTAGAAGAGAAACAAGACAAACAAGGTGAGAAAGTCATCGACAAAGTGCAAGATCAAATAATTGGAAAGATAGAGATATATTCCAAAATATAGATAATTTTTGGAGAGAAAGAGTTAGTTGTAGGAAGGGAGAAGTAGGAGAAGGAAATAAGGCAAATAGAAGGGGAATAGAATGAGGTTGTAGTGAGAGATAACAAAGACAGAGGAAGATGAAGAAGAGTAACAAGAGAGAGTCATAGCTATGATTGATAGTAAATAAAAAGAAGAATGATAGATTCAAAAAAGGAAGAGTTAATTAGGACAAAAGAGAGATTAACTAGAAGGAGTATTTAAGTTGTTAGAGGACTAACCATATAATGATGGAGAGATTGAAAAAAAAAGAAAATAAAGTCATAGTGTGATAAAGAAGATATAAAATGAGAGAGTTACAATGATAACAAATCTAGAGAAAGAATGGCCAAGGTAATGAAGAATAGTGATGGAAATAACAGTTTCAATAAAGTGATGGGTGAGAACATGGGGGGGAAAAGAGGGATAGAGATATGAGATTAAGAATGAAAGGAAAAGATTGATTTATGACAGAATTATGAGGCAGGTAGTACCAAATTTTGTCCAAAAATTACAACTCGAAAATGAGTTATAGGTTGTGAACATGAGATAAAAATGGGAGTTATAATATGGAAGAGAAAAAATTGTGAACTAGAGAAGGTGTTATATAAGATAGATATACTAAGTGAATATATCTAACCTAAGAGGAGATGCAAAGAGAAACAGATGTGAGAGCGATTAGGGAGTTGTAGAAAGAAAGTGACATAATGATAGATTTTCATTTAGAGAGAGAAAGAGAAGGAAGAAAGCAGGTAGAAAAACATTACGATTAAAAGAAAAGAAACAGGAAGTGATAGAAATGAAAAGAAGTAACTTCAAAAATAGACACACTAATCAAAAGAAAAAGAGGATATGATGATAGAAAGAAGTAATAGAAAAAAGAATAGCTTAAGAAAGAGAAGATTTAGAATGAAGAGAGTTAATTATGGGAAAACATTTATAGAGGCTTCGATACAGAATGTGAAAGAGAGGAAGAAATATTTTGTGAGGAAAAGTTTGGATAAAGGGATTTAGATAGAGAGAGAAAGAGAAATAATAATTGAGAGAATTAGAGGAAGAATAACAAAAATTAATTATTAATCTTATAAAGCAATATTATTTTGACAAGAAAATATAGAAAATAATATCATTAATAGTATTATTTCAAAATCTTTTAAAATTATTAATTAATGTTATAGCAAACTAATTTTTTGAATAAGAATAACTATTATATCAAATTTCTTTACTAATGTAGTAATTATTAGCTACTACTATAGTCCTTCAGGATAGTATTTATTCACTCTAATTATGTTAAGATTAATTCTAATTATTTATTCGTGATGTTGAAAATTTTCATTTAAATTACAATTCATTACTAATAAAGTAATATAATTTCTTAGCATAACAATATGTTAAATTAAAAATTTTTTGGTTCTTAAAATGTTTAACTTATTTAAATCGCTATATCTTTATTGTTATACCTAAGACCAGTAATAATTACTTATTTTGAACAATTGTTTACGAATAAGAGATAATAATAATAATTGTTACTAATAGCATTGATCATAAGTAATAGAAGTTACTCTAACCATTTTTTAAAAATTAAAAAAGTTATTTTCATCTTAATTATATCTGTAACTTTTCTAAGTAAATATCAAATATTTTAAATATGAACATTTGTTTTTAGTATTGTTATTATTATTCTTAGAATTGCCATAAAAAACTATAACTTCATTGAATAAAATAAGGATCATTTTATTCATAATCTTGTAATTAAGTATTTAAACTATAAAATTTATTTCTTAAGTATAGTAAAAAATTAAAAAATAATTTTATTAATTATTAAATTGCAATAAAAAATAATGAATTGTTTAATTTTAATGATACACAAGAAATAACTAAAAAACAGTTTTCCTTCATTAGAATTTTAGAATAGATATTATAAAACAAAATAAGAAAATTAAGCAAGAACAAACTATAAAAAGATGATTAAATAAAGAAAGAAATTAATAATTTTGGTTTTCTCCTATTCTTAATAATTACAAAATAAGATTTTATTTTAAATTATAGAAAACAATTATAAACATATAATTAAGGTTTAAAACAATTATTATAACTTATTAATAAATTTGTTAAAAAATTAATAATAATTTTATATTATATTTTTTATATTATTAAAAAGAACAATATGATTAAGAAAGAGAAATCTTGAAAGAGCAATTATAAAAAACATGATTGACAAGAACGAGAATTAGAAAATGTAGAACACAATAATTAACCTTATAAATAGTATACAAAGAATAAAAAATTAGAAAAAAAAGACACTAAGAAAAGAATAAAATTAAATATTAAATATTTCAAGTGTAAGTAGCACAATAACAAGAGTGAGAAGAATAAAATGTTTCCTAAGGAGACCAAAAAGAATAAAGAAAGATGATTAAGAATATTCATTATTAATAAGAATAAATATAAATTTTAAAATAAGTTATAATACTATTGATGATTATCATAATAGTTCTTTTTGTTATTCATCAATTTTACTTTGTAAACTCATGGAATAATATATTTACATATATCTTTTTTATTTATATATTACTAATACTTTAATATCATAATTATTATTTGTAATATGGGAATATTTGCAAAAGTTTTCATATAATGTACTTATTTTGTTCAAAATAGATTTATTATATCGATTTTTTTAAATAATATTTATTATAATACTAAATTTAATTTGTAATTGCTTTTTGTATTAATGACAAGTAAAATTGATAACTATTTAAAATAATAAAACATTTTCTAAATTTAATAAAATAAAAATTAATAATTTATTATTTTTATTTTATTACTTTTAATTGATTTACCTAACTATTCTTATTTTGACTCATATCATGCTTTTAATTGTATTTGTAAATTTTTTTATCGAATTGGATTTTTAAAAAAGACATACAACAAATTGTAGAAAAAGAGTTATAAAGAGAGAAAAAGAGAAAAAGGAAAGGTGGTTGTGGTTAGAAACAAACTAAAAATAAAGTTTATATGGACATAAAAATAACAAAACTAAGAGAAAAGATAAAAATATTACTATAGATAGATAATAAATGAGAGAATGTATGTTAGAGTGAGATAGAGAGTGAGGAAGTGAGAAAGAGAGCAAGTTAGAAGTATAAAAGAGATTGATATTTGAAAAGTTCTAAGGAAGAGTGGAAAAAAAAATAAAGGAGGAAAGAGAGAGAAAGTGATTGTGAGAGTGAGGTAGAATGAGAAAGAGGTAATAATAAGAGCAAGAGTAATGGAAATAAGAGGAAGATGAGAGATAATTGGTCGAAAGAGAACACAATAAAGGGATATAGAGAAGAAGAGAGTGTGGAAGTAGGGAAGATAAAGAGAAGAAAGTAGGAAGTGTGTTAGAGGGACAAAATTAAAGAGAGATACAAATGGTGGAGAGAAAAAAATCTAAAACTTTAACATAAATGAAATAGAAATTTATAGATAAAATTAAGCAGAGAAAGAGAGAGAGTGGAAAGGGAAATGATGGAAAAGATTTTGTGGAGACAGTGAGAAAGAAAGCATGGAAAGGAGTTTCAAAGAAAAAATAACGAAGGTGACAAAATTGAAACAAAGAAAAGAAATTGAGTGTGATATAAAGACGTAAAGAAAGTAGAGTGAAATGGAGAGGAACCGATGACATAAAATATTTTTAGTTAAATAGAAATAGAGAATGTTGAGAGAGAGGTGATAAATAATATTTAAAAGATAATTTCTACAATAGAGATTTCATTATAGTGTAAGAAAGTAAGAACAAATTGTTATAAAAATATAAATGAGGAGAGTGAGAAAGAACTAGAAGAAAGACAAAGAGAAAGATCTTAATGGAGAAAGTAGACTAAGGAAGAGATAATCATGGACTGTTAGATATGGAATACTCGTGGGAGAAGCATCAATTAATAAAATTAGATGGTGGAGAAGTAATTTGGAGATAAGAGAATAGTGAGTGAGCTGAGATAGAGTTTGTAACAGTCTCAAACACAAAGAAATGGAGGAGAGAGTAAGCTATGAGAGAGTACTAAAGAGTATTATAAACTAAAAATAAAAGGAAAATATGATATAAAGTTAAGATAGATGAAGAGGTTGATTTAAATAAGAACAAAAATGAGTTAGATTTAAAGAGAAGAAAACATAAGAGAGGGAAAAGAAAATAGATATAAAGAGTTCATGGAGAGATTCAAAGAGAAAAAGAAGAAAACGAATTAAGAAGAAGAAAAGTTTAAAGGAGAATCGAAGGGAGAAAGAGAAAGGAAAGATATTAGAGTAGTTTGGAGATGGATGAAAGAAGAGGAATGAGATGGAGCGTGATAGAAGGGAAGTGATACAAGCAAAATAGATCAAGCGAGATACACAGTTGAAGTGAGAGAATTGTGAAAAAGAGAAAAAAGGAGAGAAGTTGAGTGATAGTAGAATAAAGAAAAAGTTAGGAAGATATTCCATATAGGAAAGAAAGTATTTAGAGATGAAGACATTATGTAACTTTGAAGGTGTAAGAAGGAGAGGCAAAGCAATAGATGATTGATGAGAAAATGAGATAAAGCAATATGTAGACGAGGTAGATGATAAGGGGATGGAGATGTGAGATATAAAAAAGAAAGTTGTTAGAGAGAATAAAAAAGGTTAGATAGGGTGGTGAAGGGAGAGAGTGTAAGAGAGAAAAGACATTGAGAGATAGTTTGATAATAAGAGAGAAATAAATAAAGAACATAGATGGAGATTGAGAGATAAAAAAAAAAATAATATAGGAGATAGAAGCTAATGATAGCACATTAGAGATATAAGAGAAGAGAAGAGGGAGGAGAGAAATTGAGGTCAAAAAATAAGAAATAGAGGAGCAATAATAGGATAAATTCAGAGAAGAGCTTGGAAGAGTGAAGAGAGTGACAATGTGTTGAAAGAATTTATTAGAGAGGTAAAAGAATGGTGGATATAGATGAAAAGAAATTGGAGCAAGAGATAGTAAGAATAGAATTGATGATGTTAAAGAGAGAAGCAATGAGGATAAAAACTGATAGAGAATATATGGAGATAATGGATTGACAAAGAATTATTGAATGAGAAGGAGTTTGAGATAACATACAAAGAGGTGAGGTCAGGGAGAGTGAAGAGTCAGCAAGAAAAGAAAGTAAAGTCAAAGAGTTGGACTAATACATAGAGACCAAAGAGTTAAAGAGTTTAATAAATATATTGGGAGATGAAAGTGTAGTACATATAACAAAAGGTTGAGATAATTTTTTGCAGCATGTAAACATAAAAAAATTGACAAATAAAGAATTATAAGTGGTGAGATAGAAAGAAAATAAAGTATAAGGTAAAAAGAGAGAAGACCTTGAAATAAGAGCAACAATATAAAGCAAAAGTAAATACTATGACAAAGAATGCAATATAGAGCGACCAGATACACTAAGATAAAAGGAAATGGAGCAAAATTGAGAAATAGACAAACAGATATCAAGTCAAAGGGACATAGATAGAAAAAAGGAGTGCTAAATAGAGAAAATAAAGAGAGGAGGGAAACAAGTGAGAGAAAAGAAATATATGAAAAGGTTGATAAAACAAGATTTTATAAAATTAGATTGAGAAAAAAAGAGAGTTGCAAAGTGGAAGAACAAATGAAGGAGAAGAGGGAGAGAAAAGGAATATAAAGATGTAAACAACGAATACAAAAAGATTTAGACTAGAAGATAGATGAAAAATGATAAAGAGATAAAAAAAGAAAAATAAAGGACAAAATCCACTAGGAACCATGATAGGGAACAAAACAAAAAATGGGAAAATGTGGGAGTGAAGAATGTGAGCATTAGTTTAATGAAATAAAATGAAAAGGAAATTATAACACTTTAAAGATTGAGTGTTGAGAAAGGAAAAATGAATTATAATTGGAAAGTTCCTTAGAGAGATTAAGAAGGATGAGCAGGAAGGAAAGAAGTGTGATAAGAGATGGAGGGGAGAGATAAGGGAGATAATGATGTGTGCCATAAAACGGATGGGAGGGAGAATTAGAGGCTTAGATTAAGAGTGACAATGATAGACTATGAGAGACAAAAGAGAATAAAATAAAGATATAGAGGACTCATGAAGAGAAATAAAGAATTCATGTGTAAGGATAAAAGTAAATTTTACAAGAAAAAAGCATAATGAATACAAAATATGGAGTGAAGAGTGCAAAGTGAAATGAGAGTTTTGAACTATGAGAGAGCAACAGGAAAAATATTAGTAGCATGAATTGTATACAATTAAGAGGAAAGAAAGATGGGTTAAGAGAAAGTGAAAAGAAAAAAATTGAAATGGTATTGTCAAAGATCAAATAAGTCGTAAAGAATAGAGATACTTAACGAGAATAAGGCATTGATAAAGTAAACGACACAAACAATTAGAAGGAAGGAGAAAGATTCCAAAAGAGAGAAGTGGAGAGAAACAATAAGCAGCTGGAATGGAGAAGAGGGAGAGAAAAATAAGACGAAGTGAAGGAGAACCAATAAGAAGCCATAGATAGAAAAAGAAAGATAGAAAAAAATAAATGATTGTAAGAAGAGAAAGATAGCTATGTTTTGTAGATAAGAGAGAAGCTTGATAGAATGTAAATAGGAAGAGTGAGTGAGAACAAAGGGGAGATCAACTTAAGTGAGTGTTTAATGAGTAGAGGGATAACCGAATAATGATTGACTGATAAAAAAATTAGTAATAAAGTCATAGTTTGATAGAGAAGGAAAAAATCGAAAAGTTGCAAAGATAGTGAATCTTGTTAGAGAATGCACAAGGTAACAAAGAAAAGTGAAAATCTAAGGAGAGAGAAGGCTATGAAAATGGAGAGAAAAAAGTGAAGAGTTTAATGAAAAGAATGAGGCAAGATAGATTTGAGAGAGAATTGTAAGAGATGTAGTGAAAAGTTACATAAAGAAATACCTCTAAAAAAAGACATATAGTTTGAGAGAATGATATAAAAAAGAGAGATATAACAGATAGAAAAATGGCACACTTAGGAAGGTCATATGAAAGACAATGAGAATAAGTAAATGATATGTAACTTATGAGGCAATAGAAAGAGAACTGGGGATGAGAGATGTATGAGCCATAGAGAAAAAGTGACTAGTTGACAGAGATTTTTATTTAGAGAGAGAGAAGGAAGCTAATGAGGTAAAGATATTATGATTGAAAAAGAGATCAAATGGAAAAAAGAGAAATGCAAAGAAATAGTTTTAAAAAGAGATGCTAATTGAATGATAAAGAGGGCAAGAATTGAGAAAGGAGTAGAAAAATGAATAGCTTAAGAAGGAGGATCAAGAAAAACAAGAGACAATTTTAGGAAAAAGTTGATAGAGACTATGATAAAGGACGTGGAGAGAAGCACAAATATTTTATAGAAACGATATGAACAAAAGGACATAGAGGGAGAAAGAGAGAATAATATTGGAGAGAGATAAATCAAGAATAAGAAGAATTAATTGTTAATGTGATAAGTCAATTATTTTTTGATGAAAATATAAAGAATATTATTATTAATTATAATTTTTGAAAATTCTTTAAAATTATTCGTGAATGGAATAATGAAATTATTTTTAATAAGAATAACTATTATATCAACTTCTCTAAATAAATGTTGGAATTACTAATTGCTATTATAGCCATTTAGAATATTTTTTAAATTCTAATATGCTAAAATTAATTCTAATTAATTATTCTTATTATTTAAAAATATGTCATTTAAATTATAATAAGTCATTAACAAATAAAGCAATATTTATTAGCATAACTAATTATTAAATTAATAATGTCTAGGTTCTTAAAATAGTTTTACTTAATTAAATAGCTAATTCTTGATTATTATATTTCTTATCAATAATAATTAACAATTTTGAAGAAATGCCTCAGAATCAGAGATAAAAACAACTATTATTCATAGTGTTTACCATATCTAATAAAAAATGCTCTAACAGTCATTTATGTATAAAAACTTATTCTAAAGTGATTATAAGTATAAATAATTTGAACATTTTCTATTTTTATTACTATTATTATTCTTAAAACATTTCTAAGAAAAAAATTATAAGTATGAAGAATAAAAAAATAATAACTTTATTGGTAATCTTGTAATTTAATATTTAAATGATAAAATTTGTTTCATAGTAATAGTAAAAATGAAACTAAAAAAATGAAATTTATTAATTATTGAATTCTAATGAAAATAGATAAATAACTTTATTCTAAACTTACCTAAACAAAAACAAAAAATAATTTTTTATCCTTTTTTCCAATTATAGAAAAGAATATTATAACATAATATAAAAAAATGATTAAGAACTATTATAAAAAGGAGATTAAATAGGAAAGGAGTAAATTCATAATTTTTTTATTTTTAGCAACTAAAAAATAAGAATAAATTTTATATCAATAAAATAAATTTCAAATTATAATTATAATAAAAAATGATTGATATCATTTTTCAAAAATTGTGGTAAGAAAGTAAAAATTATTTTCATCTTCTCTTTTAGTTTCTGAATATTCTTAAAAATAATATTGTGATTAAGCAATTGAAATGTGGAAGGTGTATTATAAAAAGTTGTTTAACAAGAAGAAGAATAAGAAAACAAAGAACACAATAATTAACTAGAAGAAGAGAATAATAAAAGTAAAAAATAGAATAAAAGAAGAATATAAGAAATGAAAAAAAACTAGCTCTGAAATATTTCAAGGATAAATAAGATAATCAAAGTAGTTAAAAGAAACAAAAGAGGCGGAAGAAGACAAAAAATAATGAATGGAAGATGAAGAAAAATATTCATTATTATTAAGAATAAATATTAGGTTTTCAATTATTAACAATACTATTTTTTACTATCATAATATGTTTTATTGTTGTTCACTAATTTTTATTATTTTAAAATTTATAATATAATTTTTATATTGCATTTATTGTTGTATTATAATAAAAATAAATTATTTATTATTTTACAAAAAAATAAACACAATTAATATAAGTTTTTTCACTGTAATTATTGTGAATCATTAATTTTTTATAAAAGTTTAGAAATAAAGATGTTATATTAAATTTCATTTTTTATTAAAATTATTATAAAAATATGAATTTTTTAATATAACATAATTATTTTTTTAAAATAAATATGTTATTTTTATTTTAATTTAAAATTAATATTTATTGTAGTTTTAAATATAATTTGTAAAAACATTATTCATTAACTGCAAGTGATTTTTATAATTTTAAATATTTATAAAAAATTATAAATTTTAAAAAATAAATAATTAATAATTTTAATGCTTTAGTTAACAAATTTTTTAATTTATTGACTCTATTATTTTTATTTTGATTCATACCATTTTTTTATGGTATTGTAAATTGTATTAATAAAAAGGATATTTAAGGCAGACTTACAATGAATGATAAAAAAAGTGACAGAGATAAAGGGAGTAAAAAGAATAATGGAAGAGGTGAGAAAAAAGTAAAAATAAAGTGTATCTCGATAAATAAAAATAATGAAGAGTAAGAGAAAAGAGGAAAATAATAGTAAGAGATAGATAATAAAAGAAAGAATATATTCTTGAGTGAGATAGACCTAAAGGGAAGAGAAAGATAGAAGGGATTAATTTATGAAGAGTTGGGTAAGAAGGATAGAAAAAATATAAGAGCGAAGAGAGAAAAGTGTGTGATAGAGTGAGGTATAATGAGAAAGAGATAATAATTTAGATTGCGACTAGAGGAATAGAGGAGGAAGAGGCATCAATCGATATAATAAGAAGGTGGATTGATATGGAATCGAGAAGCGGAAGAAATTTACGAGAGAATAGGTTTAAATAAAGAATATATATATATATATATATATATATATATATATATATATATATATATATATATATATATATATATATATATAGAAGAAGACAATATGGAAGTGTAAAATATTAGTGGAAGAGAGTAATAGTGTAATAAAAAGAGAAATTGAGGAGAGATTGAAATATGGAGAGAAAGAATAACAAAAAATTTAATAGAGTTGAGATATAAATTGAGAGTAACATATTGAAATGAGAAAGAGAAATAGGGGAAAGAAAAGTGATTGGAAAGATTTATTGGAGAGAGAGAGAAGGAAAAGCATGAGTTTAAGAGAACAAAATTATGGAAAAAAAGTGGACTAAGAAAGAAAGGGCAAAGAGAGAAATAATAAGAGACAACATGGTTAGAGAAAAGTGAAACTATGAAAAATTATGGAATGCAAAATGGAGTGGTAAAGATAGTAAATTGAAGTAGAAGAAGGTGAGAGAGAGGTTGACAATAAAATAGTTTTTGTTAAATGGAAATAAAAAATGTTATCAGAGAAGTGATAAAAATAAGTAAAAGATAATTTCCTTGTGTGACTACATGATAAAGTGTGAGGAATAAGTGATCAAGAAAGATTGAAGAGATTATTACAAAAATGTAATTGTTGATGGGAGACAAAAAAAGAAGTAAAAGACCAAAGATAAGGAGAAAGAAACTAAGGAAGAAAGGTGGAACAAGGAGGAGATAATCACAGACTATTAGAGATGGTATAAGTTAGAGATGAGACATGAATTTATAAAATTAATTGGAGAGATTCTATGGAGATAAAAGAAGATAGACGGAGTTGAGATAGAATTTGCCGGAAGACCTAGAAACAAAGAAATAGAAAAGGAGAGTGATTGAGAGGGAGTAAGATAAAAGAGAGAGTAGTAAAGAAAGTATTATAAATAAGACATAATAAGAGACAAAAATGATGGAAAGTTGAGATAAATAAAGAGTTTTTTAAATGAGACAAAAATTGAGTTAGATATAGAGAGAAGATAAAATGAGAGATAGGAAAGAAAAAAGCTATAAAATTATTATTTGATAAAGGACATTATAAGATAGTTAGACAATAAGAGAGAAATAAATAAAAGAAAATAGACGGAGATAGAGATAAAAAAAATCAAGATGTATTGAGATAAAGGCAATGGAGAGAACATCAGGGACATAAGAGAAGAGATGAGGGAGGAGAGAAGTTATAATAAAACAATATGGAATAGAAGAGCAATAGTAAGAGAAAAGATAGAAGGGAGGGAGAAAGAGAGAAGAGAGTAACAAAGTGTTGATAAAAATTATTCAAAAGTTACAATAATGGTGAATATAGAAGAAGAAAAGAATTGAGGAGCAAGAGATAGTAAGAATAAGGTTTATGTTATTAAACAAAAAAGTAATGCGAGTATAAATTAATAGAGAATATAGGGAGACACCAGAACAAGAAATAGTAAGTGAATCAAAAGGAGGATAAGATGATATAGAAAGAGAAGTGACCACGGAGTGTGATGTGTCATAGAAAGTAAGAAAGTCAAAGAATAAGAGTTTGACTAATATGTAGTATTCGAGGAGGCAAAGAAATAAAAAAATGCTGAGGAAGAAGTAAAGTGTAGTATATATAATAAAAGGTTGAGATAGATATTAAAGAAACATGCAAACATAAAACATTTGATGAGTAAAGTAATATAGGTAGAGAGATAAAAAAGAAAATGAAGAATAAGGTAAAGAGAAAGAAGGCCAAGAAAGAAAAGTTATAAAATAAAAAGATAAAAAAGACTATGAAAAAGAACATAATAGAGCGGCACTCAATACATTAATACAAAAAAAAATTGACACAAAGTAAGGGTTAGATAAAGAGATATCAAGTCAAAAGGAAATAGAGAGGAAAAGGGAGTGTAGAAAGAGAGAGAATAGAGTGAAGTGTGAAATAAGAGAAAGAGAAGATGAGTAAAAGATTGAGCAAAAAAAGGCATAAGAAAATGTTAAGAAAAATGACATTTGTAGAAATAAACACATAGAGAGATATGTATGATGGAAAGGTAGAGAAGAGAGAGAAAGAGAAAGAACATAAAGAGATAAAAAAGATATAAAAAAATACATATTAAGAGATTGATCAAGAAAGATAAAGAGATAAGAAAAGAAAAGGAAAGGAAAAAGCTGTTGAAGAATAACGATAGGGATAAAAAAAAAAGGTCAAATAAGTGGAAGTGATTAATCTAAGAGTTAGAGAATGATGAAAGGAAAATTGGAAGAATTTGGTGATTATAGTTTGAGAAAGGATGAGATAGTACGAATTGAAAAGGGCCTTAGAGTGATTGAGTTCAAAGATGGAGAAGGAAAGACAAGTGAGAAGAGATAGTAGGAGAGAGAAAAAGGAGACAGTGAAGATAGCATGAAGGGATGAGGAAGAGAGACAAAGAAGTTAAGATTAAGAGTAATAGAGGTAGAATATGAGATAGATTTTGATAGAGATAAGATAAAGAAATAGAGATTCAAATGATAGAGAAAGAATGTGAATGACTGAGTCACAAATAGTTTTTTTTGAGAAAAAGTTTTGGACAAAGGGATATAAATAAAGTCAGAAAGTGAGAATAATTTCAAAGACAGAAGAAGAACAAGAAAAATTAATTTTTTTCCAATGAAGCAATGTTATTTTTTTCAAAAAATATAAAAAATAATATCATTCAAAGAATTTTTTTAAAACATTTAAAAAGTATTGATTAATGATATAATAGATAAATGTGTTTAATAAGAATAACTTTTATATCACCTTTTTGTAAAAAATATATTAACTACTAATTACCATTATAGTCGTATAGATTAATTTTTTAAATTATAATTGTGTTAAGATTAACTGTGTTTAGTTATCCTTACAATTTAAACACGTGTCTTTTAATTTACAATTTGTTATTAACCACAAAAGTAAATTTTGTTAGCATAAATAATTTTGAAATTTAATAATCTTTTTTTTAGCTAACATAATATTTAATTGTTTAAATATCTAATTGCTAATTATTATAAATATGATGAAGAATAATTAATTATTTTGAATAATTGTTTAAGCAAAGAGGATAACAACTTTTACTAATGGAATAGACCACAACAAATAAAAATTGCTCTAACTAAAATTTAGGTATAAAAAGTTAGTTTAATGTGAATTATAACTTTAATCTTTTAAGAAAATAACTTAAGTAAAAAAATAAATATTTATTATTATTATTATTATTGTTATTATTGACAAGAAGAATAATAAGAAAATGTTGAAAAAAAATTAACTAAATGAATATAATAGTAAAAATAAGAAAATTTAGAATAATAAAGAAAATAAGAAATGAATAAAATTATATATATAATATTTCATTTGCAAATAGCATAATAAAAAGAAGTTAGCGGAAACAAAGGGAATGGAAGGAGACCAAGAAATAAAAAGAATGAAGAAAAATTAATGGGAATAAATTTGAATTTTAAAATAATTAATACTATTATGAATGGGTATCATAAACTTTTTATAATTGACCATTAATATATTTTTAAAATTTACAATATATCACTTATATTTTATTTAATTTTTATATTACTAATTTTTATGATAGTAGTTATTATTAATAATAAAAGAATAATTGATGTATCTTTCCCTTTAATTATAAAGAAAATTTAATTATTTTATAAACATTTTTAAATAAAAGTAGTTTAATAAATTTTCTTATGAATTATAATTACCATAACAAATATTTTTTAATATAATAAAATTGTTTTACTTAAACTATATTTACTTTGCTTATTTTAAATTATAAATAATATTTATTATAATAGTAAATGGAATTTGAAATTGATCTACTTGTTAATTAAAAGGGATTTTTCTTACTATTTATGGCTATAAAGAAATTTCTAAATTTTAATAGAACAAAAATGAACAATTTATATTGTTTAGTTTACTACATTTAATTAATTTTACTTATTATTCTTATTTTGAATCATATCAATTTTTAAAAATTTGTTTCCAAATTTTCTTAAGAAATAACATATTGAAGGTAGATATGTAATGAACAATAGAAAAAACATAATGGTAGAAAGGGACAAAAAAGAAAGAAAGATGAGAGAAGTGAGAACAAGGGTAAAAATAAAATATACCTTGATAAAAAGAAATAAAAAGTCTTAAGATTAAAGAGGAATGCTTTAGAGGGCATTAGATAATAAAAGAGCGAATGTATGTAAGAAAAAGGGAGAAAGAAAGGGAGTGGGCAAGGGAGAAAGATAGAAGAGATTGATATATGAGTTCAGAGAAAGAGATAGAAAAAACAAATATAAAGGTTAAGAGAGACAAAGTGAGTGAGGGAGTGAAGTAGAATGACAAAGAGATAATAATTGAGATTGAGAGTAAGGGGAAAGCATGGGAAGAAGCATCATTTGATAGAACAAAAAGGTTTACTAATAAGTAGGAGATAAAGGAAGAGAGAGCAAGATGAGTGAGAATAGGTTTAAAAAGGGCAATATAAATAGATATAGAGAACAAGACATTGTCAAAGTGTGGAAGACAAAGAAAACATAGCAATTAGTGTGTTAGATAGAAATCTTAATGACAAAAAAAGATGGAGAGAAAAGATATCAAAATCTTTCACATAATTGAATTATAAATATAAGGAAATATATTTAGAATGCTAACAGATAATGATAGGAGAAAGGAAAGTGATTGAAAAGATTTAGTGCAAAGAGTTAGAGAGAAAAGTGGAAAAGAAGTTTAAAAGAAAAAAATTATGGACAAAAGAATGAATAAAGAAAGAAAGTGATTGGAGAATAATAACGAGGGAGAATGTGATTAGAGAAGAGTGAAATAAGGCAAAATGATAAAGTGTGATACAATGGTGTTAAGAGAGGAGACTTAAAGAGGAGACATAAGAGAGTGGTTGAAATAAAAAAATTTTAGGTGAATAAAAATTAAGAATGTTATAAGAGAAGTGATAGATGATAGTATATGATAATTTGATTCAGAGTGTGTGCATGAACACTATATAGAGATAATAAGTGAGAAAGTAGGATAAAAGAGATTGTTATAAGGAAATTGGAAAGGTTGACAGAGAAATAGAAGCAAAAGAGTAAAGATAGACAAAAAGAGAGCGAGGGAGAATGGTAGAGCAAGAAAGTGATAATCCTAGAATATTAGAAATGGAATAAGAGAGGGAGGAAGTATCAATATATATAATTAGATGGAGTGAAAGTCTGGAGATGAGACAAGAGAGAGTGAGTTGAGAAAGTATTTTTTAATGGCTTGGACCAAAAAATTGAGAGTAGAAAAGGGGGGAATTATTAATAAAAAGTAAAGAGAGAAAAAATGATGGATGTTTGAGATAGATTAAGAGTTTGATTTAACAAAAAAATTTAGTTAGATATAATGAGAAGATAATGTGAGAGATGGGATAAGAAAAAGATATGAAAGAGTTAGTGGAGAGAATAAGTGAAAAAAGGAAGGTGAGTTAAGTAGAAGAAATGGTTAAACAAAAATTGAACAATGTAAGTGACTGAGAGGAAACAGATCAGAGAAGCTCAGAAATAGAAGGAAAAAGGAGAGTGAGCATGATAGAAGGGAAGTGTACCTAATAAAAGAGAAAAAAAGAAAACGAAGTAGAGAGAAAAGTGTGAAATAGAGAAAGTAAGAGAGAGGTTGAGTGATAATGAAATAGATAAAAAATTATGAAGAGACTTCTTATAAGAAACAAGGCATTTGGAGATGCAGACATGAAGAGATTGTGGTGTTATAAGAAAGAGATGAAAAGTGTTAAATGAGTCATGAAAAAAATGAGGTAAAGCAAACAAAGAAGAGATTGAAGACTTGGTGTGAGAGATGTGAGATTTGTAAAAGAAAGTAGATAGATAGATAGTCTAAAAGTTATGATAGAGTGGTGAACATAAAGAGTGTGAGAGAGAAGAGACAATGAGAGGTACTTGGGCAATAATGTAGAAATAAATAAACAACATAGATGGAAATAGAGAGACAAAATATGGAAAGGGATAAAGGTAATGAGGAGCACATCAAATATATCAGGTAAGAGATGTGGAAGGAATGAAATGAAGGATAAAACATAGTAAATAGATGAGCAATAATGGCAGAAATAAAGAGAAGAGAAAGGAAGAGAGAAGGGAGCGATAAAGTGTTAAAAGACATTATTAGAGAAAAAGAAGAATGACCGATATAGAAGTTGAGAACAAAAAAGTACAAAAAGAGATAATAATAGAAAAAGAAAGTAGAAAACCCTTAGGGAATAGTGATAAGGAAAAATATAAAAATAGGGAACAAGTGAGAGTGAGCAATTTGAAAATTAGTTTAAAAAAATAAAATAAAAGGGAAACTAAACAACTTTCATGACTGAGAATTGAGTAAAGAAGAGAGAATTAGCATTGAATAGTTCCTTAGAGAGATCGAGAAGTTAGATGGGTAAGGAAAGAAGAGTGAAAAGAGCTAAAGGAAAAGTGAGAAGGAGAAAGAGAAATAAGCGAGGAAAGAGAAGGGAGAGAGACTAAGAGGTTAGGATTATTAGCGACCAAGACAGATTATGAGGTAGATTCTAAAACTGAAATGCCAAAGAAATAAAGATATTGATGACTCATGAAAAAATAATGATAGAATACAAGTGAGAATAAAAATTAGTATTATATAGATCAAGAAGGACAAATACAAAATATAGATTGGAGGCACGTAATGAAAAGACAGAACGAATGGGAGAGAGAAAGAGGAAAAAAGTGTGGAGTTGGAATTTTTGTGTCGAGTGACAGGAAAGAGGGGTAAGAGAAGTGAGGGAAGAAAAAAGAAATAGGCTTAATGGGAGATCAAATAGGTTATAGAAGATGTGATAAATATGGAGACTAAGGCATCAACAAACTTTTTCTTTAGACACAAATTATTGGAAGGAACGAGAATGATTCCAAAATAGAGAGAATGTGGAGATAGAATAAGTAAATTATTGTAATTAAGAAGAGGGAGAGCATAATGAGACAAAGAGAAGGAGAGTAGAACAAATAGCCAGTGA
Source organism: Vanilla planifolia (assembly GCA_023846275.1). NCBI lineage: Eukaryota > Viridiplantae > Streptophyta > Magnoliopsida > Asparagales > Orchidaceae > Vanilla > Vanilla planifolia. Next base: position 355,387 of record JAIUJO010000102.1, read on the forward strand.
GAGATAAATAAAGGCATAAAGCAAGATTTAAAAAGTGAGAAGAGAAAGACATAGCTAACATTGATAAGTAAGAGAGAATATTGATAAATGAAAAAAAATAAGTGTGTGTGAGACCAAAAGAGAGATTGACATAAGATAATGCTTTATAAGGTAGCTGGATAATGGGACAATGATGGACAGATCATCAATAAGAGAAAATAAAGTCATAGTGTGATAGAGAAAAAAAATGAAGGGAATGACAATGGTATTTAATCTAGTTAGAGCTTGCAAAAGGTAATAAAGAATAGTGATGGAAGTGAGAGCGTGTGAGTAGAGAAATTTATGGAAGAGAAAAGGAAAAGATAGATTTTTAAAAGAATTGAATGAGAGATAGTGCAAACTTACATAGAGAAGATACATTTAAACAAAAGTCTATAGGTTGTGGGGATGAGATAAAAAAGAGATATATGAAGAGATAGAAAAAAATTGCAAACTAGGAAAGATGATATATAAGTAATAGAGACGAAGAGAATGATATGTAACTTAAGAGGAGATAGAAGGAAAAATGGAGTTGAGAGTGGTGGATGAGTCATCAAGAGAAAGCAATATATTGCTAAAGATTTTTATTTAAGGAGAAAAAGAAAAGAAAGATAAAGAGGTTGACAAACTTTATGATTAAAATAGAAACAAACATGAAGAGTGAGAAATAAAAAGAAATAGTTTTAAAAAGAGACACAAAGTGAATGATATAGCGAACAATGATTGAGAAAGAAGCAATTAGAGAAGAACAACTTGTGAAGAAGATGAAGAAAAGAGAAACAATTTTGGGACATAGTTAATGGTTGCTGTGATAAAGAATATGAAGTAGAAAGGCACAAATATTTTAAGAGAGAAAAGTTTTGGATAACGGGACATAGATACAGTGAGAAAGGGAAAATAATAATGGAGAGTGATAGAGAAAGAAGTAGAAGAATTAATTACTAATCTAACCAGCAATTTTTTTTTGTGAAGAAAATATAAAAATAGTACAATTAAATGTAATTTTAAAAATTCTATAAAGTTATTAATTAAGGTTTTGAAAAGCAAAGCTTTTGTAATAAGAATGATTGTTAAAAAAATTTTTCTTAAAAAATACAATAAGTATTAATTACCATTGTAGTTTTTTATTTGTTTAAATCAAGTGCCATCTATTAGAAACAATAATGCTTTGAAATAATGTATGGAAATTTATGACATCCAAAAAGGTCACTAAATTGAGCATTATCTCTCAAGCATTCTTAAATGTAAATTTCTAATTAGATATAATGCAATATTACTTGTGTTGTTAAACATCCATAAAAGAGCTGGAAAATCATAGTTGTGCACTTATTATTTAGAAAGTAATAAATAGTTAAAACATTGTTCTAAATTATCATTCATATACACTTTAAAATAATTATTTTTATTATATATGTCATATTATATTTTGATATTAAGATATGAATTATAAGAAAATTTAAAAATATTATGTATATTTTTACTTTTATTAAAATAAATATTAATGAGTAGGAATTATTTTAGTAAAATTTTAGTTCTTATAAATAAAGTAATCAAAATTTTATTTGTTTTAAATATTAAAATATAAAACAAAATGTTTTATATAATTTTTTTTATAATGTTTTCTTTAATTACACTATTTTGTAGGTTAAAAAAAATTAAAAGCAAATAAATTTAAAATTAGTTTTTAAAAACTTAGTATGTATTTTCTCATAATAAAGAAAAATAAATAAATTTATTGTTGTTTATTTCACAAGCATAGAATAACTTATACATACTTTAATATGATATGCCATAGTATATGTAGATGGTATGATTTTAAAAATTATACTATTAATATATAATTTAAATAATAAGATAATGTATGAAAAGTTATCTTAATGTGTGTCATAAGGGAAACTAAATATAAAAATAATGATAGAGAGAGAAAATAAAGGGGATAGAATGAAAAAAAATTTGCTTCATGAAATTTTTATATTAACTTCTTAAAATCTATAGTAATGTAAAATAATAATTTTAGTTATATTTAGTTTTGAATGAAAAAAATAACAAATTTTTTTATGTAATAAGAAATATAAAACAAATTATTACTTTTTAATTATTACAAAGAATGTTTCTCATAGCTATACATGTGGTAAAGTAAAATTGAAATTTATAATAAAAGTTTAAAGTATTGCAATAAATAAAAAGATATATTTGGTAATTTGTTGATAAATAATATTTTTTCTTTTTTTATAATTGTTTTGCATAGTAGATTATATATGAAGTAATATTAGCATATTATAACATGTGTTACAAACACATGCTTGTAATAATTGTGATAAATTAACAAAGAAATTTCATGATATCCATATTAAAAAAATAAAACATTCGACTAAAATGTGTTATATTTTAACAATTTTAAATGATATTCAAAGTGATAAAGGAGAAAGGCAGAGAAGATAAAATGATGATAAGAACATGGATGCATGAGACTGAGATTGGAATGAAAGATATCAGGAGAGAAGGGAGTGAGTACACTAGAAGAAGAATGTTAAAAGTATAGGACATGATAGAGGAAAATAATAGTGAAGATGTAGCAAGAGAAAGAGAGTATAGG
>JAIUJO010000102.1:363000-387594 GCA_023846275.1 Vanilla planifolia
TGATATTATATAGATAATAAATGTAAATAATATTTTGTATTTTTGATAAATTGTTATATAGTTCATGTCATAGAATATATATATATATATATATCAATTATACTTTGTTATAGTTTACATAGATTATGTCGGTGAATGCTAAATTTTGCTAGTGTTGTTATTTTATTACAGTATATGGATGGTATATTTTACAATATACAAAAATGAGAGGAACTGTATATAGCTCATATTACAAAAAATAATGAAAAAGGAAATTACAAAACAACATTCATAATTACGTCAAATATAAAAGTTAAGAAAATATTGAAATTAATGTTTATTCAAAAGTAAAACAAATTCTATGAAAAATATGTGTAAGATGAGGATTGCTAAGGAGGTCACCCATCTTAATACTATGCTCACTCATGCATGCTTGGCTTTGATTCCAATGCTCTAATGTTTGTGTTGTTTTAAATGCATACCGATGTTTAGAAACATATACCAATGTGGTGGTAGACTCAAAAATTATAATTATTCAATTGATTTTCTAAATCATCATAAAAAATAATGTTAACAAATAATTTCATTTTTATTATATTTGTTTCTATATATTCCAATATTAATACATTATGCATATCAAATTAATAGGAAATTATTTGTCTTACAATTTATCTTAAAGAAAATATTTACATAGACGACTTATTTATACTAAATAATAGGTCATATAGATAAAAGAATTATTTATTAATTTTAACAAAAATATTTCTATCATGGAAAATATATATTAAAGAATATAACATGAGAGTTATTTTTATTAATATTACTTATTGGAGCTAAAATAAATGATAGTGGTGATGGTGATCAGAATATTAGGATTTATTAAGAGTCATAGATAGATAAAAGAGGCAAAGAGAAAAATATTAAAGAGTGTGAAAGGAGAAATGATTGAATAAATAGAGAGAGAAAAGAAAGAGGAGGGAGAGAAGATACAGAACATATAATCATTAACAAAGTGAAATAGAGAGAGATAAATAAGAAGAGGGTAGGGGAAAAATAAATAGATATAGTATGGAGATATAGGTAAACAATGATAATGTGAAAGAGAACCAAGTGAGAGACTGTAAGAGATGTTGAGATAAAGAAAAAAGTGAATGAAACAATTTAATAATTGATGTTTCATAATCATTAAATTTACAATATTTTTTAGTATGAACATGTCAAAAATAAGAAATATTAAATGTTAATAAAATAAAACTAAAGTTTGAAGTTTCAAAGTATATTCTTAAGCTATAAAGATTTAAAATATGTGTTGAATATTTATATAATATTAATTTTTAGTTATATAAAATTGAAAAAAAAAATTATGTGTTAAATATATTTATTATTATTTGATATTACTATAATATGAATGTAATTTTTAAACTTCATGATATAATTTTTACTAGTTAATTTTAATTAATAAATTATTAATATCTTAAAAAAAATAGTACATAGCATATATATATATATGTGTGTGTGTGTGTGTGTCTAAAGCATATATTATACTTTATTCTTGTTGATAAAAGTTGTCTTATAAATTTAAATTAAATTATTGTTATTAATTTGTTATTTCATATAATGGTGGTAACTGTAAATAATAAATAAAATGGAGATAATAAAAAATCATTCTTAATTAATATTGTTCTCGAATATTGACATATTATTAAAATCAACTTCTTTTCTAATTAAAAGTGTAATAATGAAAAAATATATGAAACATGAGAACTTCTTTAAGGGTCATCCACTACAATGCTACTATTACAATAGCATGCTTAATGTTGCAATTCTAATGACGTTCAAATTATAACAATGATGGTGTTACATGTAAACAAAAGTCAAAAAATCATGTGTATGATTTTTGCCAAAAACATAAAGTACTAATCAAGATATTTTTTAAATTATTTATCATATATGCTTTAAAAAATATTTTAGTTTTACTATATTTGTAGTAATATATTTCTATATCCATATATTTTTATAATAAATAAATTAGAAACTATTAATATTATTATTTTCTTTAATATACAAATTCAAACCAAAGAATTGTTATGAATGTTAACTTATTTGTTAATTAAAGATAATAATTATCTATATATATATATATATCAAAGTTCTTAATTGAAATTATTTTTTAATTAATCTTATTTATTGGTGCCTAAAAATGAGAAAGTAGTGAGAAAAATCAGTATTTTTTAAGGGAAAGAGTTAAGGTTATAAAGGAGAGGGATATAGAGAAAAACAATAATAGAGAGAAGACAAAAGTGATGGAGAGACTAAATAACAATATGAAAGAGAGAAAAATAATGTACAAAATCAGAGTGAGTAGAAGGCAGCGATAGAGAATAATATTAAATTAAGAGAATAATTGTGATAGAAATGAGAAAATGTGAGAATGTGAGAGATATTTAGATAAATGAAAGCGAGAAAAAATTGTATAAAAGTAATAACTAATGAATTTAACATATAGTATTTCCTAATATCAACAAGTTAAACATATATAATATTTAATATAATTAGAATAAAAAAAATTCAATATGTTTTTTATTAGTTTAGTATATTGAAAAATTTAAAAAATATGATGACATTTAATTTCATATTATTTTGTTAATACATGTAATTCAAAAAGTGTACTAAATAATGGACAATGTCAACACTCTTAGATATTATCTTCATTAGAGATAATATATAACAAATAGAAAACATTTTGAAATACATGATATAATTTTTCTTACTTTATGACATATAATATATCTAATTTATGCAAAAGAGAAACAGTTGTATCTCTATGATTACTAGCCTAAAACATTGAATTGTTTTGTAAACGTTCCAGATTATCTAGCATTAAATTTTAGAAAAGCTATTTTTATTGCATATTTCATAATATATCAAAATAATAATACTTTAGATATCTTGAATTAATAAGAAAATTATATATACTATTATTTCCCATGAAGTGAGCATTGATATGTAAGAATTATTTACAATAAATTTTTGTTATAAGGAAAACATTGAAATTGTTTGTTAGCTATAAAGAAAAAAACTATATTAATTATTTAAAATATTATTTAATGTGGTAAATACAATTTGTTTTTTAATTAATAATAATTGATTGAGTTAGAAAGAAGAGATAAAGCTAACTAATATAAGTACTCTAAAAGAGAGAGGGAGTAATGAAGAAATAATGGAGAGATAAGATAGAGATGAATGAATGAACAAAAAGAGAAAAAAATAAAAATGAAGAGAAGATAGAGGAGATAGAGAGACTATCAAATAATTGTAAGAGAGAAATTTGAAAATAGAGAAAGATAAAGAATAGAGAGAGTGAGGGAAAGACTGAGATAGAGGATGAGAAAATTAAGAGTGGCATTAGGAGGAAAGTGAAAGTGAGAAAATATGTGTTATATTGAGAAAATAAGAAAGAAGTAAGAGAAATAATTAAATAGAAGTTATATCTCAATAACATATAATTGTTTTTAATATTATCATGTTAAACATATATAATATTAAAATTATTAAAATATAATGAAAAATTTAAGGTTTAGATTTCATTATACTACAAAAGTGTAAAGTATATGTTGATGATCAATATGATATTTTTTATTAATATGTATAACTTAAAATGATTGTTAATAAAAGTAGTACCATTATTTTAAGATATTTTCTTCGTATGACATAATAAATAATAGATATAAATAATATTCCATATTCATGGCATAATTTAACTTTGTTTATTTTGTATAATATGCTATTCTATCAAAAATATTTATACACAGCAAGTACATAATATTATAAATGTTATTTTTATGCTTTATTATAAGTAATGTAAGTTTTAATGTTATGTGTAAAATTATGTTAATGTTATTATTTTGTTATATCAATTGAGCACTATCCTTATTACTATATAAAAGTAAAAATGTTGTTGTAAAGTTAATATTAATAAATAATGTCTAAAATAACAATTACAAATGCCAACCTAATTATCTAATTCAACAATCACACAAGTATGATTTTCCAGCTTTCGTATGCACATGCCACTATAGCAGCATAAGAATGTGCTAATTGTACAATATTATACATCATATATGTTATGTTTCCTTATAATAACTTACATTAAATATATTATTTTATTATATTTTATGAAGTGATACACTTAGAATTACATGAAATTGATAACAAAATTATAAAGTTAACATTGATAAGAAATAAAATAAATAAAAATTATAAAATATTATTTATAATTATGTTATTATAAGCATTACTAAATTATAAAGATTGACTACCATTCATTAGAAAAAATCTATGAAAACATATGTCCAACATAAGGATTTTTCAATAGTTCACCCATCATAATACTACTCTTATCAAAGCATGTTTTGCATGCACGTTGTAAAAAAAGTCAAATTATATTTGTGTGAACATAAAAATAATGGATTATTCAAGAAATTTTCTAATTTAGCATAAATAAAAACCTTTTTAAAAAATCATTATTACATATATAATAAAATATTCTAAAATTAATAATTTAATTATGTTGAATAAATAAGAAATTATGCATATTATTATTTCTTTAAAGATAATAATTCATACATAAGAATTATTTGAATAAGCTTTACTTCGTATAAATAAAAGACTTAAATTATTTATCGATGAGCAAATTATAAGGTGCATTAATTATTTAGAATATATAATAACATTTGTGACATGACAAATTTCTTATATAATATTAATTGATGGAGCTAAATTAGAGTAGTGGTGATAATGATAAGTATAATGACAAATAGAGGGAGTCATAGATAGATATAAGAGTAATATAGAGAAAACTATAAAAAGAGAGAAGATGGAGTTGTTTGAGTGAAGAGAAAGAGAAAAAATGAGAAGAAAAAGAAAAGATAAAGGAGATAAAGAGAATTAAAATGAAAGAGAGAAATAAGAAAATAGACAGATAGAAGAGATTGGGTTATCGAAAAAAAAAGAGAGAAAGAGAAAGAGAGGCAAATAAGGGAAGATAGTAGTAGAAAGAAGAAAGTGTGAGAAAACGAAAGCTTTTAAGATAAAGAGAAGTGAGAAAATTTATTAAATGAAAGTTATATCTTGAAAATTTATGTTATCATATTTTTTGATATTAACATAAAATTTTACATGTGTATATATATATAATAAAATTTTATTTAAATAAAACAAATTTTGAAATTTGTGTTTTTATGTGAATTGTGAATGTTTAAAGTTTTTTATTATTGATTTAAATTTTTTTATTAATGCATAAAATTAAAATATAATTTAAATTATATATAACGACATTGTTCTAAGATATTATCCCCATAGGTCATTGTATTTATAATAAAAATAAAAAATATTTTATATTACTAATATAAGTTATTGTAGTTTATCCAATTTATTAAATTATTATAGTGCCAAAAATTTTCATAGGCAACATTTATATACTATTATAAGTATACAACTTATGTTACTCAACATTAAATTATTTAATCTTTATTAATTATATCATAAGAAATGAAGTGTTTAATGTAATATGAAAATGATAACGATATTGAAAGTTAATGTTAATGAATAATAACCAAAATGGAATTTATAAATTACTATTATAATTAAGTTTTTCATGAATATGAACATATTATTAAAATCAACTTCTTTCATTAAAAAAACCAATACAATCAAAAAATATGTCTAACAAGAACATTTCACAAAAGGTCACCCATCCTAGAACTGCTTTGGTCAAAGTTTGCTTAACTTTATCATTCCAAAGAGATCCTTTGTTGCACTACTACTGCTGTTACACATGCATGAATAAGTATGAAAATTAAACTTATGTGACTATTGTCTAAAAGTAATGAATTGGTCAAAACATTACCTTTTACATACACCTTCAAATATTACATTAATTTTATTATTTTTGTTATAATAGATTAAAATATTAATATTTTAAGTATATTAACATAATAATATATTATTTATATTATAATTTATTTAAAGTAAATTTTCATACATAATAATTATTATAAAAATTTAAAATACTTTTTATTCACATTAAAAAATAAATATTTATTATTGTAAATATAAATTATAGTAAATAACAAAAAGATTTCTTAGTTAATCTTAGCTAATGGAGCAAAAAAAGATAATTGCGATAAAGATAATCATTCTAGAAAAGAGCAACTCATGGAAAAATAAGTAAAATAAATAGTAAAATTATAATAGATAGAGAGAGGAGAGATTATTTCTTAAAGAAAAGTAAAAGAAGAGAGGATATAGAAAAAGGGAGATTAAATGTGTAAATGACAATACCAAAGATAGAGAAATGAGAAAATATAGTGGAATAAAGGAAAGAGAGGATGAAGGGAAGGCAAAGAGGTAGATTAGAGAAGGTAAAAATGAGAATGATAATGATAGAGAAGAAATAACACAAACTGATAGCTATGGAGGCTTTGAGAAAAAAATAAACAAATTCAATAAAGGTTACATCTCAATAATCTAACTTACAAAATTTATTAATATTAACTCACAACACATATATAATTTTAAATTATATTCGAATATCATAAAAAATGCAAAGCTTTGTAGTGTTTAAGTATGTTACAAATGTTTAAAAAATATTGTAATTTTAAATTTAATATTATTTATAAATAATTATGCATTATAAAGTTAACAAAGAAATAAATTAATATCATTAATCTTAGATATCATCTTCTTATGACACAATATATATAGTAATTATATATAATATCTCATGTTCATGATATAATTTTAAGTACTTTAAGATGTAAAATATATTCAGAACATATATTACTACTATAATTGTATTGTAATTCTACTTTATTATAGTTAATATTTGTTGCTTTGGTCACAATTAAATTTTATTAAATTTTTTATTTTATTGCATTATATGAAGTATTATTTTTTTATATTATCCATAGATTATGATAATGCTAAACTGTTAAGATTAGTAAATAATATCTAAAGTAGAAATTATAGAATATCATTCAAAATTATGTTATTTATAAATGTAACCAAATCACTAAAATTAAATGTCATTCATTAGGGTAACAAATGCTATAAAAAAATATGTTCTACATGACTTCTTAAGAGATCACCTGTCCAAAATGCCACACACACCCAAGCATGCTTTATTTTTAAGTTCTAATGAGATTCGGTGCTATGGTGATGGAGTGCAGAACATGCTTTAGAAATTTGTATAACGGTGATTTTTTGAAAAATAAATGTCATAATATATCATAATATTACCAGTTTATTATATTCAATAAGAGAGAAATTAGGTATATTATAATTTCCCTTGAAGTTAACATAAAAAAAGGAATTATTTTCCTAAATTATGGTACAAGAAAATAAAAATTGAAATTATTTTTAAATTTTAAATAAAAAAAAATATGTATATTTATTATTTAAAAATATATAACAAAATTTGAAACATGAGTGATTTCCTAACTAATATTAAATGATACAATAAAAAAAGTAACAATGGTTATCAATGTATACTTTGGGAGGGAGAGAATCATGGATATATATGATAGAGTTAATGAGGATCATATTAAAAAAGAGGGAAGAAAAAGATAATTACTTGATGTGAATCAGAAAACAAAGAAGAGAGAGGACACAATAGAGATAGTGAGAATAAATAAGAAAGTAAAAGTTAAACAAAAATGAAAAAAAATAGAGGGATAGAGTGGATTGAGGGCAAGTCAAAGAGTTATAGAAAGTAAGAGACAAATAAGAGAGTTTTAATGCAAGAGAAAAAATGATAGAATATGAGAGCTTTTGAGATAAGGAGAAAGAAGTGAAAAAAATAACTAAAAAAAAGTTATATATCATAAAACTTTAACACCTAGTTTTTATTAATATTCACATGTTAAACACATGTAAAAGCAAACAATATAAAAATATAACAAATTTTTTTGTAGTATTTTAATATATTATAATAATTAAAAATGTATGTTCACTATTAATATAATATTCTTTTAATAATACACATTATTTGAAATGCCAATATTAGTAAAAAAAAACTGATATGGAAATCATAAAATTTAATTAAAAATAATATTTTTTGTTTATTTCAAAATTACATGGAAATAAACTATCACAAAATGAATATTAACAAAAAATAATGTGCAACATAAAGACTTCTAAAGATGTAATGCATCCCAATACTACTTTAGTCAAGGCTTACTTTACTTTCTAGTTCTAAAGAGTTCATACCATATACTGCTAGTGTGGTCACACATGAATATAAAAGTTAGAAAATCATAATTATATGATTATTATTTTTAAAATAATTAACTATTCAAGAAATTTTTAAAATTACCATGCATACGCTCTTTTAAAAATTATTATATTTTTATTATATCTTTTTAATAAAGTTCAATATTAATATTTTAATTTTATTAATTCGAAAATAAATTTGTATAGTATAATTCCTTTAGTTTTAATATTCATAAAAAGAATTATTATTATTAATGTTAAATTTTCTTATTAATTATAGCAATGTAACCCTATTTTTAATTATAAACATTTGTTAAAGTGTACAAGGAAAAAAATTTCTTAAAAAAATCATAATCACAATGATAAGTGCTCCAAATAGGGGGACTCAAGGATAGAGAAGACTAACATAAATTTGAGAGAAGGGAGAGAGAAGAAAAAGGTGATAGAATATGTATGTAACAATATGAAAGTGATAAAAAGGATAAATAAGAGTGAAATAGATTAAAAACAGTGTGAGACGAAGACAAAGAGTTAAAGAAGGCGAGACAAACACTAGAATCATATAAAGAGAGAAGTGAAAGTAAAAGATTGTGTTAGCAATTGAGATAAAAGAAATTCATGGTTAATAACTAAATAAAAAAAACATCTCAATAATTTAAATTTTAAAATTTATTAAATATTAATTTATGAAACATACAAATGCTGAAAATTTATTTTAATATAAAATATTCTAAGTTTCATAGTCTTTTAATATGCATAACTTAAAAGGATAACTAAATAATAAATGACATCATTACCACTTTGTTATTGTTTTTTAAATTACATAATATTTATAAAACTTATAAACAATATTTCATATTCATGATATAATTTTAAGTTTGTTATGTTATATAATGTATTATTATTAAATTAAAAAGCATTTATATACAGTTTATTTTTGCTACTATAAATATACATTAGCATTAGATTACTACATGTGATATAGGTTGGTTTGCATGCAATTAATTTATATTAATGTTACTATTTTATTACATTATATAAAGTGCTATTTTCATATTTTTTGAAAATTACAATGATGTTAAAAAATTTTAGATTAGAAATTAATAACTTAAAAGAAACTTATAAACTATCATTAATACCTATTTTATTTTAAAATATTATTATGTAAATAAAATTAAAGGTCAATTAAGAGGCTAACCATTCCAATACTACTACTCAAACCCACGTACTCTTGACTTTTGATTTCTAATGAGATTTGTTGTTATAATGGAGGATGTTGTTACACATCAATATGAAAAGCCGAATAATTATACATGTGTAGTTATTGGGGTAAAAGTAATGTATTGAATAAGATATTTTCAAAAATTATCTTTCATAAATACATATAAAAATACTTTCTTTTGTTATGTTTGTCATAGTATTTCTAATATTAATACTATTATTATGTTGAACTAAAACAAAATTATCTATGTTATTATTTCCCTTCAAGTAAACATTCATACAAAGAAATTACTTGTATAAAACTATAATACACAAATATATTAAAAAAATTTAATTAAAAATAATATAATATATTTTGATTATTTATAATGTATAAAAAAGTTTCAAATGTTAGATATTTATTAACTAAGATTAATTTATACAAATAAAAAGGTAGATAATTATTATGGACATTATCTTTGAGAAGGAGAGAATTGGATATATAAGAGATAATTAGTTAGGAAAAGATTAATATAGAGAGAAGAAAGAGATGATTGAATGAAGAGAGAGAAAAAACTATGAGAGAGAAAATAGAAAAGATAGAGAAAATAAATAAATAAATTAGATATGAAAAAATATAGAGGAGGTTAGAGAGGTGAGGCAAAGATAAGTGATAGAGAAGGTGAGCACAAATAAGAGAGTTCTAATAGGAGAGAGAATAAAGTCAAAGAATAAGAAAGGTAAATTATTAAATAAAAGTTATATATCATTGTAATTGAGCATCTAGTATTTATTAATATTAACATGTTAAACTCATCTAGTATTAAATATTAGTAAAATACAACGAAAAATTTAAGCTCCGCATAATTTACCATGTGACAGATTTTTAAACGTTAGGTTGACTTTTAATATAATATCTCTTTTAGTAATGCATTTAATTTAAAAAGTTAATATTAATATATAATAACTAAAATAGAAATTAATAATTTTAATTAAATGTTTTTGTATGAATATTAACATATTATGATAAGCAGCTATCACTCAATCGAAAATCAAATGATATCAAAAAATATGTGAACCACAACGACTTTTAAAATGTCCAACCACCCTAATACTACTCTTGTTGATGCATACTTAACTTTGGAGTTCTAATGAGATCAAGTGCTAATTTCTTGGTGTGGTTGAGTGTGCATGTAGATGTTAAGACATCATACTTGTGTAATTGTTGGCCCAATGTTAATGAAGTGTCCAAGAAATATGAAAAATTATTATCTGCATAAACTTTCAAAAAACATTTGCAATAATTATATAGATCATAATATATTCAAATATTAACACTTCATTTATTTTGAGCTAATAATAATTTCTTTATTTTATTATGTCCCTTAATGGAAACATCCATATAGCTCAATTATTTCTACTAAATTATAGTTCTTAAAAATCATTTAAATTAATTTTTAATTATTAAAATAAAATAAATATTATTTTTGACAAGATATGCTAAAGAGCACAACCCAAGAGATTTCATAGTTAATTTTACTCATACACATATTCTACATGCACAATTACATACATTTGTTAATTCTTCTTTATTATATTTGATAAAGTTATGTTGCTTGCTATCGAATTGCATATAAGTTATTATTCTTTTCCATCAAATGAAGTAATGTGTTTAAAATGCTCATAAATCTACAATAGAGTTATAAATTATATATCAATAAATTATAACTAAAATATAAATTACAAAACAACATTCATATTTATGTTGCTTACCAATATTAGTATATTGTGAAAATAAAATATCACTTTATTAGAAAAACAATGCCAAGAAACACTATGTACATTAGATTATTGCATCAAAAATATTGAGTTGTTCCAAAACGTTTCTAAATTACCATCCTCATACACTTCCAAATGTAATTTTATTATTATTATCTATGTAAAAAATAATTCCAATATTAATAGTTTAATTATATCAAATTAACAAGAAATTATTTATAATAATTACTTCTCATACTGAAAACTTTAATACTTAAGAATTAGTTTCACTAAATAAAAATTCTTACAAATAAAATATAAAATTATTAATTCATTATAAATAATAAAAGAAAATTATTTTTTAAATATAGATTTACATATGCTACACAAGATTTTTCTTAATTAATGTTAATTAAATGAGATAAAAAATAATTCATGATGGAAAAAAGTTTAGTATAATATAGGTGTTAGGGTGAGATAAGAGAGTGATAGAGAGAAAAATATTACTTGAGAGAGAAGAATGAGATGATTGAATGAAAGAAAAAGAGAAGAGAGAGAAAATAAGAAGATAGAAAGGTTAAATAACAAAATGAAAGAGGCAGAGTTGAGAAAATCAAGAGTGATAAAAGTGAGAGAATGTGCCGGCTACATAGATTTAGAAAAAGAGAAGAAAAAATAAGAGAGTGAAATTGCAAAAGAAAAAAATGAAAGAATAAGTGAGTTATTAAATATATCACATCATATAATACAATCAAATAATAATTATAATTTAACTATAGATAACATAACTTATATCAAACACAAAAAAATAAATGTAGCATATATTTATAATAGCATAAAGATAGTGTGCATTAAGGTTCTTTAATGTAAATTAATATATTATATAAATAAGCTACTTAAAAGAGTATCACGACCAAAATATTTTTTATATTATTACCTTTATTATGTAACAACAAAAATAAATCTTATGTATTGATAATATTTAATATTTAGTTAAAACTTTTAAATTATAAATGTTTGAAAATAATTTTAAATTGGTAGTTGCATCTTTTTTAATCATTTATTATTCATTAAAATACTAATAAACATTAAATTGTTTCCTTTTTAATAATTGTAATTTTTTTTTAATTTTATATATACATATTAACAAATATTATAGATTTAAAAATTGAAATATAATGTTTATTTAATTATTTCTCTCCCTACCTTTCTTTTATCTGAAAAGCTCTCACATTCGTTTCTCAACCATTTTGTTTCTCCTATTATTCTCTACATTCTGTCACTTTGCCTTCACCAAACTAACTCTCTCCTATAGCACTCTCTATTTTGTCATTCTTCTCTTTTTTCACTTTATTCTGTATTATGTCTATCACTTTTATCTTATATTGTGTTTCTTTTTTCTCTTTCTCTTCATTTAATCATCTCCTTTTTCTTTCTTTATTAATAGTTTCCCTTTTATCCCTCATTTTTTTTGAAGAGGAAATATCCCTCATTTATTATTCCATGACTACACTCGCTTCTAGTGTATGCAACTCCATCACCACATCTCTAGTTTTAGTTCCATCAATTAGCATTAATTAAGTAATATATCATGTTGTGAAAATTGATATTCTTTAAACAATAAATATACATTTATTATTTGTAATTAGAAAAAATAATTATTTTGTTATTTATAATAACTATCTTTTAGTGAAAATAATTCTAATGTATTAAAATTTATTTTAAGTAAAATAATAAAACACCCAAATTTTTATTTGAATAAATTATTACATATATAAAAAAAATAAAATTATTTTTAAAGGTTTTATGTATTATAATTTAGAAAACTTTTCAAATGGTTCATTAGTTTTATAAATAATCACACAAATATGATTTTCTTGTTTTGTATGCATGTGAAACCACACCAAAACTATAACATTGGGCCGCATTTGAATGCCAAATATAAGTATGCCTGGGTGAAAGTAGCACTTGGATGGATGTCCTCTTATGAAGTCCTCATGTTAAAAATGTTTGTTCACAACATTCCTTTTCTAATGAACGATAGATGATTCTAACAATATGTTAACATTAATAACTTTGATTATTATTAAAGTTATTTTATAATTTTTTTCTTATGTCGTAATAAAATGAAAGCTATGACATCGTTATCATTTTCATAAAGTATTAATTATACCATTTGTTATAGTCTAGTCAAGTAATAAATTAAATATAGTTTAATTTTAGGCAACATAGGTTATGTAAATGATAATAAAGTATAATCAACATATGTTTATAATTGTATATAAATGCTATGCATAAAATGATTTTGAATGTATTAATAATATATTATTGAACATAAACTCCATAAAATATGTTATTATTATTAAATATAATTTATCATTTTTAATTATATTTTTTTACATGAAGAAACAATATTGGAATAATGATATTGCTATATATTTAATTAAAATTCAAAGTTATTCACAAGAATGAAATAATATTAAATTAATAATCAACAAATAATTTAGACATTTGCAATATATTAATACTACTAAATTCTTAATATCATATATGTTTAATATGTTTATATTGCTTTATATTTATTTTAAATTATTGAGATATAACTTTTATTTTATTATTATTCCCTTATATTTCTCTCCTATACCTCTTCATTTCCTATCACCCAATGTCTCCTCTATTTCTCTCTTTTTTCAATTTTCCCCCCTTTCACATTTTTAATTATTCTCTTTATCTCCATTATGTTCTATTTATTCTCTCTTTACATAACCATCTCTTTGTTCTCTATATCCTATTATTTTCCTCTTTATGGCACCACTATTTATCCATAACCCTCCCTTCCAATATACCTATCATGGCCACTATGATTTCCTTTTTGTCTCTTTCAATAAACTTTAATAATGAATTCATTTATTTTATGTAATTTAATATTCATTTTTAATAAAAAAATAATATTAATTGGTCATAATAAAAAAAATAAGTTTTTACTTATAAGAACTATAATTTATTTAAAATAATTTTTTTATGAAGATTTAATTTAAAAGGAATAATAGTGTAAATAATTTATTATTAATTTAATATAACCAAAGTATTAAAATTTGAATGTATTAACATATATATAAAGATTAGGTTATTTATGAAAGGGGGTATAGATGATAATTTAAGAAATTAATGAATAGTTCATTTTTTTTATAAATAATAAACAAGTATGATTCTCTAGCTCTTGCATGCATATGCTACCACACCTGAATTATAGCATTAAATTCATTAAAACTTAAAATTCCACCTCCTTTGATAAGACTAACATGGGGATGTGTGACCCATGAAGAGTTCCTAAATCTTGACATATTGTTTTTGTTACATTAGTTTTTACTTTAAATGTAGGTTGAATAAAGTAAATTAAAAATATTTACAATTAATAAAATTATAAATGATATTTTCCTATTTGAATTTTAGTTATTATTTTTTATTAATAAATTTTGAATATCATTATCATTTTAATGTAAAATTGTATAACATAAATATGTTGCCATAATAAATGACCTAAGAACCTAATAAATTTACTTAATAAAGCAGATGATTTTAGGGATCCAATTGAAATATAGATAGTGGACTATTATGGACAATGGATCTAGTTGACAAATAAGTTTTAGAATAAAAATGTATTGTAAAGGAAAACATATGTTTACACTCTTTGATTAGTTTTTACTAATTGTTAACTTGATTAATAAAAATAAATTTAAAAGGATTACATATTATTATAAATTTTAATGTTTTTAGATTAAAATTTTTTTTGAACACTTGACAAGTGACCAAATAAAAGCCTAGAAGAAAGAATTTAATATTTATGACAACCCTAAGAATTGATCTGCATACAAATGATTAAATTACAAAATATAATAAATACGTTATCAATCTCAATGAAGGTGTTATAGATTCAATAGATGTACCAAGTTAAACTAAAATTATATAATAAATATGAAATATTACTTATACTTATTATTTATGTTGCTATATAAGGATAACATCTCAGAATAATGTTGTTATTTTATTTTTTTTTAATTAACATTTTAAACAATAAAATTTTATAAAAGAGATATTAAATTAATAGCCAAAAAAATTATTTAATTTACAAACAATCAAAAAATATTGAAGTATATATATATATATATTTAATATGCTAATAATAAAAAATACTATTAGTTAAAGTGTTGAGATATAATTTTTGTCTAATGATTTCTCTCACTTCTTTCTTTTAATCTTAATAGGTCTAGCATTCTCTAAGTTTTGTTTCTCTTCTATATCGTTAACTATTTATCTCGCTCTTCAATTTCTCAGTGTTCCTTGCACCCTCTCTGTTATTAATGTCTCCCTATTATCTCATTTCACTCTTTTTTAGTTATTTATTTGTTCTCTCTCTCTCGTTTGCCTTCTCTTTCTTCTCTATTTCTCTTTCCCAACATTTAATCATCTCCCTCATTTCTCTCTTCAATATGTTTCTCTTTATCACCCTCTACTATGTCCATTACTCCCTCTCTCTTAAAACACATATATTCATATATATATATATATATATATATATATATATATATATATATATATATATATATATATATATATATATATATATATATATATATATATATATTCTATTATCTCTCTTTGTTGCTCCATTAATTAATATTAGGAATGAAATCTCTCCTAATATACAATTTAATATATTTTTTTTAATAATCAATATTTTATTTTATTTTATTTTATGAATGTAATATTTTAGTTAAAAGAATTACTTTTGGACAATATTCATAGAAATGTAGAAAATGTCTGATTATGATAGTTATTTTTGTTGTAATAATCAAGTTGATATGAACTTCCTACAAATTTGTGTATAGTCAAAAACACTGACATTATTGCACAAGATCTCAATGGAAGTCAAAAGTTAAGTAGACTGTGGTAAGATAAGTATTAGGATGAATGACATATTGAGAAGTTTTATTGCACTAATGTTTTTATAGCATTAGTTCTTCTAATTAACCAAAGCAATGTTTAATAACATGTTAATATTTATAAGTAACATAATTATGAATGATATTTTATAATTTTCTCTTTTGTTGTTATTTAATAATCTTAACTTTACAACGTCATTTTTTTTCATATGCTATTAAATAAAGTATTTCAAATGATATAATAAAATTATAACTATGTTATAATTTAATGTTTGACAATATCACTTACTTCAACTACAATAAAATATAATTAATATATTTGTAATAGTGGAAAAGTTCTTTAATATAGCAAAAATTATTGTAACATAAAATATCTCAAAACATATAACGAATATAGAATATTACATATATTTGGTTTTTAAATTATGTTATAAGAAAAAAAAGTCACAAATTAATGACATTATCTATATTTACTTATTTTCTAAAATTAATTTTATACTGTTATTTGTTCTCATTATCTCTACTACTCTTTATTTGCTATTGTTTTCCCTTTGCCTTCACTTAGTCACCTCTTTTTTCTCTTTTTTTATTATTTTTTCCTTTCTATCTCTCTTATATAATCATGATTCTCTATGACTTCCAATATATTTATGTCATTCACTATTATCTATTTTTTTAACTTAGCCAATTAGTATCTATCAAGAAATATAACAAGTTTCTAATTTAATGTATATTTTTAATAATATATATATATATATATATATATATATATATATATTATTTTAAATTAATAAATAATTTAATTGTTTTTATTTATTAGAATTATAATTTGTGGAAATTATTTTTTTGTAGGAATATTTACTTTAATGGAAATAATACATTAATAATAACATATTCATTCACTATAATTAAAGTGTTAATATTAGAATATATTATAACATGTATAATAGAAGTAAAATTATTTTTCAAAGTATATAATCATGATAATTTGTAATATTTCTAGAACAGTTGATTATTTTCATAATAATAATGAGGCTAGTATGATGTTTTTGTTTTGTATGCATGTCTGGCCACAATAGTGATACACCATATAATATCATTAGAATGCCAAAGTTATGCATGCTAGGTGAGAGCATTATAAGGATTGATGACAACTTAAGTAGTTCACATGTATGATAGTTTTTTCAAAGCTTTGGTTTTCTAGCAAATGAAAGTCCATTTTTCTAATAATTTTAGATTTGCAAAAAAAATAATTATAAATTATATTTTATTATGTCCAATTTAGCTACTATTTATTAATAACAGCTTTATAACAAAGTCATCATTTTTGTATAATGTTAAATACAACACAACGAATCATATTACAAAGTAATAACTAACATAATTTAATTTTGGGAAACATAAAGAATAACATCTATAATAAACTATAATTAGCATACATTTATTATGAAATATATACGTTATGTGTAATGGTTTTTCAATATAAAAATAAATTATATAGCATTAACAAGATAAAATTATTTTATGAACATTAAATATTATTTATATTATATCATTATAATATCATTGAAGAATGTTATTTTTTGTTATTTATTATTTAATTAACTTTTCAAAATACATATAATGCAAATAATATTAAATTCATAATCAATATGTGCTTTAAAGTTGTCTAGTATACTAGAAAATAAAATGCTAAATTTTTTATTATGTTTTAATAATATTTAATTTTATACAAATTTAATATGTTAATATTAAAAAATATTATATGTTAAACTCTTGATATTTATTTTTTACTTTTTTCTCACACTTCTTCCTTTTTATATTGATAGCTCTAACATTCTCTCATTTTTCTCTCTCAATG
This sequence comes from Vanilla planifolia, assembly GCA_023846275.1. Classification (NCBI taxonomy): domain Eukaryota; kingdom Viridiplantae; phylum Streptophyta; class Magnoliopsida; order Asparagales; family Orchidaceae; genus Vanilla; species Vanilla planifolia. Next base: position 381,013 of record JAIUJO010000102.1, read on the forward strand.
TTAATCATTCCTTTTTTCGTCTTCATGTTGCATGCATTGGTAAGAGTTGTATTGTGTTGGATGACATAATAGAAAGTCCTTATGTTGCACATATTATTTCATGTCATTAATTTTTAAATAAATAATAGTTAATTTTATAAAATAATAATTATAAATAAAATATATATTAATGTTATTTTTTAATTTTTATTTTAGTTATTTATTATTAAGTTACACTTTATTACATTGTTATAATTTTCATATAATAATAAACATAACACTATATAGAATAAAATAAAATAATTAGTTTTATATAATTTAATATTTCTTAACATGACCTATATTAATATAATGATGTTAAATAAATATATATTAATAATTATGCATAAATGTTATGCATAAAAATTTTTAATATTAGAATAATATAATAAAGAACTTAATCTACCTAAAATTATATTTTGGATATGAAATATTATTTACAATAATTATACTAAAAATGAGAGATAGCCATGGAGATGATTGATTAAAGAGAAAGACAAAAGAAGAGAAGGAAGAGAGAGAAGATAAAGGAGTTAGAGGGGATATATAGTAATGAAAAAGGAACAAAAATATAAAAATAAAGATAAAGTTGAGAAAAGGTGATGGGAAGACTAAAACATAGAAAAAGATAGATAAATAGAGAATGTTAAAAGGAAAGAAGAGAAAGATAGAGCTATTAAGATAAAGAGAAAGAAGCAGGAGTTGTTAAATATAATTTATATCTTAATAATTTAAATTATAATATTTATTAATTTTAACATATTGGGTATCTAGTTTTAAATATTATTAAATGCAACTTAAATTTTAAGTTTTGTTGTATATTGGTAGATAAGCATGTTTAAAATATAGTTTTATTATTAATTTAATACTTCCTCAATCTTCTCTTATAGTAATCTCTATCTCCATTATTATTCTTTTGGTATGTCAAATAGTATTAATTTAAAATTAACTTGCATTACACACTTTAATAAATATTTTGAATAATAAATATTTATTTTCTTATTTACTTCTAAAAAAATATTTTATTTTTTTGAATTACTATAATGTTGTGAAAATAATTCTTATGTTTGAATATTTACTTCTATTGGAATAAAAATATATATTTACACAGTTTCTTAATAATTTAATATAACTAAAAATTTAATATATGAATATATTATGAAATTTATAAAAAAAACTAAATTGCTTTTTAAAGTGTCTATGCATGATCATTTAAAATCTTTCTTGAAGAGTTTAATTTTTTTTCAAAATAATAATCATGCTAGAAACATTTTCTAGATTTTTTATGCAAGTCACCAAAAAAGCATTCAAGCGCGAGATCTCATTAGAACTAAAAGACTAAGGGCAATACGGGAGATTAGTATTGGGATGGGATTCCTAACCTCATGCTACACTAACATCTACATAGTATCCATCTTATTAATAAATAATAATTGATTTTAATCAGATCTTATCTCATATAAAAAAAATAATTATGAATTATAATCTGTAATTTCTATTTTAGTAATTATTGATTAAATTTAACTTAACAACATTTTTATCATTTTTTATTTAAAATTAAATTAACATTTTTTGAAATAAAATAAAATAAAAATTTAATATAATTTAATATTTGATATGTAGTTTTCTTTCTCTTGTATTTATCTATGACCTTAACATTATTATAGGATTAGAACTCATTAGGATACAAAAGTTAGGCATCTTTTCATGAGAGAAGTGTTGGGATGAGTGACCTCTTGAGATGTCATGTTAGACATAATGTTTGAAATCTCTCATTTTGTAATGAAAGAAAGCATATTTTAACAATTCATTAATATTAATAAAAACATAACCATTAATGATATTTTATAATTTTTATTTTAGTTATTATTACTAATATTAACTTTATAGCCTCATTATAGTTTAATAAACAATTAAATAATGCACCTCAATTGATAAAATATAATAACAACTTTAATATAATTTAATCATAAAAAATAATATCGAATATTAAAAAGAAAAATTAATATATATTTATCATTTTATGTGCCTTTTATATAAAAACATTTTTTCATACAATAACAATATATGATATGACAGAGGCCATGAAAACTTATATCACTAAAAAAACAATTTTAGTTCTTTCAGTTAATATTAAATAAGAAATCTCTCATGTTAAACACTTTAATATATAATTTAAATTATGTCATACATATATATGTATGCATTAAAAAAAATTTAATTTTCTTTTATGAGAACTATGATTTAGTGAAACTAACTATTATGTAAGAATCTTATACTTTAATAAAAAGAATGCCATACATAACTTCTTATTAATTAAATATAGAAAATTTATTATTATTTAACTATATTAAACTTATATATTAAAACTAAAATATTACTTGAACTTTTTATTCATGATAATTTTGTGAATTTCTTCAAAAGTTAATCATTTTTGGGACAAAAATCACATAAGCACATTGTCCTACAATTAAATCATATTGTGATCACACCAGTATTACAACATTGGATGGTTCTAGACTCCAAAGTTAAGATTTCTTATGTAAGGGTAGTATTAAGATGGAGGACATTTTTAGAAGTCCTTGTGTAGCACTTATTGTTTTCATAGAATTCATTTTATTAATTAGTGAGTACTGGTTTTAGTAATATTTTAATATTTACAGATAACACATTTATGAATGATAAATTCTATTTTTTATTTTAATTGTCTTATTAAATTGACCTTGATAGGATTGCCATCATTTTCATATAATATTAAATAATTACAATTGAAAGAATATAATAAAATATTACCTTTAAGATAATTTAATGTTGGGCAACATAAATTAAGTGGAATTAATATATATTTATAATAGTACATACAAACTATGTGTAAAAGTTTTAAAATATAATAATAATATACTACAAAAAAAGCTACCATAAATTATGTCAAAAATATAAAATATTATTTATATTTACTCTCTATTTTATGTTAAACAATGTTAATATCTTAAACTAGTGATAATATTTATAATTTAATTATGAATTTAAATTATAATATTTATAAAATTTTATTAAATTAATTATTAGCATATACTATAAAGATTTGTAATATACTAAATTACAATAAAACTTTAGATATTAGTTTTGTTTAATCAATATTGAATATTACATGTGTGTAACATGTTAATATTAATAAATATTATAAGTTACACTATTAAGACATAATTTCAATTTAATTGTCACACTTCTTTCTCTTTATTTAAAAAAGTCCAACTTCCTCTTGCTTTCTTCGCTTTATCATTATTATTTTCATTTCTATCTCCCCCACCTCTATCACCTTTTCCGCTCACCCTCCCTCTCTTCTATCGCTTTCCATTTTCTAATTTCTCAATCTATATCATTTGTTATTTATTCTCCTTATCAGCTCTAACTTTTGTCTCCTCTCACTTCTTCTCTTACTCTTTATTTAATCATCTATCTCTTAATATTGTTTTACTATTTTCATCTTTATCCCTCATATCTACTAATCACTCCTTTTATCTTAGTATATACTTATCTCCATAAATATTATATATTTTTTAGCAACATCAATTAAGATTAGTTAAGAAATTTCTCATGTTACAAAATTTAATATATATTTTAATGTTACATGTATCAATTAATATTTATAATTAATAAATAATTAATTTTTTGTATTTATAATATCGATAATGTTATGGAAATAATTCATACTTATGAATATTTACTATAAATGAATAGCAAATAAATAATTTCTTAATAATTTAGTGTAATTAAAGTATTAATATTTGAATGTATTATGACATAAAGGTTAAAATTGATGTTAAAGTATATATTCATCAAAATTTTAAAAATTAATTCAATAGTTAATTTTTTTTGTAACAATCCCATAAATACAATTATATACCTTTTTTAAGATCTAATATAGTAAAATTGCACCTAAAATATAATTTAATTGTGAAAAATAAAACTTATATAAAAAATAACTAAGTAGAATTTATTTATATTTATAATATTAAGAACATATGATATATAAATGTTAAATATGATAACAATATATTATATATGAGGGACTAAAAAATTATATAATGAATTCTAAATATTAATTATACGTCTTATAATATGTCTTGTGAAGATATTATCTTAAAACATTGTTATGATTTATAACTTAATTAACTGCCTAAATTTTTAACTATTAATAATTTAATCTTAATTAAAAGCCAATATATATTTAGCTTTGTAATATACTAAAATACTACAAAACTTTATTTTTTGTAATTTAATAGTTCCTAACATTACATATATTTAACGTGTCAACATTTGTAGAAGCTATAAGTTAAATGATTAAGACAAAATATTTACTTAATTATTTCTTTCTTCTCTATATCTTAGTAGCTCTAATGTTTTCTCACTTTCTTCTCTCTTGTATTATCATTCTTTTATTTGTCTCTTCATTCTCTATCTATTTGCCTTCATCTAACCCTCACCCTTTACCTCCTCTTTCTTCTCTATATTCTTATTTCTCACTATTTTATTTCGTTATTTATTCTATCTCCCTTTTTCTTTTTTTTTCTGTTCGTTCAAACAAGTCTCTATTCCCATTGCTATTATTTTCTTTTCTATCACTCTCTTATCTATCCATGATTGTTCTCTTATAGTAGACTTATCCCCAAAACATCTCTTTATTATTTGTTTATTATAAATTATAAAATAAATATTTTTTTTTGAAAGTACATTTTAATGTGCATAATATCATATATTTCTTAATTAAGTACACCACATGAGAGAGAGTGAGTCATTGATAGGTAAGTGAGTGATAGTGTAGAAAAGAATAATATGGAGAGAGTAGAATGAAGATTGAAGAGGAGAAAGTGCAAAGAAGAGAAGAGAGAAAGAGAAGATAAAGGTTATAGAGGAATAAAAGAGAAAGTGAAAGTTAAAGAAATGAGACAATTGAGGAAAATAAAGAAGCGACACAGTGAGGGGAAGACAAGACATTCAGAAGAGTATCACAAAAAAGAGAAAGCTAATAGGATAAAGTTGGAAAGGAGAAAGTATATGAGCTATAACGATAACGATAAAGAAATGAGGAAAATAATCAAATAATAGTTATATGTTAACAAAATAACATATAGTATTTGTTAATTTTGACATGTTAGATGATTATAATATTCAATATTATTTAAATAAAAAATAAAGCCATTGTAGTATTTTGTGTACATAGGTAATATTAAGAGCATATGTTGACTATTTATTTAATATTATATTATGAATTACGTTATCTTAAACTTTAATTAACAAGTAAATATTGCCACTAATTTTAATATATTATTATCTTGTGACATAACTTAGATAATAAATATAAAAAACATTTCTAATAATAATTTAATTTTAAGTTTTTTTTATTTTATAATATATGATTATATTAAGAACTTTTATAAAAATCTTGTGTACATTATAATAAATATATATTATGTGTGCCCTATAATGGATAATCAAAGTATTCTCACATGTAAGAAAAACTTATTTAAATAAACATTTAAGTATTTTATATTAAGAACTATTTTATATAAGTAATATTAACATAAACAAACTAAAACAAAAAATTTTAAAAATATTACATAAAAAATTTTTATTTATTAATAAATATTAACATATTATTAAAACTAATTCACATTCATTAGTGAAATGAATGTTATTAATTATTGTGTGGCAAAAGGACTTCTCAAGGGGCAGCTATACCAATACCGCAATAACATAAGGTCATTAATTGCATCATGACCTCATAATTATCTATAAAAACTCTATTATAGATATATCATAATATAACATGTACATAAGATTTAAACAATCTTGCTACTAAATATGTAATATAAAACATAATGCAATGTACTAAATATTATATTAAGGTGGGCAAAAAGAGAGATTTGTTAATTTATTTTAATTGATTGAACTATAAAAGTGATAGTGGAGATGGAGGTAGGTATGGTGGAATGAGAGCGAGTCATTGGGAGATAAGAGTGCTAAACATAAAAATTGTGACACATAGAGAAGAGGGAGATGATGGAAACAATAGAAAATATTTGAATTTTATGCTACATATATTATATGTTTTAAAAATTAAAAATTTTATGAGAATTAAGAAAATGATTTACTAGTTAAGAAAAAAATCATATAATAAATAATTTTAAAATTTAGATCAATAGCAAATTAAATGTGTATCAAAATTAGCATAATATGATAAATGTTGTTGGAATGTAATTCCAACAACTCTAATGTATTAACTTAAAAAATATATCACAAAAATAACAAAGTAACTCAAAACTAGTATATGCTAAAATGTGTTATATATCAAATATCTTAATTAATTTCTAAGGACGTAGTGATAAAAAGTGATTGAGGAGAAAGAGACATGGAACTAAATGGTGGGAGAGAAAGGAAGTAGAGAGATAAAGAGATAAAGGAAGAGAGATAGAAAGTGGAAAGATCAATATAAAGATGTTATAAAGTTAATAAGTTAATGTTAATAATAATAGTTAAACTCTAAATCACAAAATTAATGCT
>JAIUJO010000102.1:388876-614729 GCA_023846275.1 Vanilla planifolia
TGATGAGTCAAGCATAAATGTGTATATTTTATTTTGTCTTGATTTTAAGTAAAATTGTTACTAATTAATTAAATCAAGCCATGTATTTTAGATGTCTAAAATAATGGTCTCTAAGGGCATTGAGATCATGGCATACTTCAAGGAAATTTGAGACATGCACAAGATTTTCTATAACTGAATCTATAACTGAATTTCTTTTTATTTCTCTTCAATTTCATATGTCCAAACTTTGAGATTATGAGGCACACTAGTAGTATTAACATTTAAAAATATTATAAAGTTATTTAATACTGAATTTTGATTTTTGGGTAAAGCATATTTGACAAAATGTATAGACATTGGTATTTGATTTTTTAATATGCTTTGGAATTTTTTTCATGAATTTGTTTTCATAGCTATTTAAATAACTTATAATACAATAAGAATATAAAATTATCTTTATACACTTATATTCAAATTTTTGGCATAAAAATTCGTCAAAAATACCCTAAAGCAGCTGAAGTCTCTGGAAAATGCACTGTAGCAATGGGTGGGTCGACCCAGCGCGAAAACAGCCAGTCCAGGTCTTTTAGAAATTAAAAATTTAATTTAAAAATAAAAATTTTGTTGACCTGAGAAGGCCGAGCCAAGCCCGACGAGAGGAGCTCCGCTAGCGCAGGTCAACGGTCAAATCAACAGTGCCTGGCTAAGCAAGCCCGCCCAAAGCCGTCGAGAGGAGCTCGGCTAGGTCAAATTGCAGCATGGTCAACTGTAAATGAACAATGCTTGGCTAAGTCAACCCGAACCAGGTGATCAAGTCCTGGTCAAGGAAGGGGGAGCCAACCCCAAAGAGGGTCGCAATGTAAACAGGGTAGATTTCTGATATTAGCGCTCCAACACTTCTGCATACGCAATATGGGACTAAAAATCCCAGTTCCAGCCTTTACGGGATCCAATGGCTAAGATCAAGCCCGCCCTGATCCAACGCACAGGATTCATCCCGTAAGGTAAAATATGTGTCGTTCATCTTTGCACCCGCATCCTATGCACGGATTAAATCGCCTAAACGGTAATCTCGAGATTTAATCCGTGTCATTCGATCACGCACCCAGATCCAACGCTCTGGATTAAGCCCGAACGGTAAAATGCGTAAATTAATCTGCGTCGTTCGTTTTGGGGCCTAGATCGGACGGTGGCTGCTTTCCGACCGTTGCCCAGACGGTTTATTAATTTTTGGAGCCGTTGGGGCTGTTTTTAGAGCTCAAATTTGAGCTCTATAAATAGGGAAAATTGATGTATTTTTCAGTTTAACCTTATCTAAATTTTCCAAAGATTTCAAATCTCAAAATTTGAGCACTCAAGCAAAAATGATGCATCCAAGCTCAAAAAGCAAAGTGGCAAGAAGGCTATTGCAATTAAAGGTTTTTTAATTATTTCTCAATTTCTATCCCCCTAATTTGTCGATTGTGTGTTCCTCCTCTTTTCTCCTATTTATCATAAGTTTTTTGCCAATCGTTGTACTTTTCGTTTTGGGGTAAGGGCATCCCGGCAGTAGTGCTAAAGCCTCGGGTTTGAGTTGAGCCCAGTAAAAACTCAAGTTGGTTTGGGATTAGCCATAGTAAAAATCCTAAGTAGGTTTGAGGTGAACCGTACGAAAAACCTCATTTGTAATCGGTGCATTTAGTAGATTTTTCCCACACTGGTTGGGGGTGGACGTAGAATCGGTTTTGAGTCGAACCACTTAACAATTTGTGTGTTTAACTCTCTTTACTCTTGCTTAAAGGTTTTTAAGTTAATTTCGAAATTCATAAAATTTTAAATACACAATTCACCCCCTCTCTTGTGGGATTTCCTTAGCACGAAACACTTCAATTGGTATCAAAGAAAGGAACCCCAAATTACGTGAGTAACATCACGTGGGAGATCCTCTTGTGCTAAGTGAAGGCTTTCTCAGAATTCTTGTTTTTTGTTTGTGATTTGTATGGCTTCCTCTTTGATCGAAATGAATGCAACTTTATGTGAAGGTTTTTCTTCAAATCTGCCTCCATTATTTAAAGGAGAATTTTACTTATATTGGAAAAATTGTTTTAGAATTTTCATTCAATCTATTGATTTAGAATTATGGAAAGTTATGACTATGCCTTGTGAACTTCCTAGAAATTCTTCTACTAATGAAGTTAAGGCCTTTAGTGAGCTTAATGTTGAGCACAAAAGATTGGCTCAATTAAATACTAGGGCATTGAATTTTCTTCGTTGTGGAATTTCACCTAGTGAGTTTACACAAATTATGAATTTACATATGACATTTGAGGTGTGGAAGAAACTTGAAGTAACTTATGAGGGCACATCACAAGTAAAAGAGACAAAAATTAACATCCTCACCCATGATTATCAACTCTTTAGAATGAATCCTAATGAAAGTATTAAGAGTATGTTTTTGAGATTTAGTGATATTACAAATGGATTGGCAAACATTGGGAGGGCATTCTCAAATGGTGACCTTGTGAGGAAAATTTTGAGAATCCTTCCGAACGAATTTGATCCACTTGCAACGGCTATTAAAGCCGTTAAGGATCTAAGAAAACTTTCATTGGATGAACTCCTTAGGGAATTTCTTGTCGTTGAAATAGAAATGTCAAGGAGACTTACAGAAGAGGCGTCTACAAGCAAGTTAAAGTATGAAAGAAGAAAGGAAGAACCAATGCTTTCAAAGCCACCAAAAGCAATTCGATTCCACTTCCACCTTCTCCATGGATTTAGAGGATGAGGTAAGCTTCCATGTTAATGGTTTAGCTAAAAATTTGGCAAAGAGCTTTCTTAATAGGAAATGGAAGAAGAAAAGCAATAGAGGAGAGGCCACCAACTTGTTTGAGTGTGGTCAAACCAGTCATATTAAACCGGAATGTTCAAAACTCAAAGACAAGAATATGAAGGAGGAAGAAAAAATAAGAAGAAGAAGAGCTTGAAGAAAAAGAAAGCATTTCAAGCTCAAGTAGAGGAGAAGAAGGAATGATTTACTTTATGGCAAACAAGACATCCTGAGCATCTTCAAGTGAAGAAGAAGAAGAAAATGAGGTAAGCTCTTGGATAAGAGATACTCTTGAAAATAATTACATTGAAATTATGAATGCATTAACTTCCTTAATGAGTGCACATAAAAAATTAAAAAGAGTTACAAAGAAAAGGTTGAATTGCTTGATTTTGTCATGAAAGAAGATGAAAAGAAAAGATTAGAAAATCAACATATATTTGATGAAAAGGCATCTTTTATTATTGAAAATACTTCTTTGAAGCATCATATTTCAGTCTTAAAAAAAATATAATCTTTTGAGCATGTTAGGGTAAATAAAAGCACACATGTTTCAAATGCTTATTATCATTCACATGCTTTCAATTTCAAGAAACATAGATATTTGAGCATGCCTAGGCCATCAAACATTATTTGTTTTTATTGTTGTAAACCTGGACATACTATGAAAGATTACTTCTTTAGAAGAAATATGTATACACAAACACAAAATGTTAGATGGATTGTTAAAAAGGAGAACATGCAAGTACCATTTAGGGTTCAACCCAAAGTTTTCTTGGGTTACTAAGAGCATGACTTAGAAGACTAGAAGAAAATGTCTCCAAAATATTTGGAGACATTCTAGGATAGGTATAGGATAATTAGAAAACTCAAATTGATGATTTCATTTAGTGGTATACTTTCTAATTTAAATTTTACACCTTATACAGTCAAAACCAAGGAGAAAATTGAAATCCACATATTGGGTATTGGATAGTGGATGCTCAAGAGACATGACTGGAGACAAAAGTAAATTCAAATCATTGAGATCAGGTCCAAATAGGAAGGTCACCCTAGGAGACAACACAAAGAAAAGAATAATTGGAATTGGAGATGTAGGTATGACAAACTTTACCCTTTCAAATGTATTTTTAGTAAAAGGCTTAGAATTTAATTTGATTAGTATTAATAAACTTTGTGATAATGGATTTGATATTTTTTTTAATACAAAAGCTTGCAAAATCATGAAAAATAATGTTGAACTACTTATAGGTAAAAGAAAATGTGTAGTTTGAGGCCTTCCAAAACCAAGCAAGTCAAATTGGGAGTTGTGTGAATCTTGCCAAAAGGGAAAACAAGTTAAATCCTCTTTTAAATCTCAAAATGAATTAACAACTAGTAGACCTTTAGAAAAAATCTACTTAGATCTTTTTGGACCAATACAACCTTTAAGTTTAGGAAGAAAACAATACGGATTTGTCATAGTTGATGATTTTTCTAGATATACTTGGGTGTTTTTTCTTAGACATAAAAATGAAGCCTTTGAGAACTTGGAAGATTTGATTAGAGAGTTAGAAAGCCAACATAATCTAAAATTAATTTGTATGCAAAGTGATAATGGGAGTGAATTTAAGAATGAATATTTTAGTGAGTTTTGTAAAGAGAAAGGAATCAAGCATCAATTCACATGCCCATATACACCACAACATAATGGTATTGTAGAAAGAAAGAATAGAGCATTAGTTGAGATGGGTAGAACCATGTTAGCCAAATATAACTTACCCAAATATTTTTGGGCCGAAGCTATTAGCACGGCGTGTTACATTATAAATAGGGTTAATTTGAGACCAAAGTTGAAGAAAACTCCTTATGAATTGCTAACGAAGAAGAAACCAAATCTTAGTTATTTTCATGTTTTGGGTTGTAAGTGCACTATTCTTAAAAATGAGAGAGCAAACTTAGGAAAGATTGATGAGAAGGCAAGTGTAGGAATCTTTTTAGGGTATTCATCAATTAGAAAAGCATATAGAGTTTTTAATCAAGAATCACATAAAATAGAGGAAACAATGCATGTTGTGTTTGATGAGACAATTCAACTAGTTAGTGAAAAACATTTAGAAGATGAAATAGAATTAGTAAAGAATCTAGATTTAGATAAAAAAAATTGAAAATCTAGAAATACAAAGAGAAAAAGAAAAAGAAAATAATTTATCTAAAGGAAGAAATTTGCAACCTCACATCCAAAGGATTTGATTATAGGAGATGTGAACCAAGAAGTGAAGACTAGAGCTTCAATTAGAGATATAGATTATAGTGCCTTTGTGTCATTTTTTGAACCTAATTCTATAGAAGAAGCCCTTGTAGATGATTATTGGGTTCAAGCTATGAATGAAGAGTTAAACCAATTTGAAAGAAATCAAGTTTGGGAATTAGTACCAAGACCTAGTGATCAACAAGTAATTGGTACTAGATGGGTCTATAAAAATAAATTAGATGAAAATGGTGTAATAATTAGGAATAAGGCTAGGCTTGTTGCAAAGGGATATAATCAAATAGAAGGTATTGATTTTGAGGATTCATTTGCACCCGTAGCTAGGTTAGAAGCAATTAGATTACTTCTAGCATATTCATGTTATAAAAACTTTAGGTTGTTTCAAATGGATGTAAAAAGTGCTTTCTTGAATAAGATAATAGAAGATGTGTTTGTAGAATAACCCCCAGGTTTTGAGGATCATGCACAAAGTAATTATGTTTATAAGCTTAAGAAAGCTCTTTACGGCCTTAAGCAAGCTCCACGTGCATGCTACCATAGGTTGAGTAACTATCTAGTAGATAGTGGCTTTAGAAAAGGTAAATCGGATACTACATTATTTCTAAAGTCATTAGGAGATGATTTATTAATTGTTCAAATTTATGTTGATGATATTATTTTTGGTAGCACAAAAGAAGAAATGTGTAGAGAATTTGGAGATCTTATGACTAAGGAATTTGAAATGAGTATGATGGGTGAGCTAAATTTCTTCTTAGGGCTACAAATAAAACAACTAAAAGATGGTATTTTCATTTATCAAACAAAATACTTGAAAGAAATATTTAAAAAATATGGCTATGAGAATATGAAAATTAGGAAAATTCCCATGAATCAATCCATTCCTTTAAATCTAGATGAACAAGGGAAAACAATAGATCAAAAATTTTATAGAGGACTTATAAGATCTTTATTGTACCTTACAGCTAGTATACCTGACATTCTATTTAGTGTTGGATTATGTGCTAGGTTCCAAGCAAACCCAAAGGAAACTCATTTGAAAGCTGTTAAAGAAATTTTCAAATATTTGAAGGGAACCATGACATTAGGATTATGGTATCCTAGAAATGAACTCTCTTGTGAGCTCATTGGCCATACAGATTCAAATTTTGGAGGATCTAGAGTGGATAGGAAGAGCACATCAGGAACATGTCAATTTTTAGGACATTGTCTTGTTTCATGGTCAAGCAAAAAACAAAATTGTATAGCCTTGTCAACAACAGAAGCTGAATATGTTGTAGCTGGAAGTTGTGTTGCTCAAGTACTATGGTTAAGACAACAACTTCAAGACTATGGTTTAGAAGTCACACATATACCTATTAGAATTGACAATACTAGTGCATTAGCATTAGCTAAGAATCAAGTTCATCATTCTAGGACTAAGCACATAGATGTTAGATATCACTTTATTAGAGACCAAGTGGCCAAAGGATTAGTAGAATTAGAGTATGCTCCTACAAAGCTTGAATTGGCTGACATTTTTACCAAACCCTTACCATCGGAGCAATTTCAAACATTGAGAGAACAATTAGGAATTTTAGACATTGCTTAGGGTTCACTCCCTTTTGATGGTGTCAAATGGGGAGAATAGTTAGAAGTGAGGGGGACCATCGAAATATGCATCAAGATAGGGGGAGCATATTTTAAACACTTAATTTTATAAAACATTTATGTCTTGCCATCATCAAAAGGGGGAGATTGTTACACCCTTGTGTTTGATGAGTCAAGCATAAATGTGTATATTTTTTTTGGGCTTGATTTTAAGTAAAATTGTTACTAATTAATTAAATCAAGCCATGTATTTTAGATGTCTAAAATAATTGTCTCTAAGGGCGTTGAGGTCATTGCATACTTCAAGGAAATTTGAGACATGCACAAGATTTTTTATAATTAAATTTCTTTTTATTTCTCTTGAATTTGATATGTCCAAACTTTGAGATTATGAGGCACACTAGTAGTATTAACATTTAAAAATATTATAAAGTTATTTAATACTGAATTTTTATTTTTGGGCCAAGCATATTTGATAAAATGTATAGACATTGGTATTTGATTTTTTAATATTACTTTGGAATTGTTTTTTATGAATTTCTTTTCATAGCTATTTAAATAACTTATAATACAATAAGAATATAAAATTATCTTTATACACTTATATTCAAATTTTTGGCACAAAAATTCGTCAAAAATACCCTAAAACAGCTGAACTCTCAGGAAAATGCACTGTAGCAATGGGCGAGTCAACCAGGCACGAAAACGGCACATCCAGGTCTTTTAGAAATTAAAAATTTAATTTAAAATAAAAATTTTGTTTACCCGAGAAGGCCGAGCGAAGCCCACCCAAAGTCTGCCGAGAGGAGCTCGGCTAGCGCTGGTCGACGGTCAAATCAATAGTGCCTGGCTAAGCAAAGCCCGCCCAAAGCCCACCGAGAGGAGCTCGGCTAGGTCAAACTGCAGCGCGGTCAACAGTCAATGAACAATGCTTGGCTAAGTCAACCTAAACGAGGTGATCAAGTCCTGGTCAAGGAAGGGGGGAGCCAACCCCAAAGAGGCTCGCAATGTAAGCAGGGTGGATTTCTTATATAGTGCTCCAACACTTCCGCATAGACAATATGGGACTAAAAATCCCAGTTTCAGCCTTCGCGGGATCCAATGGCTCAGATCCAATGGCACAGGATTCATCCCGTAAGGTAAAATCTATGTCATTCATATTTGCTCGCGGATCCTACGCACGAGATTAAATCGCGTAAACGATAATCGCGAGATTTAATCCGTGCCGTTCGATCACGCGCCCGGATAAAACACTCTGGACTAAGCCTGAACGGTAAAATGCGTAAATCAATATGTGCCTTTCGTTTTTGGGCCTGGATCGGGTGGTGGCTTCTTTTCGTCCATTGCCCAAACGACTAATTAATTTTTGGAGCCTTTGGGAGTGTTTTTAGAGCTCAAATTTGAGCTCTATAAATAGGGAAAATTGATTATTTTTCAATTTAAGCTTTGCTAAATTTTCCAAAGATTTCAGATCTCAAAATTCGAGCACTAAAGCAAAAACGGTGCATCCAAGCTCAAGAAGCAAAGCGACAAGAAGGCTATTGGAATTAGAGTTTTTTCAATTATTTCTCAATTTCTATCCCTCTAATTTATCGATTGTGTGTGTCTCCTCTTTTCTCCTATTTCTCTTAAGTTTTTTGCCAATCGTTGTACTTTTCGTTTTGCGGCAAGGGCATCACGGCAGTAGTGCTAAAGCCCTGGGTTTGAGTTGAGCCCGGCAAAAAACTCAAGTAGGTTTGGGATTAGCCGTAGTAAAAATCCCAAGTAGGTTTGTGGTGAACTGTACGAAAAACCTCACTTGTAATCTGTGCATTTACTGGATTTTTCCCAACACTGGTTGGGGATGGACGTCGACACTGTTTTGAGTCGAACAGCTTAAAAATTTTTGTGTTCAACTCTCTTTACTCTTGCTTAAAGGTTTTCAAGTTTAATTTTGAAATTCATAAAATTTCAAATACACAATTCACCCCCCCCCCTCTTGTGGGATTTCCTTAGCACGAAACACTTCAAAGAAGATGATGCATAAATGGAATAATAAGAATATGAAAGAGAGAAACGAGAGAAGAGAGAGGGACAGTAAAGGGAGAGGGTAATGGGGAGATGAAGAGATAATAATGCTATAGAAAAATAAGATAATAATAATTGAATAGAGAAAGACATGAGATTGAGTGAAAGCAAATGTAGGAAAAGCAATGAAGTATAAGAAGTAATTAATTAAAACTTATATCTTAATAATATAATTAAAAGTATTTATTAATATTAATATGCTAATCTCGTTTAATATTAAATATTATATAAGTAAAAATTATTGTAATAATTTTTTGATATTGCTAAAATTTAGTTTTTTTGTTGCAATTAATTCAATACCATTTTATTAGTATGTATATTCTTAAAAGTTTATTAAATAATTCGAGTAACATATTCTAATATATTATTGTTATATACATAACAGATATAGTAAATGTAAATAATATTTCACATTAAAGATAAAATTTTAGATTGTTTATGTTATACATTATATAATTATATTAAAAACGTTTTCAAGCATAATAAGTACATGATTGTAAGTATACAATAGTTCTAGTTTAATATAGGTAATATACGTAATATTATTGATGATTAAAAGATATAAAAATATTTTTTAATTATATAATATTTAAGGTTATATTTAATACTACTTTAAAATAATAATTTTTTAATACTAATGAAAATAATAAAAATAATTAAAAAAAATTATAATATCTTAATAATAGTCTTTTATTAATAAGAATTAACATACATTTAAAACTTACTCACATTCATTAAAAAAATGCTATGGAAAACAAGTGTGACATGATGACTTCTCAGAATGCTAGATAATCCTAATACTACTACTACCTAAGCATTGTTAATGTTTGAAACATAATGCAATCCACTACTATAGTGCTTATGTCGTCACACACACAATCAAGATCTAGAAAAACAAACTTTTATGACTATTTCTTTAAAGATAATGTACTATCTCATAAATCTTATTAATTATTAATTTTATAATCATTAAAAATTAATTTAATTTTTAGTATATATGTTATAACATATTTTGATGTTCAAACTTTATTTATATTACAAAAATAAGAAATTATGTATTTTATAATTTTAATTAAATTGAACATGCAAGATAAGAATTATTTTTGCTAAATTTTTTTCTAAGGAATAATAAAATAAATTATTTATTAGTTATATAATTATTATTTATATCATATATTTTAATAAAATTTTCATGTATATTACGATGAAAGCTAGTGTAAATTGTGCAAATTATTAAAACATTAAAATTAAAAGAATATATTTCTTAGTTAATATAAATTGATAAATTTATCATTAATTGTATCACAAAATTAAAATTATATACAATTATGATAATATTAATATATCATAGTATACAATATACATATTTTTCTTTACAATTATGTTATTAAATATCTAACATAAATAGCAATACAATGCATGTAATAATATATTAAAGTGTGCAACATGACAAACTTCTTAAATACTATTAACAAATATAGTAAAAAAGTAGATCGTTGAGATGGAAATTAATGGAATAATCATATAGTCTTAAAGAGATGAGATAGTTATAAATGAAAATAATTATATTGAAAAGAGTGAGTTATGATAAAAAAGGGAAATAATATTGATATCTACCAAATTATATTACATATTAAAAAAATAATAAATTTAATAAATTGCTTTACAATATGTTTTATAAATCTCATTTATTATCTTTATGCTTGAGTTAAATATAATTGAAATAGTATATCTACATTACAAATTAGAGATGTTTTTGGAGCTAACAAATATATTTAATTTTAAAAAAATAATTAATTTTAGTTATAATTTAGATGCATAGTGGACTATGAGTATTAATATCATCTTATCATAATATAATTTATAAACAAATTTTAACAAAAATACTAATATATTTTGTTCATAGTTTTTTTATAATAATAATAATGTAATACATGAGATATTTCACTTGAATACATTATATATAAAATATCTTAAGTAATTTATAAATATAGATTAAAAGAAAGTGACAAATAAGAAAGTGAAAAGAAGATAATGTGATGTTCTAATTTAGGGAATAAAGAGATTCAAAGATATAAGCGGCAAAGAGAGAGAGATAAAGGAAATTAGGATATAATGAAAGTTATATTAACATTATTAAATTAATATTACTGAATAATAACTATTATTTGAATTATTAAATATAATATACAATGCTTTTATTTGATAATGAATTTGTAGATTTTATTATAACTAACTCCCATTCATTTGAAAATAAATGCTATGGAAAAATATTTAAAATAACAGGACTTCTAAAGAGCATGCCCATTCAAATGCTATGCTTATCAAAGCATGATAAAAGTTTGCGATTAGATGAGATCAATGCATTAATCCTTGTCTAAAAATAGACGTATAAAATATCTTAAAAATTTCCTAAATTATAATGTTTATATGCTTTTAAAAACTTTTACGTATGTTACAAATATCATAATATATTACAATGCTCATATGCTCATTTTGTTGAATTAATGAAAAACTATTTATATTATAATTTTCTTTAAAGTGGACATTCATATATAATTTTTTTCAAAAACTTATAATTATTTAGAATTATATTGTTTTGTATTAATTATAAATAATGAAATAGAAAATAAAAGGTTTTAAATTATTTGTAATGTAGATTATTTGTCTTAATTAAACTATTATGTATATTAGAGAAAAACAAGAGCAAACATAGTGTAAATTACTATAATTGTAATGCTATATTTTCTTAATTAATATAATAATCAAACTTATCATTAATTATGTAATAAACATATAATATATTTTGCATACTTTAATATTGATATACAATAATATATGTTATAGATATCATTTTTAAAATTTTTATTTTAAAATTTATAATATAAATTTTTGTAAAATTTGTGACATTATATGGAAGTGCATAATAGACTTAATCCTTTATTAATATTAATTGATGGAGCTAGAGAAAGAGAGTTTAAAATGGGAAATTCCTTCCACAAAAGAGATGTAGAGAGACGTGGAGAGATAAGGGAGAGAGATAAAAAATAGTGATAAAGAGCAACATGATAGAAAAATAAATATAAGGGGAACATTTGCATTTTAAATTATGTATATTTCTCTAAAATATACAGTAATGCAAAATAATTACACTTGTAATATTTCATATGAAAAAAAAATTCAATATTACATATTAAAAATAAAAAAAGAGTAAATATTAAAATTTTATTACAACATATGTTCAATCTTTATCATTATATTTGCCTCATAACCCCTTTTCTCTATTTGCAATTCTCTAATTCTTTGTTCTTTTCTTTGTTTCCTTTGATGTCTATTCACTCTCCCTCACCTCCTTATCCCCTTCTCTATCAATTCAATATCCTTCCTATTCATTCAATCTTTCTCACTATCTTTTCTATAAATGTTTCCCTATCATTATATCCATCCCTTTTTCACTCTGTCTTCATTAATGTTCTTTTTATCTATATAATACATTTTCTCACTCGCTTCAAAAGCCATTTTTGACACTGTCTTCCATTTCTATTGCTATATGTCTCCCTCACTCTCTTTCTCTTTCGACATATTCAACATAGTTTATCACTATTATTTTTTCAAAGTTATTCCAACCTCCTACATCACTTCTCACATTATTTTACTCATTCTTTCTCTTTCTTTCTCTTACAAGTGTCTCGCATGACTTCATTTTCTTCCATGTTTTGCCGCTATTACTTTCTATTGTTTGCTCAAAAAAAATAAATTAAAATATTTGATATATAACGCATTTTAGTAAAATATTTTTGTGTTGTTTAATTATTAATATAATAATAATTATTTTGTTTATTTAAATTATTATAAACATATGTTTCATTTTATTATGAGAAGAGTCACAAAATAACTAAAAAAATAAAGTTTTTCCTTCTTTTTTATTAATTTTTAAAAGTGAAAATGAGAATAAAAGTATGAAATATTGAATAATAATTAGTAACAAATCAAGCATATAATGAAATTAAAAAATTGCATTTGTTTTTGTTATGTTATTTTTAGTAGTCTCCAATTAGGATTAAGGTTCCAGGAATTAATATAATTAATTACTAAATTATAATAACAATGAGTAATGTTATTTTTTAAAAATATTTCCTAAATAGTTAATAGTAATTTTCGTTTCTATCATTTCTTACATATTCTTGTAGGGAATAATATGTCTAAGAAAGAGAAACTATGAAGAAGAAGAAATCATAAATTAGTAATTGACAATAAAAAAAGAAAACATTGGACACAAGAAAGGTCTAAAAGAAGAGCATAATAGTATCAAAAATCATATTAAAAGAAGGAATTAAGAAAAAGACTAAATTCAAATAAAAATAATGAAGAATAGATAAAAACTTAAAAGAACTAGATGAAATGTATATGGCTTTATATGAAGAAAAACAACACAACTAAGATAATAAGAATAAATCTAAAATATTCAAAAATAATAATATCAATAATAATATTAATAATATTGCTTTACTATGATTCATTTATGTTATTTTTCTTATTTTTGTAATAATAAAAATTAACAAAATAAAACTTTTAAATAATATAACAATAATAAAAAAAATGTGTTCTTAAACTTATTATAATTGGTTAATTTTTATAATAATTATTAATTATATGTTGTGTTTTTTACATATATTTAAATTAATAAAATATTATCAAAAAAATAAATATAACTTATAAGTATTCTTCTTCATAATTATGAGTGAATTTGATATATATTAATAATTATTAAAAATTTTCCTGGTTTTAATAAAATAATAATTAATGATTTTTAATCTTTAATTCTTTACTTTGAATTTAACAACTATTTTTTTTTGTTTGATACATATCATGTTTCTTATTCTTTTCCCTAATCCTCATTTAAAATAGGATATTGAAAATAGAAAAAATAAATGAGTAAAATGGATAAAGGGGGAGAGGGATAAAAGGAGAGAGAGAGAAAAAGTGAGAGAGAGAACAAGGAGAAATTAGGATACATGAGAAAAAAGATACGGAATGTTTATAGATAAATAAAATAGAGAATATTGAGAGAGAATAGAAGAATAACATTAAGAGAAAAATAATAAGAGACAGTGCATGATGAAGTCAGAGAGGGAATAAGTGATTTGCAAAGATAAAATAGGTTGATATAAGGGGAAGAGAGGGGAAAAGAGAGCAAAGAAAAAAATTGTGAAGAAAGAGAAAGATAGTAAGATAGAGTGAGAAAGAGATAATCAACAATAGAGTGAAAGGGAATAGAGAGTGGGTGATAATCAATTAATAGATAAGATGGTTCTCAAATAAGGAGGAGACAAGAAAGGAAGTGTGAAATGGGATAGAATAAATTAAAAAGGTCTACAAAGTAGGAGAGAGTTTGGGAGAGAGCAAAATGAAAGGGAGTAGTAAGGAGAGTATTAGAAAGAGAAAATAAAGAGACAAAATGAAGGAGAGAAGAGATACACAAAATTTTTTAAATACATGATGTAGAAATTAAGTGAGATATTCAAAGAAAAAGCTTGAAAGGTGGAAAACGAAATAAGAAAGATTTAGTGGAAAGAGAGAGACAAAAGAGAGGAAAGAGAGTTTGTGAACAATAAATTTAATGGGGAGCAAAATTAAATAAGCTTGATGGCGGAGATAGAAGAGAGTAGTTTACAGATGAAAGATAGAAAAAGAATAAGAAAAGCTTGACAATAAAAAATCAACTTAGATATAGAATTCAAGTGAGATATAGAGGGGTGAGAGCCAAATGAAATTGAGAATATAAGAAAGAGGTTGAGTGATACAGAATAAGAAGGATAGTTAGGAACAAATTCCTTATAGGAAAGAAGCTATATAGTGATCGAGACATAAAGAGATATTAAAGGTTTGAGAAAGAGAGACAAAGAGATAAACATGAGAATAAAAAGGGAATTATAGAAATATAATGAATAGAGAGAAGATAAGGAGATGGACAAGTGACATAAAACATGA
The DNA here is from genome assembly GCA_023846275.1 of Vanilla planifolia. Lineage (NCBI taxonomy): Eukaryota > Viridiplantae > Streptophyta > Magnoliopsida > Asparagales > Orchidaceae > Vanilla > Vanilla planifolia. Next base: position 403,561 of record JAIUJO010000102.1, read on the forward strand.
AAGGGAAAAGGTAGTGTCAAAAAGGCAAGTTGTAGTGGTGAAAGAGAGAATTAAGAGATAGAGAGATGGTGTGATGAAAAAAGAGAAATAAACAAAAGGGGACATATAGAGAGATAGAAAGAAATTAAAAAAATAGGTTTGTAGGAGAGAGAGAGAGTCAATAAAGAGCATATGAATGATGTAATGGACAAGATAAAGGGAAGAGAATGAGAAAAATAAAATGATAGATAATAATGATAATAGAAGAAATAGAGAGATGATAGAGGAAGACAAAAAAGATTGGTAAAGTGTTTCAAGAATTTATGATGGAGACAAAAGAATAATGGATAAAGATGATAATGAGAATTGAAGACCTAGAGATAGTATGAACGAGATAAATATAATAATAAAGTACAGACAAGAGAGGATAAATTGATAAAGATTAGAGGGGCATAAGTCAAAATAACAAAGAATGTGTGAAAGAGGAGGTTTAGATGAGAGAGAACGAGGTAAGGCGCAAAGGAGTGTAAAATTTCATCAAGAGAACAAAAGAAAAAAAATAATTACAATAATACAAGAAAGAAGAAATGGAAATAAACACATGGTGAAGTAAATTGCATGATATAATATAATTGATAGACATAGAGATACAAAGACACTTGCAAACCTAAAACATGCTAGTGGTAAAGAAGTGTAAGTGAAGTGAAAAAAAGAAAAAAAGTGGAAAATAAAGAAAAGAGAGAGAAAGAAGAAAGATAATAGAAGGAGACAGAAGATAAACATTATGATAAAGAATGTGATATAGAGAAAACGTATGGATAGAGATAAATAGTTTGCAAGCAAAAGTAGGAGTTAGGTAAAATGATATAAAGCTTTAAAGACCTCGAGTGAGTAAAAGAGTGAAAAAATGAGTTAAAAATAAAGAAATTTTTAATTCAAATTATGTTAAGATTAATTCTAATTAATTATTCTTAATTTTTTTAAATATGACATTTAAATAATAAAATTTTATTAATTAATAAAGTGTTATTTGTTAAAATATTTAATTTTTAAATTTAATAATTGTTTAGTTCTTAAATTTTTTTACATATTTAAATAGCTAATTCCTAATATTGTAGTTCATATAAAAAATAATTAATTACCATGAATAATTGTTTAAGAGTTAGAGATAACAAAAATTATTGCTAATTGTGTTGACCCTAACAAATAAAAATTGTTCTAATAATCATTTAAGTATAAAGACATTTGGCACATCTGAATTATAACACTATCCTTACTAAGAAATAATAAATATTCTAAATATGAATAATTGCCATTATTATTTCTATTAATATACTTTGAAATGTCTAAAGAAAAATTTTTTAATTCTATGAATATAATAATAATCACTTTATTCATAATCTTGTAATTATATATTAAAATTTAAAAATTATTTATTTACTAAAAAAAGAAATAAAAAATGGTAATTATTATGAAATTGTAATAAAAAAATACGAAATAATTTTATCAAAAAGATACCCAAAAAATATTTTCCTCTTCCTTTATTAACATTTTAATAAAAGCTATTATAATAAAAATTAACAAAAACTAAATAAAAACTAAAATTAAAAAGAAGAGTATGAAGAAGAAAAAGTGATTTATAATTTACTAAAATATTATTCTTTGTAATTATAAAATAACACTTTATTTTAAATTGTTTAAATTAATTATTGAATTACTATTGTAATTAAAACATTTAATATCAATTTTAGCAATGTGATAAAATATTTATAAGAATGTTATTATGCATTTTTTAGTTTCTACATATTCGTAATGGGAATAATATGATTATGAAAAAGAAATCTTGAAGGAGTAATCATAAAACATTGATAGAATATAAGAAAAATAAGAAAATATAGAACACAATATTTAATGAGATGAATAGAATAATATAAGTTAAAAATATAATAATTGAAGAATATAAGAAAATAATGAAATTATATATGAAATATTTCAACTGTAAACATGATAATAAAAGGCATTAGTAGAAAAAAATTAGTGGAAGAAGACCACATACAATAAAATGATGATGAATAAGAATATCTATAATTAATAAGATTAAATATGTTTTTTTAAATTATTAATAAAACTATAGATTATTATTTAATATTTTTATTTTTTCAATTAAATTTTATTTATCATTTGAAAATATAATATTTATGTTTCCTTTTACTTTTTATATTATGAATACTTTAAAGTAATAATTATTATTCATAATATAAGAATAATTAAATTATTTTTAAAATAAATGTAATTACTTTATTCGAAACATATTTATTATATGTATTTTTAATTTTTAAATAACATATATTTAATAACAAATATAATTTGTAATTACCCTTATTATTAATTTCTAGTAACATTAAAAATTATTAAAAAATTATAAAAAAATTAAAAATTAATGGAATAATAACTAGTAAATTATATTCTTTAATTTAAAACTTTTAATATATTTACCTTAACAAACATTTTTACATTCATATTATGTTTTTAACTCTATTTTCAAATTTTTTTAGGAAGTACGACATTGAAGATACACATAAAATGAATGATGGAAAAGAGATATAGAGAGAAAATGGAAAAAGAAAGAAAGGTAGGAGAAGTGAGAAGTAAAGTAAAAATAAAGTATATGTAGGGAAATACTAATAAAGTAGACAAATATAAAAAAAATAAAAATATTAGTGGAAGATAGATAACAAATGAGAGAATTATGTTAGAAAGAAAGTGAGAGGGATCGAGCAAGAGAGAAAGACATAAGAGATTGATATATTGAGAGTTGGGAGGAAAGAGACAAAGAAAAAATTAAAAAAACTAATGAAGAGAGAGAATGTGAGTGAGGGAGGGGTAGTATGAGAAAGACAATAATTAAGAGTGAGAATGAGGGAAAAGAGTGGGATAGAGCATCACTTGAAGGGCAAAAGTGAGCAAGATAAAGAGATATAGAGAATAAGAGAGTGTGGAAGTGAGAAAGATACAGAGAAGATGATATGTAGTGTGTTAATGATAGAAATTAAAGAGAGATGGAAATGATGGAGATAAATGATAGCTAAAACTTTGACAAAGATGAAATAAAAGTTAAGGGACATATATTAAGAAGAGAAAGAGGGAGGAAAGGAACATGATTGGAGAGATTTAGTATAAAAAGTGAGAGAGAAAAGAGGGAAAAGAGTTTGAATGAAAATATAATAATGGAGTGAAAAGTCAAAAGATAAAAGCAATTAAATGTCATATAAAGTGGTAAAGAAAGTACGGTCAAATAGAGAATGTAAGAGGGAGGTTTATTTACAAGGAAGTCGAAAGAAAAAGTTGACACAAAGTATGGATAAATAAAAGCATAGAATATTGAGTGAGAACTGATAGATAATAGTAAAAGATAATTTATATCATAAAGAGTGCATGATAGAGTAAGTGATGGAATGGGTGAGAGCTCAAGATAGAATAAATTATTATATGGATATAGAAGAGGAGGAGCTAGTGAAAGAAATAAAAGAGCGAAGACAAAGAGAAAGAGTGTGACAGAGAAATGTAGTGTAAGAAAGAGATAATCGAAGACGATTAGAGATGGAATAATTAAGGGAGGATGCATCAATTTATAAAATTAGATGCTAAAGTGATAGTGGTGAGATAAGGGAAGAGAGAGTGAGTTGTGATAGAATTAATTGAGAGACTTGGACAAAAGGAATTGGAGATGGAGAGAGTCTAGGAATGACTAAGGTAAAAGACAGAGTTTGTGAAGAGATGAGAAAGAAAGGCAATGCAAAAGATGAGTGATAAGAAAAAGAGAGAGTAATATAGAGAAGAGAGAAGATACTGAGATGGAGATGTGAGACATATATTGAATAGTGGATTTAGAGAGTCAAAAAGGGAAGTTAGATTAGTGAAAGAAGAGCGTGTTAGTGAGAAGACACATTGAGAGATACTTGGAGAACATAACTGGAATAAATATGAACATAGATGGAGATAAGGAGATAAAAACTTAGAGTGGGAAGGAGATAGTTGTAATGGAGATTACATTAAAGAAATAAGAGAAGAGATGATAGAGAAAAGAAATAGAGAGAAGGAGGAATAGAGAAAAGTGTGACAAAAGTTTGAAAGAAATTTTTAAAGAGTTAGAAGAATGATGGAAATAGAAGATGGAAGAAAATGTGGAGTCATAGATAGTAGGTATAGGATTGATGATATTAAAGACAAAAGTAAAAAGAATATAGACTTATAGAGAGTATAGTAAGATAGTGGAATGCTAAAGAATGAGTGAATGAGAAAGAAATTGAGTTGAAATAAAAAGAGGTAAGGTTAGGTAGAGTGAAGAGTCAAAAAGAGAAAGATAATCAAAGACAAAGAATTAGACAAATACATCAACCAAAGGGGTGAAGAGGTCAACAAAATATAGAGGGAGAAGAAAAGTATAGTATATATAATAGAAGGTTGTGATTGAGATTAAAGAGGCATGAAAACATAAAATACTTGATGAGTAAAGAAGTATAAGTGGAGAGATGGAAGGAAAATAAAGAGTAAGGTAAATAGAAGAAAAAACTATGACAAGGAATTTAATAAATAGAGGCTAAACACATTAAGATAAAAGGAAATGGAGCAAAAATGATGGATAGATAAAAAGATATCAAGTCAAAGAGACATAGAGAGAAGCATGAGTTAGAAATAAGGAGAAAAAAAGCAATTGTGGGAAATAAGAGAGAAAAGAGGTAAGAAAAGGTTGTGAAAAAAGGGTTTTATAAAATTAGTTACATAAAGAGAGATATATAAAGTATAAGAACAAAAGAAAGAGAAGAGAGATAAAAAAAAGGAACATAAAGATATAAATAGAAGTAGAAAATGAAAGGGCAAAACTTTTGATGGACAATGATAAGGAACAAAAGTAAAAAAGAGAATAAGTGGGAATGAAAAAAATGTGATAGTTATTCAATAAAATATATTGAAATGGAAATTAGTTGACTTTGGTGATTGAGTTTTAAGAAGGAAAATGAGAATTACAATTGGAAAGTGCTTTAGAGAGATTGAGAATGATGGGATAGAAGGAAAGAAAAGTGACAAGAGATAGATAGGGAGAGAAAAATGAGATAGAGAAGTAAGCGAGAAAAATGAAGAGAGGGAGACTAAGGGGCTCTGATGAAGAGGGACATAGATAGCTTTTATTGGAGAAAAGAGAAAGAAATAGAGATATTGATGACTCATGAATAGACAAAGAGAACATTCAACTTAAAGAAAAGTAATTCTAATAGAGACAAAATCGGACAAATAAAAAATATAGTTAAGAGTACATTGTGAAAAGAGAAAATGGAGGAGTGAGCGTAAGAGAAGTGAGGAAAAATATATAAAAAGGTATAGTGAGAGAACAAATATGTCATGGAGAGAGGAGATAGAGAAGGATAGTAAGGCATTAAAAGGTGAATAACAAATTATTCAGAAGAATGAGAAAGATTCTAAAATAGAAAGAAGGTGGAGAGAGAAAGAAGAAGAAGGTGGACAGAGATAGATTTTAATGGAGAAGAAAGAGAGGGAAGTGCGACAAAGAGAAGGAGAACAAAATAAGTAGCTAGTGAAAGATAAAGACATAGGGAAGGATAAAGAAATGTGAGAAGAGAAACACATAGCTATGATTGATTGATAAATAAGAGTAGAATGATAGAATATAAACAAGGAGAACAAAATAAGTACCTAATGAAAGATAAGGACATAAGGAAAGATAAAGAAATGTGAGAAGAGAAACACATAGTTATGATTGATAAATAAATGAGAGAATACTGGTAAAATATAAAGAAGAAGAGTGAGAGACAAAAAAAACAATTTAAGATACTGTTTATTGAGAAAAAGGATAACAGGACAATGATGGAGTGACCAACAAAGATAGACAATAAAGTAAAGGTGTGATAGAGAAGGAAAAAATAGTGCATAGCAAAGATAATGAATCTTGTGAAGGAATGTAGAGGCAACAAAGAAAAGTGAGGCAGTGAGAATGTGAGGAGAGAAATAGGCAAAAAAATGGTGAGAGAAAGAGATATACAGAGAAGAGAATAAGAAAGAGATAGGGAAAAGATAGACTTGTTAGAACTATAAAGAACAAAGACAGAAAGGAATAGGGAAAAATGCCAAGTAATAGCTTCATAAAGAGACACACTAATCGAATGATGAAGAGGACAAGAAGAGAGAAAGAAGCAATAAAAAAACAATATCTTAAGAAAGAGATGATCATAAGAAAAAGAGATATGATTTTAGGAAAATGTTGATAGAGGCTATGATAAAGAATGTGGAGAGGCTCAAATATTTTGTGAGAGAAAAGTTATGATTAAGGGGACATAGAAAGATATATACAGAGAAAAATATTAGAGAGAGATTAAGGAATTACAAATATAACTAATTACTTAACATATAAGGCAATATTATTTTGTGAAGAAAATATAAGTAGTATCGTTAATAGTAATTTTTCAATATTCTTTAAAATTATTGGTTAATGTTATAACAAACAAATGATATTAATAAGAATAACTATTATATAAACTTTTGTTCAAAATGTAGTAATTATTAATTACCATTATAATCTTTTAGAATAATTTTTTCAATTCTAACATGTAAATATATATTCTAATTAATTATTCTTTTTATTTAAAAATATGACATCTAAATGAAAATCCATTATTAACTATAAAGTAGTATTTATAAACATAACAAATTTTTATATTTAATAATTATTTGGTTCTTAAAAAATTTGTACTTATTTAAATAGCTAATTCTTAATAAATATATTTCTTATCAATAATATTAAAATATTCCAAGTTATTGTTGAATTGTTCAAGTTAACAAAAACTATTACTATTTCTTCTTCTTTTTTCTCGAACCTTAGATGACAGTATAATAATAAAAAATAAGAAAAACTTAATACGAACTAGTGGTAAAAAGATGATAAAAAATGAAAGGAGTAATTGCATAATTTCTTAATATCTTATTCTTAGTATCAAAAAATAAAGAATATTTTCTAAATCAATAAAATAAATTTTATAATTATAATTATGATAAAAAAAATTAATAAAATTTTAAAAAACTATAGTAAAAAGGTAATAATAATTTTAATATGAATTTTTTCTTAATATTCTTAAAATAATTTGATTAAGAGAAATCTTGAGAAATAAATAAAAATAAATACAAACTATTTAAAATTAAAATAGTACAATAAAATTTTTAGAGGAAACTAATGAGGTTGAAGAAGACAAAAAATAATGAAAGCAAGATGAATAAGAATATCTATAATAAATAAAAAAATATAATATTTTTTAAATTATTAAAAATACTATTTGTGATTGCTACAATATGTTTTATTATTATTTATTAATTTTATTCTTCAAAATTAAAAATAATAATATTTATATTTTATTAATTTTTTCATTATTAACATTATAAAATATTTGGTATTATTAAAAATATAAAAAAAATAATATAGTTTTTAAAGGAAATTGTTGTGAAACTTTAATTATTTTAAAACATTTTCAAATAGTAATTTTGTAATAAAATTTACTGTTCATTCTTATTACAATAAGAAAAATTTTCATTAATATAAGGTAATCATTTTATTTAAAATAGATTGACCATATGTACTTAAATTATAAATAATGTATATTATAATTGTAAAAATAATTTTTAATTACACATCCTATTCATTACAATGATTTTGATAATTCTTAACTATTTAAAAAAATTCTAAATCTTGATAAAATAATAATGAATAAATTATATACTTTAGTTTACAACTTTTAATTTATTTAACATGTTATTTATATTTTTGTTCATATCATGTTTGTAATTCAATTTCTAAGTTTTCTTTTAAAATAGAATATTGAAGAAAGACATATAATGATTGAAAAAGAAAAAGAGGAAAGAAGGAAAGATGGGTGACATGAGAAAGAAAGTAAAAATAAATTATATTTTGATAAATAAAAATAGTCAAGACAAAGAGAAAAGGAGAAAATATTAGTGAGAGATAGATAGAAAAAGAGAGAATGTCTGCAAGTGTGATAAAAAGATAGAGGGAGTGAGCAAGTGGGAGAGACAGGAGAGATTATTATGTGAAGAGTTTAGAGACAACGATAGAAAAAGTGAATATAGCAGTGAGGAGAGAGAAAGTGAAAGATGGAGTGTGGCAGAGTGAGAAAGAGATAATAATTGACTTTAAGAGTAAGGGAAAATAGTGAGAAGGAGCATTAATTGATAGAATAAGAAGGTGGATTGATAACGAGGGGATAGAGGAAGAGAGTGCGACATAAGACAACATAGGTTTAAATAGAGCAAGATAAAGAGATATAGAGAAGAAGAAAATGTGAAAGTGAGGAAGATAAAGAAGATCATAGGTAGTGTGTTAAACTCAGAAATTAAAGAGAGACAAAAAAGATAGAAGAAGAAATAGCCAAAATTTTCATATGATGAGATATATAATAAGGGAAATATATTCAGAAGTGAAAGTGGGAGAGGGGAATGGAAAGTGATTAGAAAAATTTAGTGTAGAGTGAGAGTGAAAAAGAGGAAAAGAAGTTTAAAAGAAAACGATGATGGAGAAAATAATGGCGTAAAAAAGAAAATGCGTGAGAAAAATAATAAGGGAAAACATGATTAAAGAAATGTTAAACTAGGAAAAGTGATAGTGTGATATGGTGGTGAAAAGAAACAAGATAGAAATAGAGAACATAATAATTATTTTGGCATAAAATTTTTTTAATTAACATAAATAAAGAATGCTATAAGAGAAGTGAGAAATAATAGTGAGAGATAATTTGCTTGTCAAAGAGAGCATGATGAAGTGAGAGAGGAAATAAGTGATAGAGAAAGATAGAAGAGATTGTTATAAGGAAAGAGAGAAAAAAATAAAAACGTAAAGATAGAGAGAAAAGGAGTATGGGAAAATGGTAGAGTAAGAAAGAGATAATCGTAAACTATTAGAGAAGAAATAAGTGTGGGAGGAAGCATCAATTTTCATAATTAAAAAGTGAATGATATTGGTGTGAAAGATAAGAGAGTGAGTAGAGATATATTTCATTAAGAGACCTAGACATCAAATAGGTAAGGAGAGAGTTTCGAAGAGAGTATGATAAAATGGAGAGTAGTAAAGAGACTATTATAAAAAGGAAATATAGAGATAAAAGTGTTGGAAACTTGAGATAAATATGGAGTTTTATTTAAATGAGATACAAATTGAGTTAGATATAAAGAGAAGATAACACAAGAAAGGGGTAAGAAAAGGGATATGAAATAGCTAGTTCAGAGAGTTAGAAAGAAAAAGAAAGAAAGAGTTAAGAAGAAATAAAGTCTAAAGGATAATAGAATTGTGTAAGAAAGAGAGAGGAAAGAGATTAGAGAAGTTTAAAGATGGAACGAAGAAGAGGAATGATAGTGAGCATGAACAAAGAGAAGAGAAATGAGTAAAAGACATAAAGAGAGATAAAAACAAGGAGAGAGAAGTGTGAAATAATGAAAGCAAGAGAAAGTTAGCATGATAGTGAAATAAAAAGAAAAGTTAGGAAGAGATTTCTTGTGGAAAAAGTTGGTGCTTATAAGTGGAGACAAGAAGAGTTTCCAAAGGTATAAAAGAGAGCGCAAAGTGACAGATGTGCAATGAGAAAAAAAGATTAAGTAGTATTAAGAAGAAATAAAAGATAAAGAGATGGAGATGTGAGATATATAATAAAAAGTAGAGAAATAGTAATAAAGAAAAGATAAAGTAGTGAAAGGATAGAGAGTGCGAGAAATGATACATTAAGAGATAGTTGGGGAACAAGAGAGAAATAAATGAAGAGCATAGGTGGAGACAGAGAGAAAAAATTATAGAGGTAAAAAGATAAAGGTAATGGAGAGCACATAAGAGACATAAGAGAAGAAATGATAGAGGAAAGAATTTTAGGACAAAAGATAGCAAATAAAATAACAATAACAAGGAAAATTAAGAGAAGAGAGAGAAAGGGAGTGGAGACTGACAAAGCAATGATAAAATTTATTAGAGAGGTAAAAGGATGATGGATATAGTAGATGAAAGGAAACGACGAGCAAGAGACAGTAGGAACGAGATTGTTGATATTAAAGAGAAAGAAATGAGAGTATAAACTATTAGAGAATATATGTAGATTATATGACAAGAAAGAATGCATAAATGAGAATGAGTTTGAAATGATATAGAAAGAAGCGAGGTCTTTGAGTTTGAAGAGAAATCTAAAGGAAGAAAGTCAAAGACACTAATACATCGAAACTAAAGAGGCAACAAACTTCAATTAATATGGAGGGTGAAGCAATGTGTGTTATATACAATAAATTTTTCTAGAGAGAGATTAAAGAGGCATGTAAACATAAAAGAGTTGACGATCAAAAGAAAATGAAGAATAAGTTAAAGAGAGAAGACCATGAAAGAAGTGTGACAACAAAAAGAGTTGCTAAAGACTAAAACTAATACAATAGAAAGGGACTAGATGCATTAAGATCAAAAGAAATGGAGCAAGAATGAGGAATAAATAAAGAGATATGAAGTCAAAAGGGTATTGATTGTATAAGGCAGTGTAAAAATAAAAAAATAGGGGGAAGTTGGAAAATAAAAGAAAGAAAACAAAAAAAAGATAAAGTGAAAGTAGATATAAGAAAAGGTTCAAAATAAGATATTTATAAGAATAGATATAAAATGAGATATATAAAGTGCAAGAAGAAAAGAAAGAGAAGATAGAGAAAAAGAAAGAACATAAAGAGACAATGAGAAATAGAAAAAATTTAGGTTAAAAAATACATGAGAAAGATAAATTGATAAAAAAAGAATAAGAAAGGAAAAAAACCCTTAAGGAATAGTTATATGGAATAAAAGAAAAGATTTGAAATAAGTGGGAATGGAAAATGTAAGCATTAGTTAAAAGTAATAAACTGAAAGCAAAATTGGAAGCCTTTAGTGATTGATGATTTGGAAAATAAGAGATAATTAGAATTAGAGAAGGCTTTGGAGAGATTCAGAGGAAAGATGGGAAGAAGGAAAGAAGAGTGACATGAGATAGAGTGGGAGAGAAAAGGTGAAAAAGAAGTGAGCAAGAAAGAGCAATGGTAGTGAGACTATGAGGCTAAGATTAAGAGCAACAGAGATAGAGTATGGGATAGATTTTGAGAGACAAATGAGAAAAGAGTAGAAAAATAGAGGATTGATAGCTAACAAAGGGAGAATATAAGTGAATGATAGAGAGTTTTATAAAGACAAATAGGGATAAATAAAAAAATTCAAGGGGAAGAGTAGAAGGTGAAAAAGGGAATTGAAGGGTGAGAGACCAAGAGGAAACAAGCGAGAAGCATAAATTTGAGAGTGGAGAGAGAAGAAAGAGGGGTAAGAGAAGTGTGAGCAAAAAAGAAAAAAAATGCTAGTAAAAGATAAAATTGGATGTAGAAATTAAAAGAGACAAATAATTTGAAATAAGGAGAAAGGTTCCAAAAGAGAGAGAAGGTTGACTGAGAAAGATTAAGTTGTAAGAATTGAGAAAAGTGAGATGGGGCAAAGAGAAGGCAAATTGAATAGGCAGCCAATAAGAGATAAAAAATGAAATAAAGAAAGACAAAGAAATGTCAGAAGAGAAGGTCATTTTTATGATTGACAAATAAGAGAGAGAGAGGACTGATAGAATGAAAATAGAACGAGTGAGTGAGGCCAAAAGAGAGATCAACTAGAGATAGTGTTTGAGAGGGTTGATGGAAAATGGGATAATGATGAATAGTTAACAAAAGATGATAATATTGTCATAATGTGATAGAGAAGGACAAAATTAAAGGTAATGACATAGATAATGAATCTAGTGAGAGAAAGAACAAGGTAACAAAGAAAAGTGAGGGAAGTGAGAATGTGAGAAGGGAAATGGGTGAGAAATGGTGAGTGAAACAGAGATAAATGGAAGATATTAATGAAAAGTGACAGAAAAGATTGATTAATGGGAGAATTGTAATGGAGGTTATGCAAAGTTACATAAAGAAGATATAACTCAAAAAGGAGCTATAGGTTATGAGAATGACACAAAAAAAAGTTGTAAGCGATAGAAAAAAACACAAACTAAACCAAGGAGATATATATAAGGTAGAAAGACCAAGTGAATGATAAGTAACTTAAGAGGAGATAGAAAGACCTAGGGAAGTGAGAAAGAAATATGAGTCATAGAAAGAAAGTGACACATTTATAAAGATTTTTATTTAAAACTTGAAAGAGAAGAAAGATGAAGTGGTAGACGAACATTATGATTACAAAATAGACAAGAAAGAACAGAGAGAAATGCAAAGAAATAGTTTTCAAAATAGACACACTAACTGAATGATAAAAGGGTTAAGAGGAGAGGAAGAAGTAATAGTAAAAGAAGGAATAACTAATGAGAAAATCAAGGAAAAAGAGAGATAATTTTTAGGAAAATTTTGTTTGAGACTACGACAAAGAATGTGAAGGAGAGAGCTACAAAGATGTTCTCAGTGAAAAGTTTTTGTCAAATGGATATAGATTGATAGAAAAAAGAGAATAATATTTAAAAGAGATAGAGAATAAACAACTAGAATTAATTATTTATCAGATAAAGTAATATTATTTTTTTGTAGAAAATATAATAGATTGTATGATTAAGTGTAAGTTTTTAAAATTCTTTAAAATTACTAATTAATGTTAACAAAAATTATTAAGAATAATTATTATATCAACTTTTTGTATTAAAAGTAATAATTAGTAATTACCATTTTTAGTTCTTTAAAATATTTTTAAAATTATAATAAATTATGATTAACTCTTATTAATTATTCTTAACATTTAAAAATATGTCTTTTAAATTACAATTTGTTATAAAGTATTAAAGTAATATTTATTAGAATAGTTAATTTCTCATATTATAGATCATATCAGTAATAAATTAAATTTTTTTTCTAATTATTTATGAATAAAGAAATTACAACTTTTACTAATTGTATTGATCAAAACTAATAATATTTACCCCTAACTAAAATTTAAGTAACAAAAAGTTAGTCCCATGTTTAATTATAAATTTAATCATTTAAAGAAATTTACTAATATTAAAAATCTAAACATTTGTTATTATTATTATTATTATTATTATTATTTCCATAATTTTTAAGGAGAATAAATACATGTTAGACATAATAATTAACCACAAGAAGAGAGAATAAAAATAAAAAATTTGTACAAAAAGAAGAAAATAAGAAATTAATAAAATTAAATACGAAGTATTTCAAATGTAAGTAGGACAATAAAATGGAGCTAGAGGAAACAAATGAGGTGAAAGAAGACTAAAAACCAATATAAGGAAGACAAATAGATAATAAAAATAAATATAATGTTTTAAGTTATTAATAATACAATTGATTATTATCATAATAGTTTTTTGTAGTAGCTCATGAATTTCATTTTTCAAGAATTTTTAATATAATATAAGTATATTTTTATCTTTATATTCATAATATTTGAAACAACAACTAATGTTTATAACATAAGAATAATTAATGTTTTTTTTTCCTATGATTATTACAAAAAATTAATTATCTTATAAATATTTTCAAATTAAATTAATGGAAAAAAATTTATTATTCATTAAAATTATGGTAAAAAATTATTTTTTTAATGTAATATATTTATAATATTCAAAAAATATATTTTTTATGTATTTTTATTTTTCAAATAATATTTATTAACTACAAGTAATTTTCATGACTTTTAACAATTATAAAAATTTCTAAATTTTAAAAGAATATGAATTAATAATTTATATACATCAATTTGTTTTTTTAAATTTATTTAACTTATTGTTCTTATTTTGATACATATCATGTTTCTAAATGTATTTCTAAATTTCCTTATGATATTTGATATTGAAGGTAGACATATAATGAATGATAAAAAATACACACTTAGAGAACATGACAAACAAGGAAGAAAAATGTGCAAGGTGAGAAAAAAAAATAAAATAAGGTATATCTAAATAAAGAGAAAAAGAAAAGACTAAAAGAAAAGAGGAAAATATTAGTGGGAGATAAACAACAAAAGATTGAATTTATGTTAGAGTGAGGGAAAAAGAGAGAGGGGGAGTGAGCAAGAGAGAAAGATCGAAGATATTGATATACGAAGAGTTTAGAGGAAGAGGTGAAAAAAATATAGGACTAATGACAAACAAAGCATGTGAGGTAGTGAAGTAGAATTATAAGGAGATATTAATTCAGATTAAGAGTAAGGAAAAAGCTTGGGAAGAAGTTGATTGAATAAAAAGGTGGATTGATGAGGAGGAGATAAGGGAAGAGAGAACAAGATAAGATAATAGGTTTAAATAGTGCAAGATAAGGGAAAAAGATGAGGAGGCAATGTTGAAGTGTGGAAGATAAAATTAAGATAATAGGTGGTGTGTTAAAGAGAGAAATTAAAGGGAGTAGAAAAGATGGAGAGAAAAGATAGCCAAAGCTTTCATTTAAACGAGATATGAAATGAGAGAAATATAACGAGAAGAGAAGGAGAGTGTGAGAGTGTTGACGAAAGTGATTGGAAATATTTGGTGGATAGAATCTAAGAGAAAAGATGGAAAGGAGTTTAAAAAGAACATTTTATGGAGAAATGAATGGAGTAAGAAAAAAAGTGTAGAGAGAAAAATAATAAGGTTCATCATGATAAGAGAAAAATAAAACTTGGAAAAACTTTTGGGTGTGACATTGAGAGGTAAAAAAGTTGAGTGAAATATAGATGCTAAGAGAGGGGTTTACATAACTTTCTTTTGTAATTATAGAAATATAGAATGTGAAAATAGTAGTTATACAAAAATTATGAGAAAATTTACTTGAGAGAAATGCATGACAAAGTTATCGAGAGAATAAGTGAGAGAGATAGATAGAAGAGATTGTCATAAAGACATAAGAGAAGAGGAGAGAGAAGAAAATAAAATGGTAATGTTATAAAAAAGAGACTGAGGGAGAAGGATAAAGCAAGAAAGAGACAATCAAAGACAATAAAAAATGAAATAAGAGAAGAGTGAGTGGGTTGAGATAGAATTTGTTAAGGGACCTAATAAAAAAGAAATGGATAAGGAGAGAGTCTAGAAGAAAGTGTGGTAAATAGAAAATAAAGTGACAAAAATGATGGAAGGATGAGATAGATAAAGTGTTTTATTTAAATGAGATAAAAATTAAGTTAGATATGGAGAGAAATAATGTGATAGATGAGAAAAGAAAGAGATATAAAATAGTTAGTGCCAAGAATCAAAGATAAAAAGGAAGAAAGAGAGTTAAGAAGAAGAAAAGTTTAAAGGAGAAGAGATTAGAGTAAGAAAGGAGGAAAGAGATTAGAGAAGTTTAGAAATAGAAGAAAGAGAGCAAGAATGATAGAAGATTAGTTAAACTAGAGAAAGAGACAAAAAGAGATAAAGATGGGAATAAAGAGAAGTGTGTAATAGAGATATTAAGAGAAAGGTTGAGTCATAAAGAAATAGAGAAAAGTTAGGAAGAGATTCCTTATGAGAAAAAGACATTTATGCTTTGTGACATTAAGAGGTTGCATTGGTATAAGAAAGAGAGAAAAAACAACAGATGAATGATGAGAAAAAAGATAGAGAAATATAGATAAGTGATAGAAGATAAGGAGATGAAGATGTGAGATATCTAATAGAAACTACATTGAGAAAGTCAAAGAAGAAAAGATTGGTGAAAAGAGAGAGTGGGAGAGGAGACATTGAAAGATACTCGAATAATAATGGTGAAAAAATAAATAACGTAGATGGAAATAGAGAGTAAAAAAAGAGAGGTAAGGGATAGAGACAATGGAGAGCACATCAGAGTTATAAGAGAAGAGATAAGAGATGAGATAAATATGTGACAAAAAAATAAGAAATAGAACATTGGTAATAGGAGAAATAGAGAGAAGAGAGAGGAAGAGAAAGGAGGTGACAAAGTTTTTGATAAAAAATATTAAAGAGGTAAAAGAATGATGCATATTGAAGAAGAATGGACATTAGGAAAAAAATAAGAAGAATGGGATCGATGGTATTAATGAGAAATGCAATGAGAGTAAAACTGATGAAGAATAAAGGGAGATAGTGGAATGAGAAAGAATGAGTGAATGAGCAGGTTAAGATTTTGAAGGTAGTGGTGAGGTCCAGGAGGTTGAAGAGTCATCAAGATAAACAAAGTGGAAGTGATGAATTAGACTAACTGATAGAGACGAAAGAGATAAAGAGGCCAATAAATATAGAGGGAGAAGAAATGTATAGTACAAAAAATAAAACGTCATAATAAAAATTAAACAGACTTGTAAACATAAAAATTTGATAAGACATGCAAACATAGAAAATTTTATAAGTGAAGAAGTCTAAGTAGAAAGATAGAAAGAAAATTAAGAATAAGGTAAGGTGAGAGAACACCATCAAAAAAGTTTGATAATAAAAAGAGAAGATAAACAACAAGAGAAGTTGTATAATAAAAAAGAGAATAAATATATTAAGATAAAAAGAAATAGGCAAAAGTGAGGGATAGATAAAAAGATATCAAGTCATACAGATAGAAAGAAAAAGTGTAAAATTAGAGAGAGACAACAGGGAGAAGTGGGAAATAAGAGAGAAAAAAATAAAAGATGGACTGAAAAGAGAGATAAGAAAAGGTTAAGAAAAAAGATATTTATAAAACTACCTAGACCAAAAGAAAGATATAAAGTGTAAGAAAAAAAATGAAGGGAAGAGAGAGAGAGAGAGAAAAAACGTTAAGATATAAGCAAGAAATTGAAAACTATAGATTAACAGATAGATGGAGAAAGATAAAGAGATATAAAATGAAAAAGAATGGAAAAAACACTCAATGAATAGTGATAGGGAAGAATTGAAAAATGGGCAACAAGTAGGAGTTAGAGTTGTGGGAGTTGAATGAAATATAATGAAAAGGAAATTGAAAGATTTTTGTGATTGAGGGTTATGAAAGAGAGAATTACGATTAAAAAGTTTCTCAAAGAGATTGGGAAGGAAAATTGGAATGAAGGAAAGAAGAGTGAGCAAAAGGTTATACTGTCAATGTTTATAAGGTTTTGCTTGAATTTAATCTTTCATCTACCTATGATAGAAACTAAGCAAAAAAAGGAACTATATAGGCCTTTTTACTATAGAAGGGTAGGTTAGACCACCATAAGAAGAAAATTGATATTTCCAAAAAGAGGAAAGGAAAGTGAAGACAAAACTCCTAACAAACAAATTTCTATTTTTGATAAATACTAAAGGAATAATTAAGATTAACTGTCTACTTTTATGAAAGGAATTTGAGAGCTTAGTTAGTTGAAAGAATAACATGAAATCTGAACCTTGATTAGAAGGATCTACACAAGGAGGTGAGAGAGACTGATGACTCAAAGAAATTAATAGTTGATAAAGATTTTTTTTTAGGAAGAGAAAGGAAGAACATTGCAACAAAAAATTTTTAAAAAGAGACATACTAATCGAATGATAAAAAGGATAAGGAGAGTGAGGGAAGCAGTATAAATAAAAGAATAGCTTAAAGAGAAGAACACGAAAGAAAGAGACACATCTTTGGGAAAAAGATTAGAGAGCCTAAAATAAAGAATGTCATGGAGAGTGGCACAAATATTTAGCAAGGAAAAAGTAATGGATAAAGAGACATAGGTTGAGAGGGAAAAAGACAATACTATTAGAAAGTAATTGTGGAAGAACCCAAAGAGTTAATTATTAATCCCATAAAGCGACATTATTTTGAGTTCAAAGTATAAAAAATAGTATCATTAATTGTAATCTTTCTAAATTAATTAAAATTATTAGTTAATGTTTTAACAAACTTTTTTAAATAAGAATAACTATAATAGAAACTTTTCTTAACAAATGTAGTAATTATTAACTGCTATTATAGAGATTAATTTTTTATCAATCCTAATTATCTTAAGATTAATTCTAATAAGTATTCCTACTATTTAAAACTATGTTAAATAAATAACAGTTTCTTATTAACTAATAAAGCAATATTTGTTAGCATAACTAATTTTAAATTAAATAGTTAATGATTCTCAAATAATTTATAGTAATTCGAACCACTAATTCTTCATTATTATAGTTCTTACCAATAATAATTGAATTATTTTGAAAAACATATCGATAATTATAGATAATAATAATTGTTATGAATAGTATTAACCAGAACTAATAATAATAGTTCTAACAATCATTGAAGTATAAAAATTTTAATCTCATATAAATTGTAATACTAATCATCTTAAGTAAATAATTAATATTACAAATTTCAACATTTACTATTATTATTGCCATTATTAGTATAATATTGCACAAAAATATCTTAATAAAAAAATTTATAATTTAAGTTAAATAATACTCCCATTATTCAAAACATTATAATTTAAAATTAAAAATTACAAAAAAATTTATTCCTCACAATAATAAAAAAGAATTTTTTTAATTATTAAATTATAATAAAAATAATAAAAATGTTTTGAAAAGTTTCCCAAAAAATAATTAAGAACTTGTTTTCTAATTTTTTTTATTTTAGAGAAGGGTGTTGTAATACAAATTGAGAAAAAATAAATAAGAAGAAATTAATAAAAGAAGACTAAGAAGTAAAGGAGTAAGATTATACCTTAATATTATCTTATGCTTGACATAATAAGACAGTGTTTGAAATTAAAAACATAGTCATAATTTATAGTTATTATAATTAATATATTTCTTTAAAATATATTAAAAAAAAATTTATTTTCATTTCAACATTTTTAATTTTCACAAATTCTTAAAAAGATAATGTGAATAAGAAAGATAGACTTAACGGTGTAATTATATAAAGATGACTATCAAGAAGAATATTAAAAAATGTTGAACAAAAAATTTACAAATAAGGAAAAATTAATGTTAAATATGAATTGTTTGAGGTATAAAATAGGATAATAAATGTAGTTAGAAGAAGAATTGATGTGGAAGAAGGCCAAAATCAATAAAAGGAAGATGAAGAAAAATACCTATAATTACTAAGAATAAATATAATTTTTCAAAATTATTAATAATACTATTAGCTAGTATCTAATTGGTATTCATATTATTAACTATGTTCCTACAAAAATTCATAATGTAATATTTATATTTTTTTTATCTTTATAATATCAATAATTTGAAATAGTAACTATTGTTAATAATGTTTTAGCTATTAACATAAGTGTTCATCAATTTTTTTAAATATTAATT
The DNA here is from genome assembly GCA_023846275.1 of Vanilla planifolia. NCBI lineage: Eukaryota > Viridiplantae > Streptophyta > Magnoliopsida > Asparagales > Orchidaceae > Vanilla > Vanilla planifolia. Next base: position 422,793 of record JAIUJO010000102.1, read on the forward strand.
ATTTTATAAGAATTTTTAAATCAAAATTGGGTAATAAGTATTTCTATTCATTCTAATTACAGTAAAACAAATCTCTTTTTTAAGACTTCTTAGTTATCTTCTTCTAAAAAAATTATTATACCTATTTTAGTATATAAGTAATAATTGTTATAAGAGTAAAAATAACTTTTAAGTACTCTTCTTATTAATTACAAGTGATTTTAATAATTATTAGGAGTCATTAAAAATTTTCTAAATTTAAATAGCATAATAATTAATAATTATTATACTTTATCATACAATATTTATTTAATTTATCATATTTTTTATTCATATCATGATTTTAATTTTATTTCTAAATTTTCTCTAGAAATAACATATTGAAGAAAGACATACAATAAATGACAGGGAATGAGATAGATAATTGAAGAGATAAAAAAGAAACAAAAGTGAGAGTGGTGAGAAACTAAATATATATATATATATATATATATATATATATATATATATATATATATATAGACAAATGGAAAAAAGAGAATAAATAGAAAGAGAAAAATAATTGTAAGAGAAATATGATAAGAGAGGGAATGCATGATAAAGTGCAAGTGCAAGAATATTCTTGAGAGAAAGAGAAAGGTGGTTCATATATGAAGAGTTAAGAGGAAGAGAGAAAAAAATAAATAAATGAGTGAAAAGAAAGAAAGTGAGCGAAGGAGTGAGGTAGAACATAAAAGGGATAACAATTGAGAGTGAAAGTACAAGAAAAGGTTTGGAGGGAGCATCAATTTATAGAATAAGAAGGTACATTAATAAATGAGAGAATTAGAAGAAAGTTTAGAAGATATAGATAGAGGTGAGCTCAAGGAGAGTGAAAAGTCATCAAGTAGAAGAAAGTCAAAGATAAAGAATTTGACTAAAACAAAGAAAAAGAAGTAAAGATGTAAGAAAATATAGGGAGAAATAAAGTGTAGAATATATAATAAAAGTTAGAGAATGAGATTAAGTGTACATAAAAACTTTAAAGATTTGATGAGTAAAGAAGTATATGTAAAGAAATAGAACAAAAATAAAGAAAAAGATAAAGAGAGAGAAGAGTAAGAAAGAAGTGATAATAGAGAGAAGATAGTCTTTCAAAAAGAACATAATATAGAGACTATAGATTAGGACAAAAAAAAAGGAGAAAAGGTTTGGGATGATAAATAGATATTATGTTAAAGGGCGTTAGAGAGAGATAAGAAGTGCAAAAAGATAGATAAAAAATATCCAAAAGTAGGAAATAAAAGAGGGAATAAATGAGTTAAAGGATGAAGTGAATAGAGACAAAAGAAAAGGATAAGAAAAAAAGTTATTTATGAAGATAGATATAAAAAGACAGATATAAAGTGCAAGAAAGAGAAAATTAGAGACGTGAGGAACACAAACAGATAAATAAGAAATCGAACAAAATTAGATTACGAGACAGATGAAGAAAGATAAAGAATAAAAATAGAAAAAGAAAGGACAAAATATTAAAAGAACAATGACACAAAAGAAAAGAGAAAAGGGGAACAAGTAGGAGTTAATTATGTAAGAGAGAGTTTAAAGAAATTAAATGATAGGGAAAGTGGATCACTTTAGTGATTGAGGATTTAGAAAAGAGATGAGGCTTAGAATTACAAAGTAGCTTATAGATGAGGAAAGATGGGGAATGTGGAAAGGTGATTAAGAAGAGAAAGAGGGAGGAGTGCAACAACAGATAAAGAAGTTAGAGAGAAAAGAGAGGATATGGAGATTAAGAGGCTAAGATTGAGAGTGACAAAAATAGATTGTGAGATAGATTTTTAGAAGGAAAAGAGAAAGCAAAAGATATATAGATGGTCGATGAAGCAAAGAGTGAATACAATTGGAAGAATAAAAGTGAGATTTATAAAGATGAGGAGAAGAATTACACAATAAAGAGTGAAAGAGCTTAAAGCAATAGGAAAGCATCAATGAGTGAGAGAGCAAGTGTCAAAAATGTGAGGTGCAAGAATTTGCTAGTAAGAGAGATGTAAGAGGTGATAAAGGAAGCAAGAAGAAAAAAATACAAAAAGATGTGATGTTAGAGAAGAAATAGATCATAGATTGAGGAGATAAAAAATAGGGTAAGGCATCAACAAAGTGAATGACAAAAATAATGGGAAAGGAGTGGAAAGATTAAAAAAATACAGAGAAACTATAGAGAGAAAGAGTAAGTATTATAGAGAATATATTAAACAAATGAGGCAAAAAGAAAGAGAGTAAAGTAAAGTGGCAGAGAGAGATAAAAAAGACATGGAGGAAGATAAATGAAATTAGTGGAGAAAGACAGCTATGATTTATAGCTAAGAGGGATTAATGATAGAGTGAAAATAAGAAGTGAGAGGAAAAGAGATATTAACTAGAGAGAGTTTTTCAAATGGGTAGAGAGATAATGGAAAAACGATGAAGGGATCGACAAAAAGGCAAAAATATCGTTCTCTTATGAAAATAGAAAAAATAGAGTTAAGACAAAGATAAAGAAACAAGTGAAACAATTCCCAAGAAAATAATAAAAACTAAGGGAAATGAGAAAGTACGAAGAGAGATGGTTGATAAAGAGATTAAGAGAATGAGATAAAATAAAGACATATGAGAAGTGAGAGAAAAATTACAAAAAAGATAAGGAGACATATAAGAGAGTGTGACCAAGTTAATGATATCAAGATTAAGAGGAGATAGAAAGATAAAGGGATGTAAGAGAGGGTGATGGGTCACGGAGAGAAAGCAGCACTTTGATAGAGATTATTATATGGAGAGAAGGAGACACAAAAAGAGGTTGGCAAACATAAGGATTAAGAGAGAAAACAAAACTAAGTTTGTTATGCAAAGAAATAGTTTTTGAAGGAGACACACTAATCAAATGATAAAGAATACAAGAAGGAGAGAGAAGCTTAGAAAAAAAGGACAGCATAAGAAGGAGAAGATCATGAAAGAAATAGTGAAATTTTTGGGAAATAGATTATAGAGGCTATGATAAAGAATTAGGAGAGAGCACAAATATTTTGTGAGCTAAAAAGTTATTGATAAAGACACATACATAGACAGAGAAAGCAGCAATAATGTTTGGAGAGAGAAAGAGGAAGAATAAGAAGAATTAAATAATAATTCTACAAGACTATTATTTTCAGTAGAAAATATAAAAAATAACAACATCAATAATATATTATGAAAATTCCTTAAAATTATTAATTAACGTTATAATCAAGAATTTATTTAATGAGGTTAACTTTTTAACAATTTTTCTTAATAAATATGGTAATTATTAATTACCATTATAATCCTTTGAAAAAATTTTATTTATTTGAAATATGTCAACATTAATTCTAATTAATTATTTTTATTATTTAATGATATGTTTGTTATAAACTAATTAAGTAATATTTTTTTGCAAGAGTAATTTTTAATTTTAATATTTTTTTTGTTTTTAAATTTTTTTAGTCATTTAAACAGCTAATGCTCAATTATTATTATTAATAACAATAATAGTTAATCATTTTTAATGATTGATTAAGAATGATAGACAACAATAATTATTAGTAATAATATTGACAATAAGTAATAAAACTTTTTTTCACCATCATTGAAGTATAAAAAGGTTGTTCTCAAGCCAATTATAACTCCAATCATCTTATGTGAATAACTAATATTGTGAACATCAATATTTATTATTATTATTAATTAAAATTTCTTAAGAAAAGACTTTATAATTAATTAGAATATTATAATAATCTCTTCAATCGTAATCTAGTAAAGAAATAAAAAGATATATCGATTATTAAATGCTAATAAAATAATAAAAATTTTTATATTGAAGTTAACTAAAAAGAATAACTAGAAAACATTTTTTCTTCCAAATTTTAGAAAAGAATATTATAATTCAAATTGAGAAAAAAATGAATAAGAAATAATTATAGAAAGGTGTTTAAGAAAGAAAGAATTGAATTTATAAATTAGTGTAATCAGGTTTTAAATTATTTCACAATATGACTATATTTCAAACTCATTAAAAAATTATAATTTATAATTATATTAATTAGTATAAACTTTTAAAATCTATTTCCAAAAAAACTATTAATAATTTTTGTTTCTTCTTTTTTAGACATATTGTTTAAAGAAAATAATGTAATTAAGAAAGAGAAACTTTAAGGGATAATTATATATAGATAATTGACATGAAGATGATTAAAAAAATTTTTAATTGAAAAAAAAAAACCACAAGAAGAAAATAATAAGAATAAAAACATCTAAAAAAAGAAAGAAATAAGAAAGGATTAAAATTAAATACGAATTATTTCAAGTGTAAATAGAACATAAAAGTAGTAAGAAGAAACAATTGACGTGGAAGAAGACAAAAATAAATAAACAGAAGACGAATAAGAATTTTTATAATTAAAAAAAATTAATAATATTGTTTAAATTATTAATAATTTTATTAATGATGTCATTTTTTTTAATATTATCAATTAATCCTTACTTTTTAAATTTATAAAATAATATTTATTTAGTTTTATATTTATAATAGTAACAGTTTAAAATACTAATTATTATTAACATTGTAAGAATAATTAATATAGTGCTATTATAATTATTATTAAATGTTGATTATTTCATTAAATTTTCAGAGAAAGATGGAGAAAGATTCCAAATGAGAGAGAAGGTGTACAGTGAAGGAGTAAGTTGTAATAAGGGAAAATAGGGAGAACAAAATGTGGATAATAGAAAGAGAATAAAATAAGGAGGCAATGAGTTCTGAAGAAAGACATATAGTAAGATAAAGAAGAGTGAGAATAGAAAGACATATTTATGATTAATTGATAAGAGAGACAAGAATGGGAGAGTGAAAATTAGAAGAGTGAGTGAGAGCAATGGAGAGATTGACTGGAAAGATTGTTTTATAGGGTAGAGAGATTATGGGACAATGATGGAGATAGTACAAAATCACATAGAGTACATAAAACTTATAAAACCTACAAATTCTGAGAATGAATAAAGAAAAACATAAGAAGGGACAAACAAATTACGAAGAAGATAAGATTACATAAGGGAGAAAAACTCAATGAATGATTGGTAGATAATGAGGAGATAGAAAAGGAAATGGTCGAGTGGGATTGATGAATCACATAAAGAAATCAATAATTGATAAGGATTTTTATTTAGACAGAAATAGAGAACAATGATAAAGAGGGAGAAAAACTTTAGAATTAATGGAGAGATAAGGGGGAGGAGAGATCAATGCAAGGAAATAGTTTTAAAAAGAGATGCACGAACCAAATGATAAAGAGGACATGAAGAAAGATAGAAGCAACTGAAATAAAAGAATAACTCAAGAAAGAGAAGAATATGAAAGAAAGAGAAATAAGTTTTGGGAAAAATTCAAAGGCTGGGATAAAGAAAAGAGAAAAAGTGTGATATAGACGGGTTAAGAAATTAAAGTGAAATAGAAAAGACAAGAGAGAGGTTGACTATCAATGAAATAGAGAAAAATAGTTAACATTAAATATCAATAGTTAAATAGAAATAAATAATGCTGAGATAAAAGTGATAAATAATAGTATAAGATAAATTGCATTAGAGAGATGCCTGATAGAGTGAGAGAGAATGATAAATGAGATTATTAAAAAGAGTTAGGAGGGTTAGAGAGAAAATGCAATAAAAGGGTAAACATAAAGAGGAAGGGAGAGTGAGGAATAAAGCAAGAATGAGAAAATCATAGCCAATTAGAGAAGGAATAAGTGAGGAAGGAAGCATCAATTTATAGAATTAAATGGTGGAGTGACAATCTAGAGATAAGGGAAAAGAGAGTATGTTGAGTTCGAATTTGTTAAGACACCTAGACAAAGTAATAGTTTTAAAAGGAGACAAACTACTTGAATAATGAAGAGGACAAGAAGAAAGTGAGAAGCAATACAAATAAAAGAATTGCACAAGAAAGAGAACAACATAAAATGAAGAGAAACAATTTTTGGAAAAACAAATTATGATTACTGTGATAAAGAAGGTGATAGGTAGAGGCACAAACATTTTGGGAGAGAAAACATTATCGATAAAGGGACACATATATGAGAGAGAAATAGAGAACAGTTTTACAAAGTGATAGTGGAAGTATTAGGAGAGTTAAGCACTAATCCTACAATGTAATATTATTTTTAGAAGAAAATATCAAAAATAGTATCATTATAGAATTTTTTAAATTTTTTTTAAAATTGCTAATTAATGCTATAGCAAAATGTTTTTTTAATGAGATTAACAATTATATGAAGCTTTTCCTAATAAATCTAGAGATTATTAATTACCATTATAATCTTTAAAATAATTCTTATTAGTTTTAATTATCATATGATTAATTGTAATTATGTTAAGAATATGTTAACAAATATTATCACTATTTAAAATAAGTTAATTAAATTAACATTTTTTATTAACTTAGAAAGCAATATTTATTAGCATAATTAATTTTCAATTAAATAATTTTTTGGCTTTTAAATAAATTTTACTTATCTAAATAGCTAATTCTTAATTCTTTTATTTCTTACCAATAATATTTTGTTATTTAGAAAAATAGCTGAAAAATTAGAGATAACAATTACAATTACTAATAGTATCAATCATAACTAGATAAAAGTTTTCTAATAATCATTTTACATATCAAAAAGTTATTAATCTATCAGTTATAACTCTAATGTTCTAATGTAAATATTTAATATGAGAATAATGAACATTTACTATTATAATTATCATTATGCTTAAAAATAACTTAAGAAAAAAATTCATAATTATTAAAAATAGAATAATACTCACTTTATTATGACTATTATAATTAAAATTTAAAAATAAATTTATTTCTTACTAATAATAAAAACAATAGGTTTTTATTAATTAATAAATTGTTATAAAAAATATTAAATAATGTTACCAAAAAAAATAACTAAAAATTTATTTTTATTCAATTTTTAGTATTTTAAAGTAAGATATTATATTAAACTTTGAGACAAAAAAATTAATAGGAAGTAATTATAAAAAGATGATCAAGAAGGGAAATGAGAAAATTTTAAATTATTGTTATCTTATTCTTTAAAATTAGATAATAATGTTGTATTTAAAATTAATAGAAATGATAATATTTTTATAATTATAAGAATAAATCCTTTCTAAAAAAATGTTCGAAATAAGAAATAGTAATTTTCTTTTGTACTTTTTTGCTTATACCTACTCTTAAAAAGAATAATATGATTAAGAAAGGGAAACCTCGAAGGTGTAATTAGATAAATATGATTCAGAGCAAGATTATAACAATGCAGAACACTAAAATGAACCAAAAGAAGAGATTAATAAAATTAAAAAATTATAATAAAGAAGAAATTAGAAAATTTTGAAATTTAATATGAATTATGTCAAGTGTGAATAGGACAATAAAAGGAATAAAAAACAAACAATTGAGGTTAAAAAAGACCAAAAACATTGAATGGAAAATGAATAAGAATATCAATAATTAATAAGAATAAATACAATTTTCCTAAAATTTTTAATAATACTATTAACGTTTATCATATTATTATTTATTATTATTCATTAAGTTATTTTAAACAATTGAAAATATAACATTTATTTCTTTTCTAAAGATTTTTAACATTAATAATTTTAAAAAATAGTTATTATTAATGATGTAAAAATATTCAACATATGTGTTTCTCCATTTATTGTGAAAAATAATAAGTTTAAAAATTCTTAATAAATTTTATGTAATAATTTTTCTATTTTAACAAAAGTTAATTATTTTATTCTACGCAAATTATTAAATCGATTCTAATTTACATATAATATTTGTTATTACAATAAAAAAAACATTTGTGGTTTGTGATCTTATTAATTACAAGTGATTTTCAAAATTAGTAAGAGTTATTAATTATTTTCTAAATTTTTCCAGTGTAATACTAAAAAATTTTTACTTTGTTTTATTTCATTTACCATGCTTATTTCAATTCATATTATGTTTCTAACTAAATTTCTACATTTTCTTATGAAATAAGATATTGAGGAAGGCACATAATGAATGATAAAGAAAGGGATAGAGAGAAAAAAAGAGATAAAAAATCAAAGGAGAGAGAGTGAGGAAAAAGAAAAAAAATGAAATATATCTACACAAATAGAAATGTAGTAGAGAAAGAGAAAAGACAAAAATAATAATAACAAATAGTTACCGAAAGAGAGAGAAAAAGACAAAAATAATAATAACAAATAGTTACCGAAAGAGAGAGAATGCATGAAAGAGTGAAAGAGCAGGAATGAGCAAGAGAAAAAGATAGAAGAGATTGATATATGAAGAGTTGAGAGAAAGAGTGAGAAACAAATAAATAAAAGATTTAAAAGAGAGAAATTGAGTGAGGGAGTAAGGTAAAAGAAGAAAGTGATAATAATTAAGTGGAAGAGTACAAGAAAAGATTAGGAGGGAACATAAATTTATAGAATAAGAAGGTTGATTGATAAGTAGATAAAAGAAGAGAGAGAAAAGAGAGAATAGGTTTAAAGACGGAAAGATCATAATCTAAAGTAGGTGAGGCTATGAAGGTTAGAATGTTATAAAGAAGGTAGTAAGTAGTGTTTGAGAGAGAGAAATTAATTTGAAATAGAAACAATGGAGAGAAAAGATAGCTAAAACTTTGATATAGATAAGATAGAAATTAAGAAACATGTGTTGATAAGAGAATGATAGATAAGATAAAGGAAAGTAGTTGGATAGATTTAATTGATAGATTGAGATGGATGTAAGTAGAGAGAAGAGAAATAGGATAGTCATAATTCTATTAATAATGGGAGCTATAGTGAAATGAGAAATAATTAATGAATGAGAAGGAGATTGTATCAAGTGAGAAGAGGTGAAGAGGTGAGGGGGAGTGAAGCATCATGAAGAAAAAGCATGACAAAGATAAAGAATCGAACCAATATATAGGGAGAAAATTGAAAATGAGGCAAATAAATACATGAGATGTAAACTGTAAGACATAACATGTGTTGTTGAAATTAAGGTAGAACGAGACATTCATTCATAAACAAAAAGAAAGAAAGGATAATATATAGAGATTTTTCGAGATAAAAGGTGGAGGAAAGAGAGATAATAGATAGAGTGAGAAGATAGTGAGTATAAAAAAATTCTATAATATAGAGAGACCACAATAACATAGTGATTTTTTAAATAAAAGATATAGTGATGAGATAGATACAAGGTAAAGGAAAAGATGGAGAAAATAGAGAATGGTTGACATGGAAATAAAAAGAAACAGATATAGTACAAGAAAAAAAGAGGGAAAGACAAGAGAAAAGGAACTTGAAGGGTTAATAAAGAAATTAAGAAAAACATAGATAAGGTGGTAGATGTAGAAAAATAAAAAGAGATAAAAGAAAAAAAAGAAAAATAAGATAAAAACTTATGGGAGAATGATAAAGAGGAAGAGGAATAGAAGGTAAAAGTGGGAGAGGAGTTCGAGATATAACGAGTTTAATGATGGAAGGTGCATGACACAATGGAGGAATATGGTGATACATGATTAAGATGTTAAGGGAAAAACAGAATGCCTTTGAGATCTTAAGATGAAAGCGATAAAGATGGCATGAGGGGGGGAAGAGATAAAGAAGGAGAGAGAAGAGAAGTGAGGGTGATTTAGATGTTGAAGTATAGAGAGTCTACTGAAAAGTCATGACAAATTGAAATGAGAATAAGCATACGAATATAATAAAAAGGGTGATGAATTATGAGTTTTAAAATATTTCTCCTAAATTTTAGATTTTATTTAATTTTCATAATCCCTTTATAAAAATAATTTTAAATTTATAGAATGCTTTGATTTACAAATATATTTATTTATAATTTTTATGATTAAGAAAAATAAAAATTAATATTAAAATAATATACCAATTTTTTTAATGATTTGGTTCAAACTAGAACCCAAGTCCACCTCAAACTAAGGTTATGAAAAACTCTATAGTAAAACAATCACAACTTGACATTTTTTTTCTTCTAGTTCACATTGAACCTACTAGATTTTATAGGTTCAACTATAACTAAGGCTTTTATGAGCTTAACCTAAACTCAATTTTTAATGAGATCAATTTGAGCTTAAGCTTTCATAAATGTCAGGCCAACAAACATAAAAGAAAAATAAAAATATAGTAAGAAATAAATTTTCAATAAAAATATACAAATTTTCATATGCTTGATGGATAGAATGGAACAAAAAGCTCAAAATATGAAAATAATTGAGAAAATGAAAGCTTTAAAAAATATGGATTTGCAAGAAGAATTTGGAATTTCATTTAGTCTATGCTATAGTCACTTTGAGAAGAAATTTCTTATTTTTTTGTTAACTTTTTGGACTTTAAGCACACCATTAGTCACATAAAAATATAAACTACTTAAAGTAAAGTTTATAAAATGTTCATTTCAATGTTTTCCTATAATACAAAACATGGCCATAAAACAAGCCTTATAATAATTTGGTTTACCTATAATTTTGGTAACCTGCATGTCTATTTAACTAAAATTTGTCTATCTACACCTCCATCATCCTACAATTTCATCTACAAACAAATGTTTTGGCTTTTAGGATGTCTATAGTTGTAAGGCTAAAAACTTAAAGGAATTAACAAAAGGGAAACATTAGAAGTGTAGCCTATAACATAATTTCGCTCAATATTGTGAGGCTTACCAAGTCCAATCGTAGTATAATATAATAGATTGAGAGTTCTTTCTTCATTTTATAGGGATGATGCACGGACATTATTAGCCTGTGAAGTTCTTTAATAGGGAGTCACCTTATACATGTGTTGGTATCCTTTCAATGCTAAAATTCCCAAAAAAAAGTCATACTTAGGGAGCTCCAACACTACATGCATTGGATGTAGTAGGAAGCATTCATACTGGCTACTATGAGCACTAAAAGTTTATTACTGGTGCTAAATCATTCCTTGTACCCTATCATGCATGTTGCAAAGATCATGTTGCACTATGGCACTATTTTCATGGGATAGTGCACTATGCCTGCACATAAAAGCCAGTTTAGACATGCCATGTGGAAACCTGTGCAAGTAGTGGGTGGGGTCCAAAATGTGTAAATTACAGTTTATATTTTAAGCATTGTGGTTACTGATGCATGGATATGGTGATGCTCTATTGAGAGACATGCTGTTATCCATTTTTGAAGTGTCACTTTTTAGCCTCTATTAGGGTATTGTTAGCTTTAATTTTTCTTGTGTTGTAATGAAAGCTCAACATGGTGTAGAATTGAAACTTTTTTAAGCAATTAACATGGTGATTTTTAGTGGTTGTCCAAGTATTGAGTGCATAGTTTTCTTGTTTTCTTGTCATGGATCTTGAAAAAAAATTTTCATAGTTGCATTAGTCATTGTCAGTATCTTCACTTTGAAAGGTACAATAACGTTTAGCCATTTTAGGGGCTGTTTGATTAATGCACAATATTATAGATCATTTGTATGATTGTGCCCATTTTTTGAGTCTTGCTACTTCTCATGCGATGCATGTGCTAATGAAGGCCATCATCTTTTATTAGACCCATCGTGCTTCCTTTCGTATATCTTTGAATCTATTTGAGCTAATACGATCCGATTTTCTTGACAAAGCTTTTGCACAATAGATGTTTTTTTATTGTGTTGCTTCATATGGTTTTGTTACCTCTTGACCTCTTGATAAAGGCTTTGTCATGTAATTGAAATTTCACTAGGAGGAAGTTCATATGTTGCATGCTTTTTTATTATATGGGGTAGGTTATTAGATTATTACATTAACACAATGGTTCTCTTGTGTTAGAACTATTGGTACTCTATAATGTTATAGAACCTATGATCAAACCTGCTCTTGTGTTGCCATAGTCCTTGAAATCACTCATTCTTGTCTCATTCTTCATTATAGAGAGTTGTCATCAAAGATTGCTTTTGACAAGAGACAATGTTTTCAAACTTGAGGGATGCCATCCCAACTTGTAAGCATTCACTCCTTTTTTGCGGAGTATCGCCAGTCATGACGAACAAGTCAACAGTGTCATGAGGTGTTTCTTGTTGCTTTCACTTTGTATTGCTACTTGGTTGATTTTGTTTGTAGTCTTATGCTTGTCTCGTTGATTGTGCCATGCATGTGTATGCATGAATAACTTAGATCGTGAAACTATGAATGATTCATTAAGCAAGTTATATTTTTTTGGTGGTACAAGATACCCGAATAATCATAGTAATTCTAGAGCTAATATGTGCACTAACCACACCTTTTCAAAGGGATGAATTTATTAGCTATAAAGTTGTTGCCCTAATTTGGTTCAATATAAGAGGGTGAATTTCTAAGAATAAAAATTGTGGTTTCTTGAAAATATATTAATTCTGTTAATAATAAAGATTGAAAAATCATGAAACTGAATGGTAAGAAAGTTTAAAAGTGTACACAAGTAACTTTTAAGTGGAAACTTAAAATCAAGCCTACATGATTTGAGTATCATAATGTTTTGAATGGTCCTTACTATTGCATAGGTCACTAGAGTGGAGATTAGAATATCATCAGCATATAGAAAGTGAGAAATGATGCGTGAATATTGCCACTTCCAATTGAATCATAGCAGTAAAATCCACCTGCTACATAATAAGTAAAGAGAGATATTTTGACACAATAAAAAATGGTATGGCCACAATGGACACCCCCACTTTAGCCTTCTTGTAGCATATATCCATGGATGGTGAAGGCCATTAATCATAATAAAAAAAGTTGGCACAATGATACAAGCCTTAACTTAATATCACCAAATATTTAAAAAACATAATGCTTTAATATATGAAGTACAAACTACAAATAACCTTATCAAATGCCTAGTCCATGGTCGATTAAGGGCCATGAGCTCTTCTTTTTTTTGTAGATGAGGGTATAAGGGTTGCCATCTCCTTTGCTAAAAATAGATATAGCTTGACTAAGCACAAAATTAACTTGTTTCCTTGCATTAATATCAGGAAGCACAAAATTCAATCTACGTACAAACATTTTAGCCAGAATTTTGTATATCACATTGCATAGAGTTATGGATCTAAACTATTTAGGCTTTGAAGCACCCTTAACCTTTGAAATAAGAATAACAAAAACATCTTTCAATCTTTTGAGTGCACTTATATCATTAAAAAAATTTTCACAACTGCAACAATATCTACTAGAGTAATATTCCAATACCTATGTATAAATTCGATAGAGATGCCTTCCATACCTGGGGCTTTATTTTTTTTGATAGACATGGATGTAATCTTAATCTCCTCACCACTTATTGGTGCCACAAGAGTTTGTGCATCCCTATTATCAATGGTTCTATGTAGGGATATACTGCTTAATGTTTCCCAGATTATTACTAAAGTACTGCATGAGTATTTCTTTAATTTCATTTAAGGAAGAAATGCATGTTGCTATCTCTATGGTTGGCCAAATATAGCTTGGCACACAACCCCCACAAAGCTTCCTCCAAGCCTATGGTCTTATAATATGACATAATATGTTGTGCAAAATGATGATAGTCTAGTTTAATTTGCCCCAAGGAAGACTCCTTAAGTTGAAGCTCCTAAATCCTCCCCTCCAATTGACAAGGCCTACTAAGTATATTGCCATGTTTAGGTACACTCCACTTTTTAAAGCTAATAGTGTTCCGTTGTGTTTAGTGGTTATCCAACCACTAGGTTTACTCTAAAAGTTAAATTCCACATAGTATACGGAATATTAATTAAGAAAATGATAATCACAAATTCTAATACTAGAATCTCTCTTTAATTTGATTCATCGTTAATTGTTTAAACTGAATAAGTATGTGACAATGTTCTGAGCCTATAAGAGGAAGATGTTTCACTATAATATTTTGGAGTGTTGGCATACCATCAATGTCCGTGAATGTTATATATATTCTTTCATATACAAGAATGCTGCCCACCATATGTTGTGTCAGATGAACCTATATCTTATAAATCCCAAGTGAGTCAAATCTAAATCTTGCTTGAAGCTAGAGAATTGGTAATGTCTTTCCCCTTTCTTTTCAATCTATACAAGTAGTATATTAAAATCCTCTGTAATATTCATTGGACTACCAAGCACATAAAATTCTTTGATTTGGTTCCAAGCTATCCTATTGATTATATAACCATTGGATGCATACACCACACAACATTGCTTAGAGTGGTTGCTTATACTTATCACCTATATAAACACAACCTTTCAGTTGTCATCCCAATCTTAGGCTCCATCCAATTAGTCCATAGCACCACAATACCTAATGACAATGTAGTTAAAGCTTTGACAAAGTAGGTCCAATTCTTTCCTAAAAGCATATCCACCTCATGCCTTTTTAATTTCTCTAGCTAAATTTCAAACAAGGCAACAATAGACACACTATTGTCTCTGATAAAGAACTAAAAAATATAATCCTCTAAATGTTTAAATTCAGGAATGTAGGATGAATGATTAGGTTACTCTTTGCCATTCCTCAACTTTACCAACTACCATTTGAGATTCCCAATCTATAGAATGCCTCTTCTACATTACAAATAATATATGAAATCCTAGTACATAATAATAGTCTTGGCATAGTAAGAGATCTTTCTAAGCATTTCTAAGGCCTCTCAATGAATTTGGCACATAAAAGTAGCACTACCATGCTCTCAATTTGCATTTGACAAAGCAAATTAAAGTACTTTTGCTTCTTTGATGCATACAAACTCTATAATTGCCTAAACATCTACAACTTCCTTGGCATGATAGAAAAATAATTAGCATAGCAATAACCATATAAGCTAGTCAGCGAGCCTTGAAAAAAATATGATCACAACTATATTTAACAACCTCAACTTAATAACTCTAAGAATTTTATGTAGCAATGATCTCCAAGAATTGTTTATCCTCTATGTTACCATTGCTGTCCTTCCTCTACTACACAAATTTGACTAATTTTTGTTCTTATTACCCACCTTATCTCAATCCAAGTTCATATTATTTCCGCCTCTGGTAGCTATGGCCTAGTAGAAACAAAGGTTTAACTTCCACCAACAAGATAATATCCTAGGAAGTATTAGAGAATCTCCATTTTTATGCAAAGTGCATTTCTTTTTATTCACAAAATTGCAACCAAACAAAGTCCTATATATTCAACTTATGAGAGAAGGTTGAGAACCCTAAGAACTACTTGCACTTGCAAAAAAAGTCTGACTTCTCTATGACATCCTCTTCTTGAAGATGTCCTCCTTTACCTTATAATTACAGTACCCCTTTTAGGCAATAAAAGGAATAATCACCAATTCTAAATTTTATCGAAGTGAGTCTAAGTTCAACCAACTAAGTTGTATCTATAGAACATCATTTCATTGCTCCCACACTTACTATATAAAATTTAAATCGATAAGTTCATGGATGCACTATGAACCCACCATTTAGCAATTATTTACAACTTCCTCTGCCAATGATGTCTCCCAACATTTTTGCTCATTATACAACTCCAACATTAGTTCATCCTTACTTTTTCCCAACAATGTCTCATGATAATTCATATTAATCTTATTGACTATATCCCAAAAAACTTAATGTTTTATCTAACCACCTCATAATAATATCCATTATTGAGTCAATTATGAACCTTCTCTAGTTTGATCATTATCAAATATGTCACCAAAGTCCTCTAATTGCCATGTCAAGTAAGATTCACATTATAATGTAATGAATGCCTTCCCCACTCGATTCAATTTTGATTCTCATCTGACAAGTTTATGATAGGAAGGTTATTGAAAGCCTTTTGTTTGTAAGCCAATTAAGCCTCATATAATTAGCAAGTCTATAGTTATGATTTCAATAATATGAATGCCACCTCTTCCCCTATTCCCCATAGTCAAAATTACCTTCATTCACAAAAAAATGCATCTTTGAATGACTCCACATATAATTTCCAACTGAGTCAACTATCCCTATAGCCTTCTACACATCCACAAATGCTTCAACAAATATGAGGCTCCTTCCTTTGACAAATTTAAACCTCTATGAACAAAAATCAGTTTTTACTTCTTAATTTTCATACCTACTTTTTATTCCTTTCCCAGAGTAATCATCATCGCATCTAAATTTACTAGTCCTTTCTTGTAATTGCTAAATGAACTCCCAGTGCAAATGTTGTTACCACTACTCAATTTTTTCTTATAAGAGCATATGTGAAACTTGCATTAACTTAATTATGTGTTGGGTGGTTACTATTAAAAAAATTTCCCTTCTTTTCCAGTTTGGTATTGTCATAAACACTTTTGGTACATCTTCATGCATTTGTTGTTTCTATAATATTAGGAATTATAACATTCTCTTTCTATACATAACATGTTTTTATAAACTCATTTTACTTGGAAATCACTATTATTGAGCATAGTTCTTCCATATTATACCTATTTTCATTTACCTATTCAAATGAATAAGTATCATACCCCATACTCTAGTTGATTAACCATCACCTTCTATTGATGAGAACACTTAACAACATACCTCATTTGATTCAAACACAACCATTGATATGTCCATTTAATTTCTTACATTCTCATGTGTATGTTTACTATACTATACTAAAGCATTCACCACAAGAACAATGTGGAGATCCCCAAAATTATTTCTATTTGGGATTAGGGCCTTTACATTCATGAACCACACTGGGGAAGATTACACCATAACCCTTGTATTTTTTGTACAATTCCTTGACTATGAGCCCACTATTAATGCTAGCAATCCTTCTAGCAATTACATCCATGCTCAATTATATCCACCTTTCCCTCAATTTGCCTATAGCTCCATCACTATTCGCCCACTATTTTGTCTACTATCCACCATCTACTCGCAATATCATTTTGCTAGAATGCCAAAGTCAAAGTATTTGGGTTCTCTGTTAATATAGATGGTCAAAGCATATAGTATACTCTCCTTAAGCAGGTTCAAACAAAAAGTCTAAAATATATATCACAAAAGTTGTTTGGGAATGGGCATTTCTTAGTCCCAAACAAAATCACATGAAAGTTCTTGATGCATCTACTACATCATTTCCTCATGGAAATATGTGGAACAACATGAAAGAATTCATTCTTTCACAAAATGAATTACAACTTTATGCTTGTTTTTGCAAGAAGGAGAGAGTAATAGTGGAGTATCCTCCATAATAGAAGTTGTGAAATCTGATTGTATCTTTATAGTATGAATGTTAGAAAAAGGTTCTTAAAATCTCCATTGCTTGGAGGAATGCAATAGTTTCCATAACAGTGATTGCTTTTAATGTATACATTTTACTAGAAAAAATTAGAGGATTGCAAAAGTGATCCCACATTCCTATGTCAATCTAAGCAATATGACTTTCATTCACCTTGACATCACAATTAAGGGTCACAAAACCCATTGGTGGAGGAGTTTATTTTGTGGTTACACATAGCCCAAGGATGTTATAAGAACTCCAACTAGATGGGCTAAGAAGACTTAAGTTCACAAAACAAGCAACATCATGTAATTGAATATTCCTCTGTATTGCACCATATTGAACCATGATCGATTATCTTCACTTCATGTGCTGTCATATTTTTTCTAATCCATAGATGATATAACATGACATGCAAAATTCACTTCACAAGTGATGTTCAAATAGAAAAAATAGTTCCCCATTGAGTTGATTAATTCCTAAGTGAATTAATATGACTATAATTTTTTATCCAGCAAATATAATGGCATTTGAGTTGCTACTTTCCCATACTTGATTTGTTTTATAACATTCTGAAAATTAATGCTCAATATTTTCCTCTTTCTTGCATCACCATGGGCAATCATCTTGCACTACTAAGCCTCTCGCACAGTGAGATGGGTATGTTGGAATAAGATTCAGGATCAATATCCATTAGAATACCTTCACCCAAGGCTGCACCTTCATCTTCCAAGCTCAAATTGCATCCTTCCTTAACATATTTTGACAAATAAACATGCTATAATATATGAATTTAGATTGCAACATTGTGTCTTCTTTTTCTTCTAAAATGAATTATGTTTTTTGCATTTTATTTAGCCTAAGGTAATTATAAAACTCTTGGTACTAAATTGACAACAATAGTTTTTTTAGTTTTGTCATAATCTCATTCACCATGAGCCTTAACTAGCTCCTTTACATTTCTTGGACTCAACTTGTACATTAATGAATGTCACCCACATAACATCAGAAGAACTCCCAACAAATTATCATATAGAAAAGAGACATGTTTACCTTCTATAACACATAATACAAAATTGCTCAAAGGCATTAGATAATCTAGTAATTTACTAGTGTATATGCCCTCTAAAGTAAATAGAGATAGTACTTAGAATTGAATACCTGTACCTATAAGCCACATTCTTGAGCCATCACCCCTTTATGATTCTTGATAATGATCACCTTTTACCAAAAAGATAAATCACATATGTCTAAACCATTGCATTTTTAAAGAAGCATCATCAATGAGCACCACCAGAAGTGGTGTTATGGCTTGATTTTGGCTCAACATGAGGAAGCTTACTAGTTCTAGAAATATCATAGATTGATAGATTGAGAGCTCTTTCTTAATTATATGGGTGGTGTTGCATGACTATTCTTAGTTGGAGGAGCAATTTGTCTAGTTAATTCCATTAATGAATACCTCTACTTGCTAACAAGAAATAAGGAGAACAAGTCCTACAAAAAGTTCATAGAGGGACTTCAACTGCTTAAGCCATGGACATTTTTGGCTATGATAGGTCTATGATGCCCTTAAATGTTTTGGGCTGCACACATGCTGCATTGATGTATTCAACAAGTCTATTTTCTTGGTCTTCAATGAGCAAATCTTAGTAAGTGTGAGTCATTAGCTTACATTGTTAAAGTCCCCACCTATTGTGTGCATCACCCATCTGTCTTATTGATTAGATGTTATAGTGAAGTGCTTGAATCATTGCAATGTAGCGAATTTGCCACGTATGACTCAATGAGAAGATCGTTGATCCTTATAATTAAGGAAGAAGTTGTAAAAAGGTATATATAGATGAACCTGTGAAAGGATCATTGATGATGGATATAAATTATTGAGCGATCTGTTTGACATGTGGGAGTGTGAAAACAATTCCATGTCGCATTATTCCATCTTGTGTGTTTCTGGTTCCATGTAGAGCTCGTGATTGGTGGGGATAAACAATAACCTATATGCCTAGTCATGCAGTAAGGGAGAGCAAATGTGAAGTAGGCATTGAGTCATGCGCTTATCAAATGAATGTTTTATGAATCTCAACAATGTATATCTTTGCACATGCATTGATGAAGAATGCAAAAAAAAGGTCAAGTGCTTTGAATTTAAAATCTTGTGAACCACCCAATTTTGAGCTCGAGGGCTGCCTAGGTGTAATGTGACTTATCACTTCTTGTGGATGCTAGGAATTTTTTATTTGGGTCTTAGACCCCATTTAGAGCTTATCCATGGCACGCCATGCTATAGCAAGGTGTGTTGAAGCATTTGGTAATGGTTAGCAATCAACATGCTAAGAGGTGGATAACGTTGAGTATCGTGGCATTAAATGGTGGAAATCTATGTTACATCACAATATATAGTTGCCTCTAATCAAATTACTTGCACCATGGTGTAGAATAAAGTCCCCTTATTAAGTGAGGTTATCCACTAAATTTAAGCATATAAATAAGTAATGAATAATTAACTTATTAAGGTTCACTTTATAATGATGACAAAAAGGGGACCAACCTAGAATGGAAATAGGGCTACTAGAAGATCTAATTATAGTCTACAGAGGCATCCTTAGTATAGATCAAGATAAAGACCCCTAAAGGGGCATTGAGGAAGGTGAGAGCCTCAGTTAGCTCAAACCCTATTGCTAGATGATGCCTTGTTAATGAGTCAGGTTATTTAGGAATGCAATCCAAATTGGTAGGTATTTTAATCCAAGGCTAAATAGTTATAAGACTTAATAGGAAACAATTATCTTAAGGAAACAATGATGGGTACTTTGAAAAGAGAGTTAAAGAGTGTTTGAATTGATCATCAGATGGTTTGTTGCATTGCCCAAGGATTGGACCTTCTTTGGAGATTCCGATAATAGGTGCCTAGGTAGACATCACTAATGGAGAAATGGTCATTATGGTTAATCAAAATGCTCACACCATTAATGCGTGCCATAGCTATACCACATTCATTTGCTATGGCTAGTGGGCTCCCCTTCTAATCCACCTTGAAAAATAGAGAGAAGAGTCTAATATGATTATGACTCAATGAGTGTGCAAGCTCAAAGGGCACATGGAAGTGATTGGTGGGATCGACATACTACAGTTGAGATGTGGACTGACACATTTCTTTTGTGATGGGTCCATGTTTGAACATTCTAATTGAGGCCAAAAAGATGGTGAACTATGCTTAAGTTTGTGAAGCCAAAGGAAACTCTAGTGGATGCTTGTGGCATAACTAACTTGCAAACCATTTGCATAACTTGGTTAATTGAGCTAAAAACTAATCAAACCATCTAATGATTAGTTCCCTTCAATGTTTTCCTTAGGATAGTTGGAGTAATAATCAAAGTTTAATTTAGTGAAGCTAATGATTAAAGGCATTAAGACATAATACATTTTATCTATTGTCAAAATTTAAATAAGTAGAAAGGCTCGAGTTCTTTGATGGGTTGAGTCAAGGAATCCATGCTCCAAGTTGGAAATTCTTGATAACAAAATTGGCATTGTTGGATGAACAAAAAGTTGAGTTACAATGTCGAACTACATGCTAACCTAGATACCACAAAGGATGTTGGTTGGTTAAGTTTGCAGGACGATAGTCATGGACGTTGAAATTTGTTGTGGACTGTGTAACAACTCACCTATCAAATCAAATTGCCTACAAAATAGATGGCACTTAAGTGTGTCACTAGAGCTTGGCTATCGATGTAATGCTGCAAAATGTAGGACACGAGCCCATGTGGAGTACCAATTGGAGTAGATATTGGTGGAAGTAGCAACTATATAATTGCAAATTTTGAAGGTGAAAAGGGGAAAGGTGCCATCTAAATGGCACTTGTACTTGGGTTTTTTATCCTAGAAGATAGGGAAACCCATTAGAGAGTTTCATTTGGCATAATCTTTGAAGGAGTGTTTAGCTAAAATTCTCTAATAAAGATGTGGTGGTAATTGGCAATGTTAAGCGGTCCAATAACATCATTGGGATCTTAAAAAGATTTATATTTCTTCTTAATAGCCTATCAGCCTTAGAAACAACCCAAATAGAGGTTGGGCAAAGTAGTTGAAAATGCACCACATGTTGAGCAGTGTCTAATGCACCCTCGGTGACCCTTAAAAATAGGAAGAGGTAAATTCCTTATATGCCTGATCAATGGAGTTATGTAGGTAAGGTAAGTTGACATAATCAATAAGTAACTTTAGGAATAGAAATGGCTTTAAGGGTTGGATGCAGTGGTCCAAGCCTTGAATTATTTGATTATTGATAGACTGCTCAAACTATTCACATGATGAGTGTCAACTGACATTTGCCAGCTGATGGATGAATTGGGAATGACCATCTACGAGGGCCTTCCTTTGCATGAAACAATAAACTCTGAACTTGTCCGAACATGGGCAATTTAACTATTTAAACAAAACATTATATTGTGATGGTCCCTGAGGATGCACTTGAAACATAATTTTTGTGTAGTGCTCTAAATGTCGAAGTATAGGAATAAAACAAGCTTGGTTAAGTGGTGGGAGTAATTATGACTATACTCTCTTTATGTAGCAAAACAATTTGTCATCTTATTTTGGATGTGCATGAATGGATTTATGATATGCCCACTATCCTTATCAATTATCCAATGAAACCATAACCAAGGGAATGGGCCTGATACAATTAGTTGAGAAGAAAAGACAATTTTGAGCTTGGCTCTTATCCTACTTTGTCAAATGATTCGAGAGGTTTAGCAAAAGGGAGAGTCGACATGTAAATGAAATTGAAATACCATAGCTTATGAAGTTATTTTGCTAATTCTATAAGACAGAGGCAAGGCTTACCCTCTATTTTTGGCTTCAAGTCTTACATCGATGGGTCTATTTGGGTGGAAGATATTGTTAGGTGACGCGTTACGCTATAAAGAGACATCTATTAAATGATAACATTGGCATCCTAAGTTGAACTCAATGAGAGCAACAAACTCAGGTAAAACAAATAGGTAAACGCAACTTTTATTTTGAATTCCAATAGAAAAATAAACAATGACAGCATGTCCTATCTATCGTTTAGGGTTCTAAATTTGAAGGTAGAAGTGTCAAAAAAGTTGTCATAGGGATAACTAGCTTATGATAGCCAAACATTCATAATGACATTGCTTTATGATCGTTTCATGTCAACTGTTCCTATCATTATGAAGGAGAATTCTACAAGTGTTAGATTGTTCATCCACCATTAAGGAACATGAGCAAGGTTTTGACCAATGTAAGATAGACTAGATTTACCCTACTAATGATTATGTTATGATGATAATTCAGGCTAGTACGAGTGAAACAATTGATTCATACAATTGGTCATTATGCTTGATTAAAAAGCTAGTGATGAGAAGCTATCATGCTTAAGATTTTGAATGAATTCCTCTAACTTAGAATCCAAACTAAGATCGATGTCGAGGACCATCATTCTCTTGTTGGCCGATAGTAGGTGCCTTGCACCAGAAAGGTACATGATCTTGGGCTTGCCTGGTGTCTTAGAAAGAATTTAACTTGGAGCTCAGTGTTATATATAATTTTCATACATGTTAAGGTCTTGGATGATTTGTTCAAAATAAATGATATAATTAATGGTGAGTAAAACCTAATGAATTATTAAAAAATTAGATAAATTTTGGAAAATTATTATTTTATTATACATAACCTTGGATACTTCCAGAAAAGAACTATAATAATCACTGGTCTCCAAAAAAAGTGTTAATATCCTAACTTATTTAATATCTTTTGCAACTTCTTTAATCCCTATCATCTCATATTCTAGTGATGTAGTTAAATAAGATGACTAGTGCCCCACCATCAATTCAACATTCACTCCTTGTCTTAAAATCTTAGCCTTGCATTTTACACTCCTTAGCCATACTAGGATTTTATGATCAGGTAATTAAGCACTTCATATATTGGGAGTTGTATTGCATGAGACAACACTTTTGGTGGATTATTGTTTCTATTTGAATGTTATGGCCTAAACTTGAGATTTTACTCAATTCCATTGACTTTTCTTGAACCCTTAGTTATTAATTTTGGTCATAGTAATTCCATTCAAAACTTGGGGTCACAAGTGCTCCATCAAACACTCTCAATGACTTCTAAGCTAACTTGGGTAGCCATGCCCTTCCTAATGGTTAGACCTTGGCAACCCACAAACCAAAACTATCACTTAAGGTGTCCAACCTATGGTTTAAGTGCCTTAAAGTACAATTCATGATCTTATTAATAAATTTAGGCCATGTGTAGTGATGAGCCTAAGCTTATGAGAATAACTATGTTTTTTGCCAAGCACTTGCTCTTATGCTTAGGCTATAATAGTGTGCCAAGTCGATAATAAAACTTTGAGCATCTAATTTGCAATATTATAAGTTTTTCATGAGCTTAGCTTTGCAAACAGAGTTACATTTTGTTTATATTTCACTATTTTTACATATATTGCTCATACAGTTTGATATTCGCATCTCATGGCTAATACAATTTAGTTTTACATATTGACATGGTGTTTCACTATTAAGCTTCTTAACTCACATTCCTTCTAATTTTATACGTTTAGGGAGTTAGGAGTCATATGGGAGCTAAACATGATATCATCGGAGTCATCTCGTCAACTAGATGACATTGTTCATGCAATTTATGATTTGTCGTAGTTAACTAACATTTCTATTCATTCTTATTAATTTTATATATTGATTGACGTTGGAATGTATTATATTATGATTTGTTGATTTTTGTGTTTGTATATTTATTATTTTTTTAAACATGGGACATGAAGTAGTTAAGTATTAGATATTTTATTTTTATATTCCTAGGTTATAGGTGTGGATATCTATTAGCTATTTTATTAGATGGGCATTAAATTTTGTATTTTTCATTTGTAGGTGCATTGTTGGACATATGTATTTTTTTTTGTACTTATGAAGTAACAGGAATGATAAACCTATTAGAAGGGCCTAGGTGAGATTCATGACATAGCATATTATGTTTAGGCCTAGTAAGTTCAAGATAGTAAGATTTAAGTTTGCATTTGTTATGGAGATTATTTATGAGTTTTCATCTTTTCTCGGAGTAACTTTAGTATGGTATCATTCTTCCTTTGATAGAATTATTAGCATATGTAGTGCTTGATAAATAGTAAACTTGCTAAAAGTGAGTCTGTGGCTCACAAACTTGATTGGCCCAAGACACCCCAGGCAAAGCCTTCATCCTTAAGATAACACATGCTAAAGTGTTTTATGTGACTTAAACAACTTGTGTTTGTGGCAATGGCTGACACAATAATTGTTGAAGATTAGTCAGCCAATATTTATGTGTGGTTTGTTGCATTGTGCTCTTTTGCAAAGTAGATATTTGTGGTTATATCATTTGAACTAAATCTAGAGGGAGCTACTTAGAGGTGCAGGTAGAGCTAATCCATGTTTAGGGATACCCAAAATAATAATATACATTGGGATGACTTCATGGCTACTTCCAAGAATTAGTTTGTCCTATAGTTGGCTAAGGTTTAGATTGAGAGAATGATAACACAACTAAGTTAGGAAAAATGTTAGTTACACATTTTGTTAACCAAGTTATATGTATAACCAAACATGCCTTTATGTTGACCACATCAGAAGATTGCTAATGCAAGCATTCCTTATTTGGACTTAGACATTCCATTTACAGACATTTGAAGGTGACACATTTAATAACATATTGATATTTTATTGATGCTACAATGTTAGTTAAGTGGAGAATCATGTCCATGTGTATCTTATGGCAAAGAAGTAGAGGAGGGATTCTAGTTTTTCTTATGAAAAGGGGACTAGAAAATTTTTAGGCAAGAAGCAGTTGAGAAAAGCTTATCACATTACTCTATTTTAATTAATTCTTAGTAAATTTATTAGAGCAAAAGAAAGACTGGCCAAAAGATCAGTCTCAAAGGTAATAAAATTATGATGTAAGGCATGACGATGGTTACAAAGTAAAAGACAATATACACTTTTAACATTTTCAAACATAGACATAGAAAGACAAAGTATCCTGTGGGATAAAGGATAATGTAAATTGCTGATTGAACAAGACCAATCGATATGGATAGTCACACATTTGTGCTCTTACTCAGTAGTAGACAATTGAGTTGTCTAACATGACAATTTGTTTGATTTTATTTTATAGTATAAGATTTGTTCTCCTCTTTAACATTGTTTCATTGGGCACAATAACAAATAGCTATAGTCACTATAAATGGCTAAATAGCATTTTTTGGACTTGATTTTAGCAACATATGTGATCCATAGTGTCATAATTATTCCTAGACATTACTTTAAGGCAGAGCTCAATTAGGTCTTTTTTAGTTAAGCTTGATATTATCTTAGTCATCAATAAGATGACGCACTAGAATAGAACGATTTATTACTAAAAAAAAAGCCCAAAATAGAGTGTTAAACTAAATTAATTTTTTTATATTTTTGACAAGTAAATCCCTTTGATTTTGACACTTCAAGCCATATAGCTAGTTTATATTGGCTATTTGACAATTTTTTGTTTTGTGCTTGACTAATTCAAACAAAGTTAACCTCTACAACATAGCTCACTTAAGTGAGATTATCCTGATGGTTATTAAGACTAACTATCATGATTGAACCTAGAGTGTGAGACTAATTTCTCTTAGATTTGAAGCCAAGTGCTATACCCATTACAAAAGCACCATATCATATTGCCCTAAAAGAATTACAAGGGAATAAAGTTAAGATATAGGACCTATTATTTAGGATGATAAGTTGATATAAATTGTTTCTTATAAACATTTGAGAAGGGCTTATGTTCACTCATTATATCAAGATAAGGGCCAAGCTAAAGCTATTATAGTTTTAAAAATGAAAGTCTTAGGATCACTAAGCAATTACAAAGATTCTCAAAAGCAAAGAACTTGCATTTGATTTTTAACATAATGGATCTCCACCATAAAAAGTGGTTCAATTAATAAACACCTAATTACTCTCATCTATGGTGAAATTGCAAGATAAAATCACAATTAGGGTTTATAGAAGGCAAAACAAGAAATCACACAGTCACATTTAGTTACAAGTGAGTTGGACATTAAGATTAAATTTTCAAAAAGTTGAAATAAATGGTGAAGAACTTCATTTGTTATTTGATGATCTTGTTAATATTAGATAATGGATCAAGATCTCATCTTTTGAGCCTCTTTCTTACGTTCCTAAGGCAGCACTAGTATCACAGTACTGAATTGTTTGCACACAAAATTCTCATATAAAATAAGCTTGCAGGTAAAACTTTGTTTCTTTATTCAAAAATTCATCATTCATAATGTGGTCAAAATTCTAATTTATAAAGACCTTGAGGGTACAAAAAAATTAACTAACCATGAAATACAAAAAAAAGTTTCAAAATTCTAAAGGAAATTTTAGAATTCAAAAAAACATAAAACATTTTAAAAGAAATAATTTTTAATTCTACAACAAAAAATTAAAAGCACCTTAGTTGAAAAGCTACAAATTTAATTGACTAAAGTAGTTCTCAATTAGATATGTGCATTTCATGTAGCGCTAACTTTGAGCGATGATGACATGGGTGATGTGATTGATGTTGCATGTAATGAAAGACATGTGGTGCTTAAGGTCTTATTTTAGTGGGTGAAATAATTGTTGTGGGGTGGGAAGGTGCATGATACTTTGGCCCCAAGTTTTGCTTATAGATTAGTTGGAGTTAACTAGCTTGGGTTTACAGGTCTTTAACATTTGTAAATTGTTATTTTTGTGGGATAAGAAGATTCTCGATCTCAGAATGTAAGTGCAGGCCACATGTGTCTCATTGTGGGGACGTAAACTAGGCCGGTAACAATGGTAAATAATGAAAAAAATGACAATAAACTTAATTTAGGCTGTTTGAGGTGGTTCTTAACAAAAGTTTTCATCCAAAAAATTATATGATTGTTGGAGGGATGTCTTCTAAAAAATATAAAATAAGAAATATTTGAAAATTACTAATTAATCTAAAATAACTTAAACTAAATTATAAATGCAAATGACATAGTTAATTGATGAAAATACAAAAATATGAAATAAATTTGGCCTTTTTGTAATTGATCCTCATAATAACAATGATATTGCAAACTAATGAAAAGTAAATGAGCCAATCTTTGCATAATTGAGTGTATAAATTAGACTAGTTTGTCTCTTAGTGGAACCTCCATGTGATGTATTAGACCCTACTATATCATCCTCTCTAGTTTGGAAATTGCTAAACATCATGAAGTTATAATGAAATCTATGATACTAGTCTAACAACCCTGAGCTTAAGTGGTGAAGCTACACCTTAGTAATGCAAGTGTCGATGGACACAGTATGGCCTTGCCAACATACCAAAAATCATTGTTGTCTTTATTTTGTGTGGAAATTATTTGATCATCAATGGTTTTGTTCATTTGATCTCCCAACTTACAATATGAGGCCAAATGGTACCTTGTGTGATTCTCTCAGACCTATAAAGATCATCCAATAATCACCCATAATAAAATTCTTTAGGATGTCTATGAGCATCTAGGAATCATTTATATATTATATTATTTAATTCAATGCATTTAGTAATACATTTATGTGACGTTGAATTATGATGAGCAAAAGAGAACATTGACTCAAAAGTGTGGAACACATGAGATAATTGACTCAAATAAGCAAGACTCCAAGGATGATTTCCAAATAAAATTTTAGAAGGGCTCAAACATATTATTCTTTTAAGAGAATTATTGTAATAAATTTTAAAACGAGGTAGAAAAAGATTCCAAGTTGAGAGATCATTCCCAATTAAACTATGAAGAAGATGGCTTAAATATGTTTTCACTAATTGTTTTGTTTGATTGATGATGATAAGTTCATAGGAGTTTAAGTTTTACTTGAACTAATAGAATTACTTGGTAATGTGGTAGTTAAGCACCAGGAACTAGATTGATAAAATGTTAAATATTTGTTAAAGATAATATTGTATTTTGGAAGTCATCAAGAAATACTCTGTAATTTTTTTTAAAAAGTGTTCTTCTATGGATGCTTGTGTGAGTATATAAATAACAGCTTCCTTTATTATTACAAGCCATATAGGTTATCACGGGTCATACCCTCCTCAATCTCAGCTAGTGAAATGATAATAAGTAATTTTCCTTCATTTTCTTTTGGAGTATTTGGATTAGAAATTTTTTGTGTGAGATGAAGTGTATGGAATCAACTTCTTTCAATCATATGCCAAAGTACACATATTAGCTTTTCCATTTAAGGCATTTTTTTATTGTAAAATTGAGGTCTTCCAAAGATTAGGATAGTTATATTTGGATAAAATCACTTCATAATTTCTCAAAATAGTGACTAAACTTTGAAGGATCACAACATTATGTTATATAAAAATTCAAATTTTTTTAATCCAAGATATAGTGTAAGGTTGGAGTTGGATTGTGATTGTTAAAAACCTATTCTTTTAGTAGTATTTTGTGCTATGAAATTGATACAACTATGGATATCTATTTAAATATTACAAACTTGGCCCTTAATTCTAATGAAAAAAACTAAAGATGTTATTTCATTTCCACTCTTCAAGGGTGCTAGTATAATCAAAATTTATCTCACAACCACTGTGGGTGGCCAAATATAGTAAAACACTTTTCCTAATGTTTCTAATTTTTCTTCAACCTCATAATCAAGCTATATAACCTTTTCTTCCTCAACTTCATTGTTATTTCAAGTTTTTCTTGTATGTCTATGCAAAGCCCTCTTAGCACACTTGGCTACGACATGACCTCTCTTATGACAACAGTAACACTCAACTCTAGAACTAGAAGATCCTTTTGTTTGTGTTAGATTCCACTGGTTACTAGTGTGTGTAGAGGGACATAAGTTGCTTATAGTGTAGTAGTAGCAAGATTGGAAATTATGGTATTAGTTTAATCGTAGAAAGTGGTCCATGGAATCTCATTCTTATAGGAAATTTGTTTTCTAAATCTTTCTACTTTTCAAGTATAACTTAGCTTGTACTCTATATCTAAGGATATAGTCCTCAACTTTAAGAATGTATCCCTTAACAATCTTTTATTCTTTGGATAGACATTTTCACTTGTCAAAAAGTTCACATAATAAGATGTGAATACTTATTTAGCTCATAGGAAAATCTTGAGTTCTTCTCATTGTTTGGGTAATGCTTGATCTTTGATAAGATATTTCTTTTCTCATGTGTGAAAATAAATCAAGCACGTGATGTTGAGCCAAATTTTTACATATTGGTACTTTCGATGCTCACTAATGTAATACCAATAAAAAGTATTCTCCATTCTCACTTCTCAATCTTGATATCTTATACTATCTAAACTACAATAAAATGTAAGGCCTTCTATTTAACCAAGTTAATCTTGTCATCGTTGTCCTTATTATATCTTCTATCATATGTATGTGGACTATCTTAATGCCTAGGTTAACATTGTAGAGGACATTTCCTCAACTTTAGAGTCACTTATCATTATCCTATATGATCTATAGGTTCCATCTAATTTCAAATCTTAACATTGTTCAAACAAGTCTATGGATGTTTCTAAGGTAGCTATTAATTCATGTATCTACTAACTTATTTCAATAATTGTATGTTTTATTACTTGGTCCTTTTGTTTCTTGCGTTGGTCAAGAGTTAGATATGCCATATTATTTTTTAGACTAGCAGTTATAAACTTTGAGGTTGGAAATCAACTTCATAATTTGTGATAATAAAGAAAAACAAACAATTATGTCAAAAAATGTAATAAAAAGAGTGCACATAAAAAAACTTTTATGGAATCAAACTTAAAAATATATTTTTTTATTTGTAAATTTTAATAACTTGTAGAAATTAAAAAATGCATCAAATTAAAACGTGATGTTTTAATAATAGAATTAAAAGCGTGCAAGTTCCTAAAGCTAACCATGCTTTGATACCAAAGTTGATGTAAGATGATATGTTTAAACCTTTTTTAGCTCATAGTAAATTAAGAAGAGCTCAAGTTTTAGTAATATATTCATACAAAGACCTACGAAATGGTGTTATAAGTTTAGAAGTAAAAGTCCTTGGATTACTATGCAAGTCAAACTTTCTTAGAAGCTGAGTACTAGTATTGATTCTTATCATAAGGGATCACAACTTAAAAGAAAAGTGGTTTGAGCAATTCACAACTAATTACTTATATCATTGGTGAAGTGGCAAGGTACACAAACAAGTATGTTTCATAAAAGACCAAAAAAGAAATCTCATGGCCACATGCACTAATTAGAGAGTTGGATGTGATGATTAAATTTCTCAAAACTAGAAAGAAAGTGTTGAAGAACTTCTTTGATGAATTGATGATCTTGTGAATATTGGATAATGATATGAGATCTCCCTATTTGAGCCTTCTACTTGCCTTCCCTGAGCATATCTAGAATCACATCATTGAATTGTTTGCTAACAACATTCACACATCAAAAACCTTGAAGGCAGTTGTTTGTTACTTTAATAAAATTTCATCCCATGCAACAAGGTGAATATCCAAATTTATAGAGATCTCAAGAGTATGATAGTAATTTTTTGGCCAAGAAATGTCATAGGCTATTATGGAATACTGAGTGGCACATTTGTTTATCCTAAAGGACAACTTAGGATTCCTAAAATCTTCACAAATTACAAAATAAACAATTTAATTCTATAAAAAATGAAAGAAAAAAACTTAAAATGCTATAAAATTAATTAAAAAAAGTTACCAAATAGGAACATGCATTTTGGGTGTTGTAACACTGAATAATGAGGTTGTGAGTTGTGTGATTGGCATTGTGGGAGTGTAGAGCAGTATGACATGTTGGCTCTAGTTTTTGGTTAATGTAAGTTGGAGCAAATTAGCATGAGTTAATTAGTTGGTGCATGTCAATGAGTCTAGCATGTTTGAGGAATGGGTCTCCATAGGTGGAGCTTAATGCCAAGCTCAAAGAGTCAAATGGCTTTATCAAGCATGGTTGGTGACTACATTGACAATAATGAGAAGTAGTGAATGAAGATTGAAATAGCTAAAGCTCAATTACAAGCTTTTTTGAGGCAATTTTTAACATAATCTTCATCAACCAACATTATGGAATGATAAAAGTGATGTGTTGTACTAAATATAAAGCCAACAATATATAAAATAATACTAATTAGTCTTCAAACAAAATAAACTAGAGTGTAAATGCAAATAATTTGATGAATTCATGAAAGGTAAACTAACATTTTCAATAAAAATTGGTTAGTTATGATTGAACCCCCAAATGACAATGATAAAGGAGATTAATGAGAAGTATTTAAGATAATCATATCATGAAATTAGGTCTGAATAAGACTAGCATGCTTTCAAGTTAAAACTTAGAATGATACATAGGATGCTATTATGTCAACCTAGTAAGCAAGGGTTTGATTAAAACTAGTGCATCAGTTTTGCAAACCCATATTCTTTTTGTTAGATAGATTAGAGTAGGCGTATATGTGTTTCACACCATGAAAGGAGTAAGGTAATAAAAAGTGTTTTTCACTATGCCATATTAATTATTTCCTTGATTAGATATAACAAATGTTGACTTTTCTAAAATTGATCTTCAAGTAAGGAATCATTAGATTATGATTTGATAGAAGGACATTCTAAAATGATTATTGAAAACTTGTTATGGGCATTCAGTTTCACACTCTTACCATTTGGGTTATCAATCCTGCTATAATGTTTGAGGTTCTTATGACTAGCATGTTTCACCCAAGCCAAGACCATTTTGTAATAATACTCATATATAGTGTATTGGAATATTTTAAGAGTAAGGAAGAATATGTTAAACTTCAATAAATTCTACTGAAATTTCTTAAGGCCAAGAAATTTTATGCTAAAATTTTAAAGCACTCCTTTTGGCTAAATTTAGTGTCGTTATGGGAGATATTGTTAGTGCTAATGTGGTTTCATTTAATCCCAATAAGGCATGAACTATTTTTAAATGGAAAAGTCCCGTTACCATATTTAAGATGCAAAGTTTCTTATGCCTTAAGAGACAATATTGTAAGTTTGTGACAAATTTGTCAAAAATTTAAGCACCCTTTACTAAGCAAGCATTAAAAGGGATATCTTTATTGTGGTCTAAATTGTGTGAGTAGAGCTTCACTTTATTAAAAAGTAAACTTAGTTCGCCAATAGAGTGAAAGTTTCAAAGATTGGGTTAACCCTGCAAAGTCTTCATTTATTCATCACATATATGATTACGGGCTATGCTTATGTAGGATGGTTAGCATCCTACATATGCATCTAAGCTATAACACTATCATTAATGCAACTAATTAACTGATGTCCTGTACTTAACTACTGCTGTATTCTCCACTAAAATATGGTAGCATTACTTGTATGGAGTACAAATTAAGAAATTTACCAACTATTAAATTTACACAAACACAACACACACGCACACACACACATATACACTCAAGTGGTGCTTAACATAATGTATTGATGTTGGTCAGAACGAATTAAAAAGTATGACTTGGATATTAATTGATACATTGGTAGAACTAATTTAGATGCTTATGCCTCTAATATGGGCATGATTATATAATCTATGTTTATGAATAGATCATAAAGAGTGTTTTGATTGATTTGAATGAGACATTGAATTAATCGGTACTATAATTTTTAGTAGACTGAAATAATGCAAATATTTTCCATGCTAATTAATTGGATGTACTAAAGAGAGCACAATAAAAGGATCTATAGAATTAGGATGTTATCGCCTAGTTACAGTCTAGTGAGTGTCGAAAATTTTCTTTCATGTAAAGTTTTTGACAAATCATGCATGATGGTGTATCCCTTGTCCATAGCAGATTAGGGAAAGAATTCTTGATGAGGCACATAATAGCAAGGTCAGTTATCATCAAAAGAAAACAAAGATGTGAAGAAATCTCAAAATCGATTTCTATTAGAGATGTTCAAAGAATAATGTGGATTAACATATTCAAGAAAACTTAATTTGCAAAATGTTAAGGTTAAGCATTAGATGCCCAAAGTTATACTCTAGAATTTACATTAATAATGTAGAAATGGGATGATGTTCCCAAGTAGTTTAGCCCAAATTTACTAATGAAGAGGTAAGGTAATGAATTATTTTGGGTGATAGTGAACTGATTGGCTAAATTAGCTCCCATCATAATTATGAGGATGGCAGATTCAGCACCAATGTTGATAGAATTAAATGTTTAGGAGATTATTGTATCATGGATTACCCAGAGCTATTATTTTTGATGGAGACATGAAATTAATTAATTTCCAAGTTTTTGAGTGATATGCCTCATGCTTTTGGCACTACTCTGGCGTTCAACACAATATACCATTCTCAAACTATTAGAAATTAGATTGTGCTACTTTTACCTTAGAAGACCACACCATGCTCTATGTTTATTCTTACTCATACTATTTTAA
Organism: Vanilla planifolia; assembly: GCA_023846275.1. Classification (NCBI taxonomy): domain Eukaryota; kingdom Viridiplantae; phylum Streptophyta; class Magnoliopsida; order Asparagales; family Orchidaceae; genus Vanilla; species Vanilla planifolia. Next base: position 456,546 of record JAIUJO010000102.1, read on the forward strand.
GTAGTTGACATTGTTAGAGTTTGTGTATAAATAAATCAAGTTATCAGTTGGCCATTGGAATGGCACTATTTGAAGCTCTTTATGTTTAGCACTTTAGATGTCCTTGATGCTTATATGAGGGTGAGACTTTGAAAACATTTGGACCTTCAATTATAGAGGAGACTATAAAGGAGGTATGTAGCTCACATGAGATATTTCAAGTATATACCTTAGTCATATCATCTATAAGAAGGCTAAATGTTAAGAAATAGTTATGTCTAGCTAAATAGCAAGAAAAAATAACAAGTAGTAATAGTTTACAAATGATCACGAAATTCATGTAATTAGCAAAAACACTTTTTCATGTTAAGCAAATCCCCTAATTTAAGGATATTTAACAGAGCTTATTTAATGTGCTAAAATATGGGGTTATTACATTTCAGGCCAATTTAGCCATAAGAACTTGCAAAGAGCTAACCAAGTGAAATTATGGTAGGAAAAGTTCTAATTGTTAGTTAGAATTGGTAAGAAGAACTATTAGTTTTAAGGAAGAAAAATATAACCAAAGTAGAAGTCCTATATTCATATTACAACTGAAGAAGACTACATATTATAGAGTAATGTAGGTTTGATCTAATGAAAAGAAAAAGTATTGTCTCTACATTTGCTTATGATAACAATGGAAGGCAAATATGAAATATATTAGCTAATCTACACTAATTAAAATTCAATGTAAGGGAATGAATTTGTCGTATTAATGATTTCAGGAATTTTTATTACACATGCAATGGACTTCATTATTTATCTACTTGTGAAATATTATAAAAACATGTCATGCAAAATATTTACAAAAGAGTTATTGAAGAATGTAAAATGGGTTATCATGATCCCAAGTTTATTAATGTTGAAAAACTTTGTTGACATATTTGTAAACTTAAAATTTGAATTTAAAGCAATTTTCATTAGTGTTATTTAAGGCATGTGTTATATAGTCCAAGTGAACTATATGATTGTTGTACTTATAACTCAAAATTGGTGCATTCTTATGAAACATTGCTATGATTCATCATTTTCCATTATTTGAGACATTTGATAGAAGTACTTCTTTTTGCTTGATGAAATATTGCTTTGTCCTTATCAAATCTTTCTTCTTTTGAGTCATATAAAGTTTCAAGATTGATCGAAGGTGCAAATAATTGCTTATAATCTTCTTTTTGTATGATTTTAGCTCTAAGAAAGTGTTTAGTTAAGAAGAAAAGGGTTGTGTATTTTACCTCCTAAAAATGTATTTTGGTTGGAGTGTTGGTGAGGATAGAATTTACTTCCTCCCAATTAAAGCATAAACTCTTAAAAATGGTCAAATTGAAGGTTCATCAAAAAGAACATTACAAAATGGTTTTAAATGACATTTGTATCTCAAAATAGGTCTTACATAACTAAGTTTTTCTACAAGTAAATTCTTCAATAATGTCTAAGTTGCAGTAGAAGTATCTAATAATTTATTTATTGAAAAGATTTCAAACTTATCAGGCTTCTTATAGAATAATTTCTAAAAGGTATAATAGGTTAAGGTCATTTGTTTTTAAGTCTATTCCATTGTGTTATGTGTAGGAACATTATGATCGTAGTCCATGGCAATTTCACATTCTTCTATTTCATTCATCAAAATAGATTATCAATGAACTCTTAACAAGATGATTCTTGGGGTCTCTTAAAGTTAAGCTCCTTAATTCTTTGACACTTAATCATGTTCAACTCTAAATATAACTCCAAAGGTGTAGCCACACATACGCATAAAAAATAAAAACAACACATAGACAACACTTCAAATCTAATATTTCTTATCTCTTTGTGATCTTGACAAAAACAAATGATGTGTGAAAGTTTCCCAAAAAAAGTGATTTAGCGACTTTTCTCTAAGGTACAAAGAGACATTGACTTTTGCTAAAGGTTTCTTAAAAGTGGTCATACAATGGATCATTTTGATATCACCATGTAATGATTTACATTCTAGTTTAAAAATTCTTATGATTTGTTGGGTGAAATTCTCCACTCCATTGTAATATATACACATTTAAAGCATGACTACACAAATGATCAAATAATACAAGAATGATTTAAAAATAAGACACCAAGATATGAGTGAAAGTTTCATTTATGAAATCATTGTCCATTGATAATTAGTGGACTATAGACATACAAATGATAGTTAACTTATCAACTACTCCAAAATTATTATTGTATAACTATGATTCCTTGCTTGAATCAATAAAATCATCTTCTAGTGCTGGTCCCTAATAACATTTATTATATTATATAGATATGAATTTCTAAAAATATTAACACAGTGTCAACACTAAATTTTCATAGATACATTTTATTTCACTTGTGATACTATTATACACATTTAACTCAAGTTTTACTTAAATGGCTTCTAGGTGGGAAGGTGTCATATGTGCCAGATGAGCTAATCATGTATGTATGAATTGCATAAAAACTTAATCATAGTTGTAAAGTGTCATATTGATATAATTGGGGTTTCATAATATTATAATTGCTTATGTTTTACATTTCTTATGTTGTTTAACACATTCAACCAACTTCATAAGTAGAGGTTGTGCAAGCACATCATTATTGTAACATACTTGAAATTTAATATTCCAAATTATTCTCAATCTAGAAATGATTCAAATGTTTACATAATTAGAGAATTGGTCATAAAATTTATCACAAAAGATTTTTAATTGCTTCTTTATAAATCCAAGTCAAATATTTTCAACTTATGGAAAACTTCATATCAAATTAGTCCTTCTATTTACCTTATCTCTCAAAACTTATGTTATAACAACATCGTAATAGTGACTAATTTCTCAAAAAGAAAGTTGGAGTTACAATTAATTTCCTTAAAATCTGAAGTGAAGGTTTTAAGTAATTGGTCAAGATCTTCCCATTCTAGCCACTTCGTTGCCTTCTTATAGTACCTCTAGAATCACCTTCTTTGATTGATCTCACATGACATGCCATATCAAATAAACTTGTTGATAACACTTCCTTATTTAATTCAAATTTTGCTCCTAAGAAAATGATGAACATTCTTATTTATAACGGCATTAGAGGAACAATGGTAATCTTCCAATCTTGAAATATTGAAGGACTTCTACAATTATTAAGGCCCGCATTTTTGAAATGTGAAGACATTTTAAGAATACTAAAATCCACAACAAATTATGAGAAAAAGATATTAAGTTCTACAAAAACAATGTCTCACAAAATGAGAATGTTAAATGAAATAAGAAATTCTAAAATATCCTGTTTTTAGGTGATGGTTTAATGAGTGACCAAGCACTTGGTAGATTATTAATGTGATGCTGGTAGAGAAGCACGATGACACCTCATGTTTAGTTTGAGGCTCAGTGTACATCAAGTTGATTGGCAAAGTTTGATTGGTCTATGAGTGTTGAGTCGGTTGCATAGGTAAAACTGTGGGGTTATCTCAACAATCGAAATGACTAAATTTTAGGAGGTAGGATGGCCACACAAATATGTTATAATCTCTGTTATTCTTGATCAAAATCTATTTGACCATCTTAGATTTGTTCCAATTGATCTCTCAACTCACTAGATGGAGCAAAAGATACTAGTAAGATAGTTTTGCATGATAATGGTAATGAAGTCTCACGAGACTTACTAGGTGTTACATATGGTTGCCTATTAAGTACAAGATGCTAAATATTTATTGTTGTGTTAATTCAATAATATTTAAGTAAATGTAAAACATATGTGTTGATACCTCGATTATTCATCATTTTAAATTGTCTAGCACAGCAGGCATCCTATATCTTGAAGGTTGTCAACAGGAACCTCTCATACATAACGTGGACTGTCACATAAATGCCCTCAAGAAATTCTTTGAACAATCTATGACCATTTTCTAACCATTTATATATTTTGCTGTTTACATTAATTTATTAAGCAATATGTTTTTGTAATGATGAGCTATGATGAGTAAATAACACTATAAACTAACAATTGTAGAAATCATATGATGAGGGGATTAAATGAACATGACTTCACAGATGTTTTTTAAGTAAATGTCATAAGGGCTGAAAATAACTTTTCAATTAAAAGAATTTTTATAAGCAAATTCATTTGCAGCAATTTAAGTCACCAATTTGCAATATGTTCCCCTATTTGGCTATGAAGAAGGATGCTGAAGCATCAAATGACAACTTTTGTTTGTCCATCCATTACGGGATGATTGATGAAAGCTTTAATTTCATTCCCACTAAGTGATAAAATATTTTTAGGAGTAGCTAGTAAATTTGACATCACAATTTAACACAATTATTCGTGGTGAACTATATAAATTTAGAACGTCTTTAAGAAATAACTTTGTGATATGGAATGCATCAGTTGTCTTACGTAGTTTTTGAAATGAACCATTTTGGTAAAGCTATCAACAACTACAATTACATAACAAAGCTTTCTAATGGTTTTTGGCAATCCAAAATACAAAGTCCATAAATGTTCCTGTGGAGATTTGGCATAGGACTAATGCTGTATTTTCTCCTTAGCAATAATTTACTAATTTAACTTTAGCACCAGTTTTATGATGTCAAATTATCAATGTAATGTTTGTGGTAATGTTTTGTAATAAAATTGTTCAGCCAAGTCTGCTACGATTTTATATCAATCAAATTGTCCAATGAGAACTACATGTATTTCTTAGAAAAGAAAATTCATAAAGATGTATGCGTATTGTAATGTCTTGACATCATAATAGATATTATCAAGTTCTAGAAGTCACTATAGAAATTCTTGATGCACTTGACCCAAGGAAAATGTACAATCATTGTTGATAATAAACAAACATATTAACTTGATGCATCAATTACTTTACTCCAAAGCACTGGCTTATTCCTTGAAAAAGGTAAACTCATGTAAATATTTTAAGGATTTAGCATGTTGTTGACATAAACTCCTTTATGAATTTAAATACATAAATGCATCATGGTTAGATTAAGAAATAAATTCTTTGCATAATAGATATTCCCTCAAATGTCTTAGTAATTACACTGTTGTGCAAAGTCATTTTTCATAGTTTGAGTATTTCTTTGCTGCTTCATTTTTCTTTTCATTTAAAAATGGAACAAGATGATCACTTGACTTAGAAAACTATTAATGCCAACACCTAAAACATGATAAGTGACTTCAAAGCTATTTGACAAGTCTCATAACCTAAGGATGGTGCCTTTTAAGGTTTCTTATAATTTAGTAATAGCTACTTATATTATTTTCTTTTATCTTCTTAGGGTTAGTGGTTAGTCAATCTTTTGAAATCAGAACACTTAGGAATGACACTCCTTCAAATAAAAATGTACAATTTTTAAGGCTAACAAATAAATTTTGTTCACATAATGTGCTGCTTAAAAATCCTAGATGTCTTAAATATTCAGATGAGATTTGATTATAACTATTATTTCATAAAAAATTTAACTACAAAATTAATTAGATATAGCCTCAGAACGTCAGTCATAAGTTACAAAAATGAACTTGGTGTATTTGATAACTTGAATAACATAAGTAACCATTCATATAGTCTTTTTCTTCTAAAAACAACGTTCTATTTGTCACTAAGTGGATTCTACCATGATGGTATACACATTTTAGTTTTATTTTAGAAAATCCTGTAGCTGTTATCATTTTATCTAACAAGTTATTGAACCAAGGAATTATAAACCGATAGTGAATCATTTTTTGCTATTAGCATAACAATCTATGAACAAGCACCAAGTTCTATCTTTTTTGGTGCAAAAAAGTTGGGAAAACAATGTATTAAAACATTCCTTAATAAATCCATCTAGAATGAGCTCATATATTTGTTAAGTACATTCTTCTTAAGTAAATGTATTTAATTGATAATATGTTTAATGTTGCAATGATGCACAAGGAACTTGATCTATAACTTTGAATAGCTCTTTGTATTGGTAGTGTGTCTAGCCACACATTGAAACTACAATCACAATTTCTTCCAAGAAAGATCGAACAATGTGTGGTCATAGTCATATACTAAGTGCACAAACAAGAAAGCACCACCACTAGTTATATCTCTTTGAATATCAGCCAATGAAATGATATTAAGTGATTTTCCTTTTCGTTTGACATTTTCTATTGGAGTATTTGTGTGTGAAATTTTAATAGGAGGTGAAGGGTATGACGTGATCTTTTTTGCTTCATATACAAAAATATACATTAGATCTTCCACTATGACCATCTTTCCCTTATACTTCATTTTTTGTTCATTTTCTACGTTTTTTCTTTTTTTAGTAACTTCTAATAGTTGGACAATAGATGCAAAAAATTTAATGATGCTTGCTGAATAATAAACAAAGCATCATGCAAGTTCCATAAGGTAACTATGCCTATACGAAGTTGATGTGGGACAACATGCTAGTAAGTATCTTTAGCTCGTTGATAATTAAAATGTACTTAGGTCGAAGATATATATCTATATAAGGGCTTACAAAAGGTGCTTGTTTTAGAATAATTCATTAAAGGATCACTAGGTAAGTAACGATTTGAACATAAGCTAGAAAATTGAACTAATCATTAGCATGCTGGACCTCAACCTAAAGGAAATGTGGTTGACTACTGATGCCCAACGTACACATAATGGTGGATAAGTCACAAGATGCACCCACAAGTGCTGTTATTACTATGCAAAACACGAATATCACACGTTGACTTGAACAAACTAGAAAGTTTGATGTGCTCATTAGTTTTCCAGAAAGATGAAACAAAAAGGTTTTTCATTCTCTTATTCTTTTGGTGTTATTGTGGATGTTAGGCATAGTCATTTGCTCACCAAGGAATATGAAAGAACTCATGGTAATACTATAGCAAAATTTTTTGAATTATATCATATATCTTTTAATTCAGTAAAAAATTTCGTTCAAAAGTTATGAATTTTGGGCTATGATCGAATGATTAGTGAGGACAAGGTTAATGTGATCGATGCTTCATGAGTGGAGACGAGTATGAACATCTTAGATTTTGTTTGCAGGGTTGAGTTAGTTGACTAGTTGGCATGAATTAATGGGTAAACATGTTTTTGTTCATCATAGATTAACGAAGGTGAGGTGGACATCATGGGCCAATACAAGTTGACAAATTAGCATAGATCAAATGGATTAGCTATGTTTGATGGGTCAAAGCGAGTCAAGCAAGATGCTTGAGTTGACACAAGCTAATTTAGCAAAATGAATGTAAGAGTGTTGCAACAAGAGTTGATAATTGCAAATGGAAATAAATGACAAAAATAAACCAATTGTTATACAAAATGTTCCAAATGCTACACAAAGGAACTGCAGGACTACTATAGTAATGTTAGAGACAAAGATTAAGGCTTGAAATGTACAATAAGCTTCCAATTGACCTTCCAAAGTCACAATAAAGTTTAATGGTAAATAACTTAATAAGCTATTGAAAAAACAAACTAGAATAGGTAATAAATAATGGTTCAAGTACAATTGCCTCTGATAACAACAAAGATAATAGAGCTAATGAGCAGTTGAGGATCTACTCCTCACTTCACTTTGAGTTTGAATTAGACTAAAATGCCTTCAAAAGGTACCTATGTGCAAATGTACTGGATGTGACAAAGCCATTATCCAACTAATATTTTGATAATTTGAAGTCTTCTTATGGATTTGTAAACGTATCATTATTGAATAACAAACAAGGAAAAAAAATACACAATAATTTGAAATAGTTTAGTCACCGACAAAAGTCTTACATTCATCCCAAGTCAACGAGACTAGCCTTTAACTAGACAAGTACCTTTAGTGATAACAGAAGTAGGCTAGAAATCCTTATAACAACTTGATTAATCAGTAATTAGCCACAACTCCTACAAGTGTATAATAATTAGCCAATATTGACCATAACACAACAATAATTATAATGAACAAAAGAACAAAATGTAGAACCCTTCACAAAATTTTACAACTTTTACCTTGAACCCCTTGTAGGAAAGGCAAAGCAATGTGTAAGTATAAGATGAGGATGCAACTATGTTTAGAATCAACTAAATGAAAACAATATAAGGAAAACAATTGTAGTTAGGGATCACAAAACATTGCTTTGATGATATCTTGCAAGTAAAAGAGAAGCTCTTTTAAAAGATGTAGCAAAGTGTTAAACCTTTTATTATAAGTTAAAAGAATAGTCCTATTTCTACCTTTCATGAATCTTCCATTTTTATGGTAATTATGACAACTTCATTTATTTTCCAAATTTAATTAAACTACAAATTATAAATTATAGCAAATGATCATATAAATATGATAAATAGATAGTTCAATGTGATAAGTGAATGGAGCTAATCATCAATAAGACAAGTTATTAGACATTTAGATCTCACTTATATACGTTGATCATATTACTATGAAAGAACTTGACATACTAGATAACGTAGAACTTTAAGACATTTTTTTTGTTTTTTATATCTTCTTATTGGATGATCTATTTATTTGTACAAGTAAGATACATTTGTTACATTAAGTTAGGATGATCCTATGAGTTTAATTAGTGGATCACAAAAATATGAATAATATTTCCATAATGTGCCATGCACCTAAGATATTTTTGCATTTGACAACAATCTACTTATCACATTTCAACATAATAAAAAGACCATAACTTATGATTAAAAAATAATATTTTTATGACAACATTATAACTTTTTTATCCTAGGTCCATTGAACTATCTTTGAAGAGAAATGAATCAAACAAAAAGAACATACTTTGTACTACATGATATAAATATTATGCAAACACATAAGACAAAATGTCTACTATACATGGATGATACAACTTAAGACCATATAATGGTTTTTCATTCTATGTCAATAAAATAGTCATATTAGTAATACTAAATACATTGAAGATGTTTAGCCCAATTATTGATTCATTTTGAATTGGACTTTGATATGAAATGAATGTCATGCATAAAAAAATGAGTTGGTATAAATGTTGTACATAGAGGAATTCAATTCCCTTAAACAAAAACAAAAAAGCAATAAGATAGATAACTTGTGTAACCAACATCACAACATACATTTTTATCTTTGATAATTATGGTATCTATATGATGAGATCATTATATGTATATGATGTCTTCATAGTTTTATGTTTTACTGGTAAAGTAAGACAAATGCTAGACAATACATGTGCAATATTAGTCATCATACTATGCATCCATGATCCATTAAAAATAAGAGCATATTTTAAACTTATTTCCTTTAATTACTTTACATGTTGAATATAGGATGTTCTCAATTGAATGGAATATACATTTTAGTGGTAAATAATACAAATGGAACATAAGGAAGAATTATATAACTAAAAATCATGGTTGATTATATTAAACTAACTATGACTTATGCATAAAGAAAATGTTTAATGATTGTACAAAGAATATTGTAGTGATGATTGGATCTTCAACTTTTTAGCCACAACATTTGAAGCTATTCCACATGACTCGTGATGAACAAGTTGTGTCAATCCATTAAGCATAGCAATAAATTCTAAGAGCAGTACAAGGTGCATGTTTGCCTCATCACAATCATTCATATCTTTCTCTAACTATTACTACATATTCATAATAAATAAACCAGCCATTAGTTAACATACACTTGATTTTATGGTCATAAAACTCTTTGGGTCAACATCCTTTTTAGGTATAATATGGAAAACATGATACGACATGTTAAAAAGGAATAAATAAGACCTAAGCAAGGTTTAAAAGGATATTACACCAGAGGGCTACTTACATTACGCTATGTATACGTTCAACAAGCTGAACAAAGTAACAGTATTCAAAACAGTATTGGGGTGCATAATATACTCCATAATCGAGTTGCACCACTTATCTAGATGCCTACTATGAAACAATAAACTAAAGAGGAGAGGTTTGCTAATGAAGTTAAAAGCACTCAAAATATCCACTTTAAGTCTAACTAAACATTTAAGTAAGATGATCATTACCAATGCTAACAAGATTTTACAATTTATTTTATTATTATGTTGGGAATTTATTCATCTTCATCTTTTATTTAAAATGGATATTTTTTGCAATGAAATGTTTTCCACACATTTTATATAAAGAATGTTTTATAAATAACGTATGTGCATTGTTTTTAGTATTTTAGGCACTCAACTATATTATTAATTTTTTGTATGTTTTCAAATCTTTAGATATTTTTATTTAATATGTGATTCTTTTCAAACTTGCATAATAGAGAAATTTAATATTATTGTTACAGTTCTGGCATTATATTATTTTACCATTTATTATATTATATGATTTACTATTTCTTATATTTTCATTATTACACAACTTTTCTTGCCATTTTAGTTTGATATGTTTCTATAATTTTAAATATTTTAATTTGAATAGACGTATTTGCCATGGGCATAAAATTTTTCATTTTTTTATAATCATTCTTTTTATATTATTATTATATGTTATTATTTTAAAGCATAATCTCCATAGTTGTTCATATTATAAATTTTTTTGTTCATATATTATGTAATAAAAAATGTGTTGCAATTGAATATTTTTTTCCAAATTATGGTAATAAATTATAATATTGAATTTTTTATTAATGTAGTAAATGTTACCTTTTATTCCTTTGAATTGAGAACCAAATAGAACAAATTAGAGTTCCTGATTAGAGGCTTTTAAAAAACATTATCATGAAAGATTTTTTAAATTTCGAGCATTTAATATATTAATGAATTCTATTCAATTGTTGATTATTATATTTTTGTAATTTTCATTTGAAAATCTGCATAAATTTAATATTAAAAAAGATTTAGTTAATTTGGCAGTGTTCTTAATAAAATTTTTATTCCTTTTTTTGTAGAATTTTATTAATTAGTTTGCTAATAATGTTAAGTAATTTCTCAATCAAGAAAATTTGAAATTATGTTATGTTTATTTGTTTTGTTTTTTTTACTTTTGAATAAAATTTTGTTATTGATGGGTTTTCATTTGATCCTGAATTTTATTAGTGTTATATTGTCATTTGCATTTTATACAATTATGCTTTTCATAATGCAAGAAATTTGTTTTTACCTTTTTGGCTTTTATTCTTTTGCCTCTTTTATTTGTTTCTGTGATATTTGCTATTGTGATTTTTTTTTTTGACAATATCGTGTCAATTTTATAGGATTTTGCATTAAAAATAATTTATATATTACTAATTTCATCTTTGTTAAAACTTTCAATTATTTCGTTTTATACAATTTAATTTTCTTCCTATAAACGCAATTTTCTAAAACTCATGTAATTAAAGAAATTTTATGATGGAACATTACAAGTGTTTAGGTAAAAATTACAAAGAGATCATATTTAAGATTATTTGGTTAAGTTAGTTGTTTATCATTTGTTTTCAAAACTATGATTTTAAATTGTTGTGATTTTTCATTATCCTATTTCATTTATTCTTGTTGTAAATTTTAATATTTATTAACAAGTTCATCTATGAGATGCTAATATTTTTAAATTATTTATTTTTTTACCACAAAAAAAATTTGGGCATATAAATTTTAGTTTATATGTGTCGCTATTTTAATCAGACAGTGTCATAGGTCTTTTAGAGCACTTTTTGCTTACCTTACTGTTGAAAGTTGTCTTAAAACTTCAATGCATATTTATTAAAAATTAAAAAATATTTACTAGCTTTATGAGTATAAGTTTTTGAAATTAAAAATATTTTTAGTTTTATACTTATGAATTTATTGCCTTCATAGTAATGAAAAAGAACTTTATAGATGTATAATATATGTAGTGTTGTTTGTTTAAAAATTATTTTATGTATATTAATTTAAAATTTTGTATTCTCCACTAGTAATATTTTTAGTATTACATAATCCCTTGCTAGATATGAAAAGTAGTATTTAAAAAATTAAATGCTTATATCTCAATTTAAATTTCCATTTTTCACTCAATTATAATTATGAAGAATGTTACTTAGAATATAAAATTTAATTTGCATTAGAACTTCACTTTTTCATTTTTTTATCTTTTTCACAAAAATAATGTTAAGTTTTTTTTGATAATATTTTATGCCCATAGCAATAGGTACTTTTTATTATTTCAAATTTTCTTTTGATAATTTTAAGTAACTTTTCTTTTTTTTAGAATGAGAAAATTTTTGTAATCATGATATGCAAAAATGTTTCTACATTTTTAAATGTTGAGGTATCATTATAACATGTTCATATCTTGAAAATGACAAATGTTCAAGTTTCAAAAATCATTTAATTGGCTTCAAGTTTAAAAAAAATAACTATGTATATGCAATTTAGATATTAAAACTTTTTATTGAATTTGTTTTAATTATTTTGTAATTAAATGCTAATAACTATGCATTATTTAATTATTGTGTTATACGATATTTTTTATTGAATAATTAAAGTCTTTTTGTGTTAATTATAAAATGCCTTTGTTGATGCATAATTGTAAAATTGTATCATAATTTAGTATAATAAATAGTTCTTGGTCGACGCATAATTTAATAACACGAATCAAATAATTTTTTTCTTTGTGTTTTAACCAAGAATATTTTAAGTTGGCTGAATGAACATTGTCATACATGAATGGACACCATCAATATTATATTTATAATCATACAATATAAGTATTGTGAATATATTCTTAGTCAATATTATTGCCATTAAAGCATACTGTAGTGACTCTATGCTTTATACTCTTTGGCTTACAATACTTTATGATCACATAAATACAACAATGTGAACAACAGAGACAATGTTAGTGGTTTTAATCCTTAACGATGACATCAATAAATTTTAATTGAGAAACTAAACAAAAATGCAAACCATATAAGTATGAGACAATGTATTTTATATTAATTAGGTTATATGGCAGAAGCCATGCATTAAACCATAATTCATTATTTAATTGATTAGCTCTATTCTAAGTAATGGATTTAATGGTTCTACAATTAGGCTATTATAAGATGAGAGTACTTTCTTTACCAAAAGTGGATCCTTCATTGATCAAACAAAGTGATTATGGAATACCTTATAGGCTGGTTCCAAGTAAGATTTCTTGGTATGATAAATATAAAATAGATTTCTAAGATCTTTTCTTTATAACCATTATGAAATGACTAAGTTTGCTTATTGGGCTAAAATCATATTGGTCAAGATGAGATGAAATACTATGTTATATTGCATCTAGATTCAATGATCTTTGTCTAATGTGAATATCTAAATGATAGAAGATGTTCATTCGAATCAATATAGAACTTATAGAGCATATTAATTTGATGCGATCAATGATTGAATTTGTTTGGTATAAACCATGAAATATGTTGCCCAAACACATTTGGTTCTAAAAGATGCTTATTTGGCTTGGTTGTTAAGTTGTTGCAGTATGATTGTGTGCTTAATGAACATTATTTTTATCAATTGTTCATATTCATATGATGGTGTACTTCTTTAAAATCACTTTTGTCTGCTATATGACAATCTATGTGTTCCTTCATTAATACATTGTTGAGAAACATGCTAATGTGATTGATAATTTTAACATATATTATGATACAATTTGTAATAGAAATGATTTATAGAAACTCTATGTTTTGATGTTATTTGCTTTGTTATATTCATGTCTTATCAAACTACCACTTAAATCATATTAGTGTGATTTTGCACTAATATGAAAAGTATTAATTAGCCATTATCTTTTTCTTCATAGATTTTTATTATATTAGTTGATGAATTTGTAATTTTCCTTATTCATGAATTAGAACTTCTATTTGTGGAAGTATTTGACAAATAAACTAAATCACTATTGTCTATTGTGTTGTCTAGTTTCCTTATTCATGAATATGCAAGCAATGCCTATGGTTTTGTTTACACACATCAAATAAATAAAAGTATTTATCATTTCAAATCTTGTACGTTTTACAATGTGAAAATGCATGGAAGTTGTATTTTATCGAAGTTGATTAGAGGTTTATATTGAATTTGAAATAAATATCCACCCCATATGATTGTTGAATTGAATTCTTCCATAGAACACTAATGTATGTTTAACAAGATAGTTTTCTTATTGAATTAACAAATGCAATTTTCCAACATCAATGGTATTTTAGCTTTTCTCTAATACAAGTTGAAACACACATGACAATCGAAAACGATATTGAAATTATTAATCTATATTTTACAATATAATTCTAGGGCTTAAGTATAGATCTTTCCTTCGGAGTACATTGTGGAAATAATGCAATGACATTCTTCAAAAAAATGAGGTAGCATCAACTTCTATTACCCTACCACTTAGTTTTTTTTCTTATTTATCAGATTTTTGGTAATGTTTAACATTCTTTTATTGGATAAATAATAAATAAACTAAACATGTCATATGGAGTTTTTTTTAATTCTTGCCCTCTTGGAGATTATCTTTACTTGATTTATACTTATTTTGTTGATACAAATTACGTTACTTTCAAGTTGATTAATTATGAGTTCCATCGTAAGAAATTTATTAGATTTCCAAGAATTTTTAAATAACCCCTACTAATAATAATCGTATATTTTGCATATGTTTGATATGTTATTGTTTGACATCCTTTAAAGTGACCATATAACACCATTCCATTTTAAATAATATAGTTATTTAAGCTTCTAGTAAAAATCTCCATGCATAAGATAAAAAGGACAGGTCAATAAGCATTATCTTGCTTGATGCCCCTTGTTGGTGAAAGAGCAATCATTCCTCAAATCCATGTACTACACAAGTAATCAGTAAGCATGCTAATGAGCTTCTGAAGGAAATTGAACCTGGAGAATATCAAATATAGAAATTCCAACCAGATGCTATTAAATGCATCCTAAAACTCTAGCTTAGCAAGATAATTGCCACTTTTTGTTCATTTGTTGATAGAATACATTAATTTTTATGCTAGTAGTATGTTCTCAGAAATATCTCTACCTTCTATAAAGCCATTTTTTCCCAAAAATCAACTAATCCAAAAATGGTTATAGCCCTTGTGCTATGATTTTAGTGCGGTTTTTTTGAAGAAGTTGCATAGGAATATTAGTTTAAAATTAGTGAATTATTTTCTGACATCATTTGGTAAATTAGTGATCTTTTTACAAAACTTTTCACCCTAATCAATACAACACTAGAGATAAAGATCCCAACAATTTATGAATCCTTTTGTATTATAATTGTCTTAAAAAAATAGTGTTTATCTTTTTATGTTCCACCATTATTATGTGTTGCATCAAGTTCTTGCCTTTTGTTTCTAATAATGTATAGATGTAGTTAACAATACTTTCATTTTCATTCTTTTTTAGTAGAAATTTGGAGATTGTTAAATTTTGTGATTGCTATTTCTACAACTTTATCCTCTTGTTTTATTCATGTGCCTTATAAGATTTCATCACTTGTAATATTTACTTTATCTCTATGTTTATTTACTATTGAATAGAAATACTATGTATTCTTTTTGTCATCCATTAGCCCTCTTAGCTAAGCTTTTTTTCTCTAATGAGATTTTAATCTATCTAACATTTGTAATAAAGACTTTTAACAAGATGCAACACATTCCACTACCCCTAATTTTTATTTTATTGGAAGAGAGATTCTTTGTGTTTTAGGTCTTTGATCAATTGATGGCCTCAAAGCTATTTTCCAAATGTTGAATTGCTTCCATAAATATGTAATTTAATTTTCAATGTTTATTTTCAAAAGTATTGACCATGTGATATATTGCATCCTTCTCAACACAATGATTCAAAAGTTCAGCAATTGTTGTTACATGGCCTACAATCTCCTTCTAATTCCAAACCTTAGATCTCCCCTCCTTTCCTTAATAACTATAACCATGATCTGACAACTACATGTTTATTAGAGAGCAAGCATTTATTAATAATTAATAGCCTTCATTTGTGATTATCATTGTAAAGGGTGACAAATAAATGATTTTAAATCCATTTTCACTCGAGTCAATTTTAGCAATAAGGAATTTTATCATCTATGTTACTCTACATTTTTTTATCATAAAACAATGGAAACATAACCAGGTGCATTAGTTGTTGTTGTACAATCCTATTGGAATTAGAAATTGAATGAATTAATGCAAAATTTAATATTTGGAATAATCATACTTTTATGTTTGTGAACATGTAAAATATAGTTAATATCACTTAGGATTAGACAATGATGTTGTCATGCGAAATTTTGTAATATGCATTGTTATAATATTCGTAGAAATACAACACTTTTGTTGTATCCCTTTTCTAATGCTTTCCTTGAATCTTTTGGTTTTTAATTACTAAGCTTCATGAAACAGGATATTCCCTATCATAATGGTCCTATGTATTCCTTTGGTGGAATTGACATGTACTTACATTGAGCTGTGTAAGTGTGCTTCTGGGAGGAATGAAGGTAATAGGCTTCATATAATTTTTATGAACACAGAATGGGTGTGAAAAATTCATCAATATGTTGGATAGTTAATGTCTTTGGCGATTGAGTTGATTTATGTCATACAAATATAATATCACTTTTGTTCAATTGAGCTGTGTAAGTGTGCTCCTGGGAGGAATGGTGGTAATAGGCTTCATATAATTTGCATGAACATAGAATGGGTGTGAAAAATTCATCAATATGTTGGATAGTTTATGTCTTTGGCTATGATTGAGTTGATTTTTTTCATACAAATCTAATATCACTTTTGCTCAACTGTGATAGAATTTGTAAAATAAAGCACATGTTTGTACTTAATCATTAAATAAGTAGATTTCTATCATATGAATAGAACTATAATCTATTATAAAAAGTGTATGTGAGCAAATCACATAACTCATCATATTGTTTGATCACACATAACATGAAAATGGCATGAAAGGTAAAAAAAATTAGAATAAAGTTTATTTATTTTTTTTTTCTAAATTTATTTAAAATATTTATTTACTAAATATTAAAATAATAATTTATCAAAATTTATACTAATTTATTTTTGGAACTTAACAAAATTCCTAATTTGATCTAATCAAGGTAAAACAAACAAATGTCATGGGAATCATCTCAATGAGCTTTACCAAATTAAATATTCAATGTTATACTTTTAAATATTTTATTTTCTAGTTTTTGGCATACCTTTTGAAGCATTTTGATTTGTTCTTCATATAGCGATCAAGGAAGTTATACTCCATCTCATGAGCTTCTTGGACTATTACTTTCTCGTAAAATTTATCTTATCATCTTTCAGTTGTTTGCCTTAATATAGTTGCTTTATATCGTTTCAATTTATGTCATTTTTATTTTAACACAAATTTACTTATTTTTGAAATAATAATTTATTATAATTCATGCTTATTTATTTAGTAATTCATATAAACTCTAAAAAATTTTTAATTAAACATTTATTAATATTTATAATTATTTTTTCTATTGTTTTGACCAGTTATTTTAAGCATTTCTATTAGCACAAGATTTTATCAATGGGGATATTAGACTCAATCTCATTAGTATCTAAGAATGCAACATTATCAAACAAGTTCTCATTTTTTCAAATTCTTAACCATGATTTGGTTTTATTATTATGAAACTTTAATTCAACTCTGACATTATCCTTATATTGCTTTTTTTATTATAATACAATGCTACATATACCTAATTTTTTCTTTAATATATATTTACTTTATATTAAAATAATAATTTATTATTATGGAAGATTTTTTATTTTTGTAAAAAATAGTAAATATAGACATGGACTTATTTTCTTATTTAAATAATTTATTTTCAAAGCTTTAGTTATGTTTTATGAAGCGTTTCAAAAAGAACATGATTTAGTGACTAACAATGTTATGCTCATTCTGCTTACTATCATAGAATGTAACATTAACATTTATCTTATTTTTTTAAATGTCTTTTTTTATTTTTTTGTATTGCTATGTTACTCCAAATCTTTTTTCATGTGACCTTCACATCATTTTTATTTTGATAATACTCAATTACTTCAATTTATGTCATTTTGGCTTTATATATATTCACTTATTATTAAATTAAGAATTTATTGTTATTTATGATTATGAATTTGTTAATTAAATAATCTATTATATATTTCTAAGTACTGCTTCTTGAATTTTGTTAGAGTTTATTATATATTTCAATTAGCATTTTATTTGATAGTTCTGGTTGTTACACTCAATTTTCTTTAGCATCTTGGAATGCAGCTTTCTCAAAAAGCTTACATTATTTCTTCAAAATGTTTACTTTAATTTGTCAATTTTAAAATGTAATTGTAAGTCGCCCATCATGTCATTACTCGATTTCTTTTACATGTGATATTATACTAGTTTAGGTTATCTCCTTTTGCACTATACTCTTCATTTCATTGACATTTAAAAAAAATTTTATTATTAATTATTCTTATGTTCTTTTGTAATTTTGTAATAATTCAAGATATTGTTCAATAGAGATAAAACAAAAGTTGCTGGACTCATCTCAATATGCCTTATGCATTTTTATATGCCGTTATTTAGACATATTTTTTATAGTTTTGGCATGCTTTTGTGAGAAATTTTCTTGCAATAGATTTGATTAATGAGTATGTTGCACTTGATATCCTTAGTAATTTGGAATGTAAGTTTCTCATACAATTTATCTTATTCTTTCAAGTTTTTCAATTTAATTTGATTACATTGCCATGTCGATCTAACTATCCTCTGATGTCACTTTCAAATCATTTCGTTTGCATGGATATATTGCTTCAATTTATTTTATTTTTAGTTATATTATATGTCACTTTCACATCACTTTATTATGTAAGCTTGTGTACTTTATTATTACATGCTTATTTACTGTGCTCAATTGAATGAGGTTTATTGAATTAAATATTCATTTTAAAATTGTTATGTATTTTATTTTCTATGGTTTATCAAGTTTTATAAGATATTTTGATACTTTTCGTATTTGTAAGTGTCCTCAAATACACCTTTTTTGAATAACTTATCTTAGTTTTTCAAATTTTTTTCTTCGATTGGATTATATTAATAAGTAACTCTCAATTTACCCTCATGTAACCTTTACATGTCTTTTATTTTGCAATACCATATCATTTTAATTTAGGTCATTTCTATTTTAATATATATTTACTTAACATTCAAATAATTATTTATTTTACCTATCTTATTTTCTATTGTAATTTATAAAAATTTCAAATGAGGGTTGATTAAGATGAAATAATCATTGATAGAGGAGCCATCTCAATGACCTCTACCCAAGTAAAAATTTGATTTTAAAATTTTTTTAAGGATGCTTGACATCGTATTTAACAACTAAGGACTTCAAACTTAGTCTCATTAGTGTAAAGAGTGTAATCTTCTAAGATAATACATGTCATTTTATCAAATGTTTTATTTTGCTTTAGTTATGTTACTATTAAAATCTAATTCTCATCTCACTTTGACTAATACATTACTTTAGTTTGGATATATTTCATTGTTTCAATTTATCCCATTTGAGTATTCCTATATATTTACTTAATATTTAAATAATAATTTATTACTATTTATGTTTATTAATTTTGGTAATGGAAATTATAAATGAGATCTGATTAGGTTGAAAATATGTCATTGAAATAATCTTAATGAGTTATATCTAATTAAAAACTCATTTTTGATACTATTTAATAATTTATTAAAGAGAAATGTTTCATGTTGCTTGAGATACTTTAATTCAAACAAAATTTTAAAATTGATGATGTTGCACTTGACTGTGTTAGTATCTTGGTGGGTAAGTTCCCATAAAAATTATCTTATTATTTCTAAATTTTTGAATTGGCTGTACCGTTGTGTAACTCTAAATCTCTTCTCGTAAGACCTTTGAATAACTTTTATTTATATTATTTTAATTCAATTTATTTCATTTTTTATTGAATATTAATTTAGTTAGAATTTTAAAATAGCTTATAATTCATCCTGATTTAATTTGATAATTCATAGTAACTCCAAATAAGACATGATCAAGATTAAACAAATGCCTTTTGATTTGTCTCAAATATGCTCTATTTAATTAACCATTTTTTTGATATTTTTAAAGTTTTTTATTTTTTATTTTTTTTTTTTTTGCAAACTTTACAAGGAATTTTTATATATAAAAAATATTATGATCAAGAATGTCTAAGTCAATCTCTTCAGTATCTTAGAAAGTAGATTTCTAGTATAACAAATCTCATCTCCATAAATGTTTTTTATTTTGTTATACTACAAGGAAATTCTAAATCTCCTTTAGTGTAATTTGCATTATTTTATTGTCTTATTTATATTTCTTTAATTTATATATGTTGAATGATAATATAGATTTAATTAATATTCAAATATTCATTTATTATTTCTTAAGCGTATTATTTTATTAATTCAAAGAAATTTTTAATGAGGTCTCATCTACACAAAATAAGCATCATTGGAATCATCAAAATAAGCTCTACGTAGCTTAATAGAATGTTCAAAAGTTTTTAATAATTTATTTATGAGAACATCTCCATGTTTTATAAAGCATTTTAATTTGTATTGGATTTGATAATTGAGGTTCTTAACTCTATCTCATTAGGTCCTTAAAATATAGCTTTCCTAAAAAATCTATCTCATTCTTTCAAAAGTTTAGTTTTTATTTTTTATATTATTGTTAAAGTTTAATTCTCCTCTTATGTAACCATTACATTGCATTCCTTTATTTATATTACATTACTTGTGTTTATCTCATTTATTATTTAATATATATATTTTTATTTTAAGAAAATAATTTCTTATTATTTAAGTTTCAATAATTTTAAAATTTATAGTAATTATAAACAATGTTTGAAGTCAATAAACAAATGTCATAGGACTCACCTAAACAAGTTTTATCAAACTAAATATTCATATTCATATTTTTAAATAATTTATTTTCTTTAGTTTAAGAGTGCCTAATGAGATATTTTGATGTGTAATTTATTCTACAATTGATGATATTGAACCCTATCACCTTATTATTAGAGAATGCAACATTGCTATATAAGTTATTTTATTTTTTCAAACTTTTCGTTTTGATTTTGCTATACTACTATACAACTACAAATCTCCTCTTATATGATGATTATGTTGGTTTGATTTTTTTATAATACATTGCTCAAACTAGTCCAATTTTAGTAATAATACTAGGTTGCTAAATATAAAATAAGAAGAAATAATAATAAGTTATTAATTTTTAATTAAGTAAATATATATCAAATGTAAAATAAGATAACCTTAAAATGGATAATGTAACAAAATCAAAGCAATGTGAAAGTCACACATGAAGAGAATTAGAGTTTGGCAGCAATATAATTAAAACAAAAAGAAAAAAAGTCAAATAAACAGATAAGCTATGTGTGAAGTTAAATTCTAAGATATTAAAGAGTAAAGTGTAACATCCTCGATCATCAAAGTAGGAACAAATAAAAATGCTCACAATATATACTATGCTATAAAACAAAATAGAAAAAATATATATAAATTTAATTATTTATTAGATAGAGTACATTAGAATGAGACCAATAATGCTTATCACCAAAGCAAATAAAAGAATAACTCTATATTATTATTTTAAATTTAAGTAGACATATATTAAAGATGAAATTTCTTTAATTTATACTATGTAATGCATCAAAATCAAAGACAGCTAAACCTTGCACAATAGAACGTTATTTGTGTTGAAATGACATAAAATGAATGACTTTAAATACCCAACTCAAATTGACTTAAAGGTCATACTATAGGAGAATTAAAGTTTCATGGTAATATGGAAAATCAAAGCAAAAAGTTTGAAGTAATCAAATAAATTGGTTGATAGAGCTAGATTTTAAGGCATTATGGAGATCATTAGCTTTCTTGATCATCAAATTTGATATGATTCATATATTGCATAAAGCAAGCTAAATTTCAATGTATATTTAAAAATATAATAAAGGATATTTAATTTATAAGAGTTCTTTGAGGTTTGTCAAGTGATATTTATTTTATCTTGATCAAGCCTCATTGGGAATTATAATAAATTACCAAAGTAAATAAGCATAAATAGTAATACAATATATTTTTAATATTTAGTAAATATTTGTTAAACTGGAATGAGATAAATTGAAACAATATAACATAATAAAATTAAGACAATATAAATAATAATAAATTAATATTTTAATAACTTTGAATTACCATGAAAAGTATAAATAATAATAAATTAATATTTTAATAATAAGTAATAGATATTAATGTAGAAGTGAAATAAATTTCAGAAGTGTCATAAAAGCCGAACATTACGATTTAAACATAATATAAGTGTAGATTTAGAGTAATGAGCAATAACAAAGATGCAAAGAAGATTGATTCTAGCACTCTCAATAATAATATTAGGCATAAATTCAAATGATTAATAAAGCATCAAAACACACTAAAAAATATAATCTTTAAAACTAAAAAAATATTTAGTATGATAGAGCTCATTGAGTTGAGTGCAACAAAGTTTGTTTTGACTTTGTTGGACCACATTTGGAATTATTGTAAATTACTAAATAATACAAAATAAAAAATAAATTAATATTAATTATTTAAAAAATATTTATTAAAGTTAAAAAAAGTAAATTGAAGAAATTTAATACAATTAAATTAATGTGATTTAAAGATGAAATGATAGGAAAATAAAACTTTCATGTATGTAAAAAAAATAAAAGTAAATTAAATTAATGAATTAAGATAAATTGTATAAGAATGTAGAATTCCAAAATACTATGGAGGTTGAGCATAACATTATATATTGTTATGTAAAATATTGATAGACGTATCTTCTAAAGAATGTAAAAATTGTAGAAAAAAATTTGAAGAAATAAAAAACACTTAATTAGGTTAAGCTCGCCTTAATGTGCCCAAATTTAAATAAGAAAAAAGAGCAAGGAGTTTTTTTATTGTTTATAAAATATAAAATAAGATTGAAATATAATATATTGAGGCAATTTAATATGGCAAAATAAAAGTAATGTAAGGCTCACATTGAAGAAAAATTAGAGTTTCATCGTAATATAATAAAGTCAAAGCAAAAAAATTTGAAAAGAATAGAAATTATTTTGGAAAGCTACATTCTAAGATACTAAATTTATTTAGTGTAACATTCTCCATCCTTAAATTGAATATAAATCAAAATATTTTGTAATGGGTGTCAAATATGACAAAATAATTAAAAAACATGAAATAATTACTATTTAATTAAGTACTACTCATTAAATGAGTCTAATTGCATTTGATTCATCTCAATATGAATTGGGTTTGAACTATTACAACTTACAAAAGCCGATATACATAAACTGTAATAAATTATAATCAGTTATTATTTATTTTGTTATTGAAGTTTTATTAAGCTAAATAAGATAAATTGAAGCAATGTGATTTTAAAAAAATAAACAACTTATAAATGCCCCACTAGAGAAAATTTAAATTTGCATAGTAATTATCTAATTCAAAGAAAAAATTTGAAGAAATTTAAAAAATAGTATGACAAATTTGCATTATAATATAATATGGAAATCTAATGTAACATCCTTGATGATCAAATAAAATAAAAATCAAAACCTCTTTTAATACATGCTAACTTTGAAAAAAATAATTTATTAAATAAATAAAATATTTAGTTAGATAAAGCATTTTGAGATGAGTCGAAAGTATTTTTTGTGACAATCAAAATGTCTCCTAAAGAAGACAACACCCTTTCAAAGAAAATATTTAAAAATATAAAAATGAATATTTAAATGAAATTGTATTCCAAAGAAGTTTGCTTCATCTAGATTGGCCATATTTAATTTACTATAAATTACAAAATTTAATAAGGATAGATAACAATTAAAACTTTTTAAATAAAGTATATACATGTTAAGGCTAAAATGAGATGAATTAAGCATATGTAATATAATTGAATCAAAATGATGTAAAGTTCACATATGAGTAGATGAAAAGTCGCATAATAATAAAACTAAATTAAAAAAATCTAAAGGAATGAGATTAAATTGATTAAGAAAGTTACATTCTATTATGCTAAAGAGACCAAATATAACATCCTTTATTTTTAAATTAGAAAAGAATCAAAATATCTCATAGAATATGCCAAACTTGAATGATGTTCCTGTGGAATATTGTAAATTTCCCAAGAAAATAACAATAAATCATAATAAATTATTTTTTAAAATATTAACTAAATATATAGTAAAAATGAAAAGTAATAAATTCAATTAATTTAATATAAACAAGTCAAAGTATGTAAAGGTGAAACGAAATAAGAATTAGAGTGTAATAGTCGTGTAAAAAAAATCAAAGCAAAAAATTTAGTAAGGAAGTTGCAGTCTATGATACCAACAAAATCGTGTATCACATCCATGTTTATTAAGTTAGTTGCGTGTCAAAATATCTCATAATATGTAAAAATCATAAGAAAATAATTTCAAAAAAAAGCAAAAATGAATATTTAACTATATAGAGCTTGTCAAGATGAGTACAACCAAATTTTCTATTCTAAATTTGAGCTTAGCTGAATTACTTTAATTTACGAAAGTAAATGCACATAGGTAATAATAAAATTTTCATTTAATATTATGTAAATATGTATTAAAGCTAAAGTAAGATAAGCTCTAGAAATATAATATGACCAAATTAAGGCAATGTAAAGTTAGATGACATTAGCTTTTGTGTTATATAGTAATATAACTAAATAAAAGTAAAAAATTTGATAACATAAGATAAATGATGATCCTAAGTTGCATTCCATGATTCAATAGAGAGCATTTAACATCTTTGATCCTCAAATTAGCTATGAAACAAAAAAGTTCTTAAAGCATACAAAAACCTAGAAAATAAAACATTTAAAAATGTAAAAATGAAGTTATGTGATAAATCTCATATTGATCAGTTCAACAAGGTTTTGTTGTCTTTATTTGATCATGTTTTGAATTAAAATAAATTTTGAATTTAAAGAAGCACAAACATTAATAATTTTTTTTTAAATTTAAGGAAATATATATTAAGTTTAGTTGAGATAAACAAAGGTAATATAGCGTAATCAAAGAAAAATATTGTAAAAGTTACACGAGAGAAGATTTAATAACCAAATCAAAACAAAAAATTTGAAGTCATCAGATAAACTATAATAGAAAGTTACATTCCAAGATACTAAGGTGCTCAAGTGTTACATCAGTGATCATAAAAGTAGGTGCAAAACAAATGTCTAAGAGAGTGTTCTAAAACTTAAGGAAATAAAATTTTGACAAAATATAAAAATGAATGCCTAATTGGATAAAGCTTGTTTAGGACTTTTATAACAACATTTGTTTCATCTTGATTGGACCTCATTTTCATTTACTATAATTCAAAAATATATATGAGATTAAATAATTAATTTTAAATTTTTAATACCAAGTAAATATATATTATAGAGTTAAAAGTTTTAAAATTGATGCAATTTAATATAACCAAAAGAAAGTGAAATGAATGTCACATAAGAAAAGGTTTTGAGTTATTTAGTAACATATTCAAAAGAAAATCAAATTTTTTAATAAATGAAATAAATTGAATGAGATAATTACTTTTCAAGATTATAGGGATATTAATTGTAACATCTTCCAACATCAAATCAAGTTCGAATAAAAAACTCTTATAAATTATTTTAATGACATTTTTTTGTCTCTATTAATAACAATTTGGAGTCACTATAAAGTTTAAAAGTAAATAATTTGGAATTATTGCGAATTACAATAATTCCATAGTAATAAATAATAAAACATAATTTTTTAAATTTGAAGAGAAAAGTATTAAATGTAGAAAGAAATAAGCAAAAGTAATCCAATATAAAAAATCATTGAGATTTAAAAGTCACATAAGAAGAGATTTTTGGTGTCATAGTAAAAAAGTTCATTAAATAAGACAGATTAAATGTGAAAGCTACAATCCAAGATACTGTGGTGATCATGTTGGACATCCCTAATCATCAAATTTGGAAAGATTCAAAATCCCTTATAAAGCATGCAAAAATTATAAAAAGTCAAATATTAAAGATAATAGAATTAAATATTGTGTTAGATAGAGCTTTTTGTGTTGAGTATAAAGACTTTTTTTGAATTGATCAAAACTCCATTGGAATTACTACAAATTATAGAAATAAATTAGCCTAAATAATAATAAATTATTATTTTATAATTAAGAAAATATTGATTAAAACTAAAATGAAAAATTTAAAACACTTTAATTTACCGAAGTCAATCTAATGTAAAGATCACTTGTTGTGGAGAATTAGAGTTTCATAGTAACATAACCATTTCAAAAAAAAAATATTGCAAAAATGAGAAATTGTTTTGCAAATTTGCACTCCAAGTCACTAAGAACATCAAATTTAAAAACCTCAATCATCAAAAGAGATACAAATAAAAATATTTAATAAAGTGTTAAAAACTAATAAGATATAAAATATTTAAAAAATAAATAGAAATTAATATTTCATTGGATAAAGCTCGTCTAGGTGAGTCAAATGACACTTGTTTTGTCTTGATTGAACCACATTTTGAATTAGTATGATTTATCGAAGAAAATATTTAGAAATACTAACAAATTATCATTTACATATTGTATAAATATATTATATATATTAAAGTATTAGTTAGGTAAATTGTAAAATTGAAATATAACAAAATCAAAATAATATAAATATTTCATAATAGTAGAATTAGAGCTTGAAAAAATATAGTAAAATTAATGAAAAACATATAATAAATTCGAAAATATATATGAGAAAATTGCATTCAAAGATAAAAAATACATAGACTATAAAATCGTAAGTTATAAAATCAAGTACAAATCAAATGTCATACAAACCAAGCCAAAACACTAGAAAATAATATACATAAAAGCTTTAAAATGAATTCTTAGTTTGATAGAGCATGTTAATATTAATTCAGCAACATTTATCTTATCTTGATTGGACCTCATTTAGAATTATTATGAAATACCATAGTAAATAGTCATAGTTAACCATAAATTATTATTTTAAGGATTTGTAAATATATATATTAAAGTTATGGATGGATGAAAAAGAAATGTAATATAATAGTAAAATAAAGGTATTGTAAAGGTTGCAAGAGTGAATATTTAGAGTTATATAGTAATATAACAAAATAAAAATAAAATATTTGAAAAACTAACATACATTATACCATAATATTCTTTTCTCAGATATTAAAGAGGTCAAGTTTGCATCCTCAATCATGAAATAGGGTCCAAATAAAAATTTCTTCTAAAGAAAAAAAAAATTGAAGATAAAATATTAGAAAATTTCCAAATAAATATTTTGTTAGATAGAGCTCATTAACAGAAGTCCAATCACATTTCTTTCATATTGATCATACCACTTTTAAAATAACTACAAATTTCCGTAATAAATAAGTACAAAAAATTTTAACATATAACTTGACGTAATACAGTATAACAAAATGACCGTAATATAAAAATCATAGAAGAAGGTATTAGGAGTTAATAATAATTTTACCAAATAAAAATAAAAAAATTTGTAGAAATGGGATATATGATATAAGAAAGTTGTTTTTTAATATAAAAGGAATTTGAGTATGGTATTCTTGATTTTTAAATAAGGTAAGAATCAAAATGTCAAACAAAGAATATTACAACCATAAAAGATTAAAATATGTGAAATTTTCAAATTGATTGTTTAGTTGAGTAGAGCATGTCAAGATGAGTCCAATGGCCTTTTTTCATCTTGATCAAAACTTTTCTAGAATTACTATGAATTTTAAACTAAAGTAACTAATACTAAATTATTTTTTAATAATAAATAGTACGTATTTATGTTCAAATGAAATAAATCGAAAAAATATAATATATCCAAATCAACCAAATTTAAAAATCACACGAAAGGATGGTTAGTGTTCTATTGTAGGACAAGAACATCATTAGGAAAAATTAGACAAAATGAGTTAAATTATACGTGAAAGTTTCATTACTAGATACCAAGAAGATCAAATATGTTATCTTCGATTGCTAAATCTTATATAAATCAAAATGTTCATTGAACATGCAAACTCATAAAAAATAAGATATTTCAATATATATAAATAAATACTTAATCTGGTATAGGCCATTAAGAAGAGTTTAATAATTTGTATTTCAACGTGATTGGACATTAAAATTATTACAAATTATAAAGGTAAAGAAGAATAAATAAATAAAATAATATTTTTAATTTTCATTAAATATATATTCAATCTAAAATAATTCAAATTAATGAAATATAATACAACTAAATCTAAGTGATGAAAACATCACATAAGAGACGATTAATAGATACATAGTAATATACTTTATTAGAAGAAAACAAAGTATAAATAATTATTTAAATTGTGTGGAAGAGTTTCATTCCATGTTACTAAGGTTGTTACGATCGTTCATCATCAAATATGTTACCAATCAAAATGTCTCATGAAGCAAGAGAAAAAAAAATTAAAAAAATATTTCAAAATTTACAAATCAATGTTGATTTCTTTGATTGGATATAACCAAATGAAACTAAAAGATTTTAAAAAATGAAACAAATTATGGGAAACATTCTTCCCTTGATCTAAAGATAAACTGTAGCATATGAGATTATAAAATCAAGTATAAATCGAAATGCCTGTTAAAAAATGCCAAAACATTAGAATCTAAATTATTTTAACAATTTTAAAAAATGTATAATTAATTATATAAAGATCATAAGAATGTGTCTGATGATGTTTTTTCAAATCAATCAATTGTTATTTGGATTTAATACTGATTACAAAATTAAAACATAAAAACAAAAAAATTATTCTTTCCAAATTAATTAAATAAATTTAATAACTAAAGTTTAAAAATAATGAAGCAATGTAACATATTCAAATTAAAGAAATTGAAGGCGAAATGAGAGTAGGTTTAGAGTTGTAAAGTAACATAACCAAATCAACGTAAAACATTAGAAGAAACTAGATTAATTGTTTGAGAATGTAATAATCTAAGATACTAAAGAGATTGAGTGGAACATCTTTAATTGTTAATTCATGCATAAATTAAAAATAAGTAACAAATAATTCCAAATACATAAAAATTAAAAATATTTTAAAAAATATAAAAATGAATATTTAATTTTATAGAGCTCATTGAGATAAGCCCAATGTGATTTGTTCCATCTTGATCAAACTACATTTGGATTTACTACAAATTGCCAACACAAACAAAAATATATTGTTATTTCATAATTTTGTGAATACATATTAAAACTAAAATGACATAAATTTAAATAATGTAACATGACCAAATCAAAATTATCTATTAGTGACACTAAAGGAGAACAATGATTTATGAAGAAAGTTGCACTCTATGTTTCATAGGAGATCATGTGTAGCATACTCGATCATTAAATCTATAATGAATAAAAATAAAACATAAAGAAGGTTGAAATAAGAGAAAAAATAATTAAAAAAAATAAAAAATGAATATTTAAATTTTTTTTTTCATCTCTATTGGACCTCATTTTTAATTATCATAATTATTTATGTAAATAAGAATGAATAATAAATTTCTTTTATTTTGATTATGTATAAATATATATTAAAATAAAAATAAAATAAATTAAAGTAACATAATATACCCAAATGAAAGAAATGCAAAGCTAATAAAGGAGGGTAATTAGAGTTTCATAGTAACATAAGCGAATAAAAAAAATTTGAAGAATTGAGATATATTGCGTGAGAAAATTGCATTCTACGATACCAAAAATCTCAAATGTTACATCATCGATTATCAAATTAATGTTAAATCAAAGTGCCTCTTAAACCATTGAAAGGCCATAAAAAATAATATATTTAAAATGTAAAAAAAATATTTAATTAA
Organism: Vanilla planifolia; assembly: GCA_023846275.1. NCBI lineage: Eukaryota > Viridiplantae > Streptophyta > Magnoliopsida > Asparagales > Orchidaceae > Vanilla > Vanilla planifolia. The sequence goes on from JAIUJO010000102.1 coordinate 486,537, forward strand.
ATTGAGTCGGGGGAGATGATTCTAATGGTATTTATTCCCTCTCAATGAGGCCATATTTTTGGTTAGTGTTAATTACCAAAGAAAACAATTATAATATTAATATTTTACTTTTTAAGTAATAAGTGGATAAATAGTAAAATAAAAATAAGATGAATTGATGCAATATAACATAATCAAATTAGGGCAACATAAAAGGTGACATATGTTGAGATTTTGAGTTACATAATAATATAAGCAAATCAACCTGAAAAGTTTGAAGAAATGAGATAAATTGTATGTCAAATTTGCATTAAAAGATACTAAGGAGACCAAGAGTGCTTTGTTTATCATCAAATTGAGTAAAAATAAAAATTTCTCCAAAGGAGTACGAAAATTTAAAGTACTACAGTTCTTAAAAAATATAAAAACAAATTTTTAGTTTCTTAGAGTTTGGAAAGATGAGGCAAATTACATTTGTTTTGTATAGGTTGGATATCAAATAGATTTATTATGAGTTACAAAAGTAAATAAACATAAATAAAAAATAAATTATTATTTTATTACAAAATAAATTTTGTTAATACCTAAATTAGTTAAATTGATGCAATATAATTTGATCAACTAAATGGAAATTAAATATAACACAAGAGATCTAAGGTTACATTGTAGTATAACCAAATCAAAGTGAAAAATTTGAAGGAATGAGCTAACATACATGGGAAACTTGCTCTCTAGAATACTATTGGGCCTTGTGTAACACCCTTGATTATCAAATCATAGTAAAACAAAAATGTTTCATAAAACATGTTAAAATTATTAAAAATAAAATTTTTAAAAAACAATATTTAGTTGGATAGAGCTTTTTTGGACATACTAAATGATGTTAATTTCTTCTTGATATGGCCTTATTCAAAATTATTATTAATTACCAAATTAAATAGAAAGTAATGAATAATAATTTTTTTAATAGAAAGTAAATTTATATTAAAGCTAAAAAATGAAAATTAAAACTATGTAGTACAACAAAACCTAAGTAATGTAAAGTCCTCATAAAAAGAGATAATAATAAAAAAAAATGAAAAAAATATAGGAGATTTATAAGAAAGTTGAATTATGAGTTTCTTAAGAGATGAAGTGTAACATCTGAAATTTTAAATCAAGGGTGAATCAACTTTGTTCATTAAAATTGAAAAAAAAAATTTAAATTTATAATAAAAGAGAATGTCAAATTGAATTGAGCTTGTTGAGATGAGTTTGATGACATTTGGTTCATTTTGAATACATTTCATTTATTCTTGCAAGAAATTATCAAAGTAAGTCATCTTAAATAACAAAAAGTTAGTATTTTATTATTATGCAAATACATATTAAAGCAAAAATGATTTAAATTTAAGTAAGGTAACATAGCAAAGTCAAAGCAATTTAAAGGTTACTAGAGTTTCGAATTACAATTTCTTGCAATATAGCAAAATCAAAGCAAAAAATTTTATGAAATAAGATAAATTGTGTTGAAAAGAAACATTCCATGATGCTAACGGGATCGAGTGTAGTATCATTTATCATCAAATAAGATATGAATCACAATGACTCTTAAATCTCATAAAATCATGGAAAATAAAATGTTTAAAAATATTAAAATGAATATTTAGCTGAATAGAGGTAGTGGCATGAGTTCAATTGCATCTTGTTTTATGCAATTGGATCTTGTTTTGGGTTAATGGAAATTACAAAAGTAAACAATCTTAAATAAGAATAAATAATTTTTCAATATTAAGTTGATGCATACTAATGCTTAAATAAGATATATTGAAGCAATATAATGTGACAAAGTCAAAGCAATGTAATGGTCACATGAGAGCAAAATTAGAGTTTTATTGAAAATATTGGGTAGAAATGAGATAAACTGTGTAGAAAAGTTACATTCTAAAATACTATGAAGATTGAGTGTAATAAACTTGATCATAAAATCAAGTGGGAATGAAGTTGTATCTTCAAGCATCTCACAAGACAAGAAAATGAATATTTGAAAATGTCAAAATTAATATGAAATAGATAATGAACATCGAGGAAACTCCAATGATATTTTTTCATTTTCATCAAACCACATTTTGCATTACTAGTAAATAATATAACAAATATGCAAATAATAATAATATATTTTTGAATAGTAAGCATATATATAGTATAGCTAAAATTAAATAAATTGAAGCAATGCAATATGACCAAATAAAAGTGAAGTATCGTCACACGAGGCAAGAGTAATATTTTAGCTTTAATATAACTAATTAAAAAGATTTTAACAAATAAGATAAAATGTATAGAAAAATACATTCTGATATTGTAAGGAGATGAAGTGTAACATCCTTGATAGTAGAATAATGCTTGAATCAAAATATATCATAAATCATAAAACAATTCAAATGAAATAATAGAAGTAAAAAATAAAATAAAAATTTAATTAGATAGAGATCATGCAGATAAGTTTAATAACTTTAGTTTCATTTTAGTCGAACGTCAATAGGAATTACTTTTAGTAAAATAAATAAGTTAAAAATTATTAAATTATTAATTTGATATTAATTAAATATATCTTAATGTTTAAATAATAGAGCATTAAGAGTGACATAGTAATGCAACTAAATCAAAGAAAAAACATTGAAGAAATGAGATCAATTGTGTAAGAAAATTGCATTTTAAGATTCTATGGTGATCAAGTGCAATTTTACCACGTATTATGTAAAGTATGAATTGAAATGCATCATAAATAAAGCCAGTTGTCTCAAAAAATATTAATTATTTTTACCACTACATTTGTTTAATTTAAATTGATGCTCCTTTGGAAATTTTGCAAACTACCAAAGGAAACAAGAAAATTATATTAATTGTTTTTTATTATATAAATAATATATATTAAATATAAAATTAGTTAAATTAAAGCAAAGTAATATAGGAAAATCAATGCAATTTAAAGGCCACACTCGATGCGATTTGGAGTTTCAAAACAACATAAAAAAATTAAAGATCAATTTTTTAAAACATAAGACAAATTTCTTAAAAAAGTTGCATTTGAAATGCAAAAAAGAAATGATGTGACATTCTGGACCATTAACACAACTAAAATTCAAAACATTTCATAATGTGTGTCAAAAAGTATATAAAACAATATTTGAAAATATAAAATATGAATGTGTAATTGGATAGAGCTCATGAAGATCAATATAATATTTTTTTATTCATTTCAATTGTATTTCGTTTCGAATTGTTATTAATTTAAAAATAAATAAGTAAAAATAAAAACTTATTATCTTAACATAAATTAGTCAAATATGTATTAAAAGTTGAAATAAAATAAATTGAAGCTTTATAATGGAAGAAAATTAGGGACATGTAGAGGTTAAATAAGATGAGATTTATTGTTACGTTGTAATACCACTAATTGAAGGGAAAAACATTAATGAAACAAGTTAAATAGTAAAGGAATGATGAATTTGGAAAACAAACAGGATTAAGTAAAACTTTCTCAATTATCAATTCGAGTAGTCTCAAAACATCTTCTAAAGAATGCCAAAATCATTAGAAACAAAATATATACAAATGTATGAAAAAGAATATTTACTTTGATTGAGATCATGGAGATGAGTTCAACAATATTTATTTTTTCTTCATTGTACCTCATTTGGGTATCTATGAACTAAGAAATGAAGCAAAAATAATTATTATTATTATATTTGAACTTGAGAAGAGATAGATGAAACAAAGTAATATAAGTAAATTACAACAAAGTAATTGTGGCACATGAGGAAAGTTAGAGTTTCATAGTAATAAAATTTATTGAATTTGCTAGAGCTCGTTGAAAAGAGTCCAATGACTTTAGTTTATCTTGATCTAACCTCGTTTGGAATTACTACAAATTATCAAAATATGTGATTATAGGTAATAAATAAAATTATATTTTAATATTATGTAAATATATATATTAAAAAATAATTGACATAAACTCAAGCAATATAATATAACCAAATAAAAAAATTTATAAAGGTCATATTAGAGTAGATTTAGAGTTCAATAGTCATATAACCAAATTAAGGCAAAACCTTTAAAGAATTAGAATAAACTATTTAAAAAATTTTTGTTTGAAAATACTAAGAAGATTGAGAGTAATATCATCAATAATTAAATCAAGTAAAACTAGAAATGTCAAACATAGTGAGCCAAAACCTTATTAAAGTAAATACTTGAAAATGTAAAAATGAGTATTTATTGGATAGAGCTCATTTAGACCAGTCCAACCACATTTTTGTTTTCTCGATAAGTTCTCATTCGGAATTTTTTCAAATTAACAAATTAAATAGTTAGAAATAATAATAAATTATTACTTTAAATTTAAGAAGATATATTAATATTTAATTGAGAAAAGTTGAAGTAATACAATATTTCAAAATCAAAGTGATACAATGGTCACATGAGTTGTAATTTAGAGCTTCATCATGATGTGAGAAAATTGATGCAAAAACTTTAAAAAAAATGAGTTGAAATTTGCAATATTGCATTCCACGTTCTTATTTACATTAAGCATAAAAAATAAATATTAAATTATTTAATGAATCAAAAGGTCTGGTAAAATGTGCCTAAGTCTAAAAATACATCTTAAAATATAAAAATAAATCATTATTTGGATAAAGCTCATTGAGTTTAGTCCAACCAAATTTGTTTCTCTTGATGAAATAAAACTTTTTTGAAAATACTTTGAAAAACGAAAATAAATAAACTTAAATAATAAATAATTTTTATTTTAATATTAATTTAATATATATCAAAACTATAATGAGATAAATTAAGGAAATCTAATGTAGTAATTAGAAGCATTTTCATGGTCATATGACACAAGACATAGAGCGGCATAGTTGTCTAGCCATATTAAAGCAAAACAATTAATCAAATGAGATAAATTAAATAAAAAATTATAGTTCAAAACACTTAAGAAATCAATTGTAGCATCCTTGATTGCTAAATTACAAGTGGATGAAAATATATCATAATGTGCAAAAACAACAATAAAATAAAACATTTAGAATAATAAAAAATTATATTTAATTAGATAGTTCTCATAATGATGGCTCCATTAGTTGTCATGTCTTAATCAGATGTCATTTAGAAATATTTTGAGTTATTAAAGTAATTTTGAATAAATAATAATAAATTATTATTTTAAAATTAAGTAATATACTTATTAAAGAAAAAAATGAGATACATTAAAGCATTATAATATAACCAAATCAAAGTAATAAATGGCTGACAAGGGCATAGATTTAGAATTACAATGTAATATGGCCAAATCAAAGCAAAAAATTTGATAAAAAAGGAAACCTATTATATGCAAAGATTGCATTCCAATATTATGAGAAGATCAAGTATAATACCTTTAATCATTAAATTTTGTTCAATAAAAGTACCTCATAAAGAATACCAAACCACTTGAAAAACTATTTAAAAAAATGAATATGTAAGAATAGTGCATCAAAAGATGTTGAGAAGACTGAATGAACATCCTCAATATAAAATTTTTTATAAATCAAATGTTTCTTAAACGTTGTCAGACTCTAAAAAATTAAAATATTTAAAAATATAAGCAGAATATTTTATTATATAGAGCTTGTCTAGGCGTGTGCAATGATGATTATTTGATGATGATTATAAAAATGAATAAGAATAATTATAAAAATATATATTAATATAGTAAATTTATATCATGGTTGAAATGAGATAAAATAAAAAACTTTAATGTACACAACTCGAAGTGATGAAAGGCCATACGTTAGAAGAATTAGAGTTTTATGGTAATATGGCAAAATCAAAGAAAAAAATTTGTAGTAAAGAGATAAATTATTTGAGAAAGCTACATTTCAAGACACCGAAGAGATCATTAACTTTCTTGATCATCAAAAGTGATATGAATCAAATATTATGTAAAGCAAGCTAAATTTCAAAGCTTATTTAAAAATATAATAAAAAATATTTAATTTATTGGAGTTCTTTGAGATGTGTCAAATGATATTTCTTTTATCTTGATCAATTCTCATTTGAATTTATAATGAATTATTAAAGTAAAAAAGCATAAGTAGTAAAACATTATTATTTTTTAATATTTAGTAAACATTTGTTGGAGATGAAATAAGATAAATTGAAACAATATTATATAATGAAATTAGGTCAATGTAATGCTCACACAAGGGAAACTTTAGAACTACACAATAATATAAATAAACAAAAACAAAATATTTGAATTAATAAGAAAATTACAAAAAAAAGTTAATTCCAAGACATTTTAGAGGATCCTGTGTAACATTCTCGATTGACAAATCAGGTATGAATTGATCAAATCTCATTTCAAATAACTTTGATTTACCAAGATAAGTACAAATAGTAATAAGTTATTATTTTAATAATAAGTAATAGACTTTAAAGGAGAACTGAGATAAATTTATGAAGTATAACAAAAGCCAAACATTACGATGTCAATGTCCCAAAGTAGAGATTTAGAGTAATGAGTAATATAACCAACTCAAAGTAAAATATTTTAAGAAATAAAATAATTTTGGCATGAAGGTTGCATTCCAAGATATAAAGATGATATATCATAGCACTCTCAATCATCAAATTAGGTATAAATTCAAATAATTCATAAGGCATAAAAACACCCCAAAAAATATAATCTTTAAAAATAAAAAACATATATTTTGTATGAAAGAGCTCATTGGGTCAAGTACAATAAAGTTTACTTTGACTTTGTTGGATATCATTTCTCTTTTGTAAACAGAAATTAATGTGAATGACCAAACTGAATAATCATAAAAAATAATAAATTAATATTTTCATATATAGATATTAAAGCTAACAAAATGTATATCGAGGAAATTCATAAAAATAAAATTAGAATAATTTAAACATCACATAAAAGAAGATTGGGTGCTTCAAGGTAATGCGACCAAAATCAAAGCAAAGCATTTAAAGAATGTATAAGTTGTTACAATCTAGAATTTTAAGGAGATTAAGTGTAACGTCCTCAATCACCAAATATGATAGGAAATAAAATATCTTATAAAGTGTCCAGGAACAAGATAAAATGAAAAATATATATATATATATATATATGTATAACTTGTTGACTTGAGTAAAATGATATTTAATTCCCTTAAATTGAAATTCATTAGGAGTAATGGGGAATTGCCAATGTGAAAAAAGGAAAAAAAGGCTAAAATTATTTTTTTTAATAATTTACAAATATATATTAAATTTGAATGAGAAAAATAAAAATATTAAAATATTAACATATCAAAGTAATGTGAATGTCACATAATAGGAGATTTAGGGTAACATAGTAAAATTTCCCAAAAAAAAGAAAATGATTTTATGAATTAAGATAAATTATGCAAGAAACCTGAATTTTGAGATACTAAAGAGATAAACAATGACATCCTTAATCAACAAATAAGGAAAAAATCAAATTCACTTAAAAAAGGCATAAACCAAGAAAATAAAAATATTTTAAAAATATAAAAATGAATATGTTGATTCGATAAAGCTCATTAAGATACGTCATTTTGATGTTTATTTTAGACCCAACATATCTAGATAGGAATTACTAGAAATTATCAAATTTAATAAACATAATTAATTAATCATTTTTTATTTTTAATATTAATTATATATATAATAAAATATAAAATAATAGAAATTAAAGAAAATAACATAACTAAACCATAACGATGTATGGGCCACTTGAGCAAAGAACTAGTGTTTAATAGTAATATAAAAAAATCAGAGTGATAAATTTGAAGAAATCACATAAATTGTTGAGAAAGTTGCATTCTAATATATTAAGGCAGTTGAGTGTAACATCCTTGCATGTTAAATAATGTATGAATTAAAATATCTGATAAAAATTTTAAAATAATAAAAAATTTAATTTTAAAAATATAAAAATGAATATTTATTTACATAGACCATGTTAAGACTAGCCCAATAACATTTGTCTTGTGTTGTTATGACATTGATTGGAATACTTAAGAATTGCTAATGTAAATAACAAAATAAAAATAAACGAATTTGGAGAAATGAGATAACTGCTTTTACAAAGTTGTATTCAAAGATACTGAGATAATGGAATGTAACATTCAGTATCAATTTGGGTACAAATAAAAATTGTTTGTAAAGCCTATAAACACCTAAGAAAAAATAATTTAATTAGACAAGGTTCATTAAGATGAGGATAACAATGTTTTTCATGAATTTGTCAGACCTCGTTACAAAATTACTAAAACATAAACAAATGATAAACTATTATTTTAATATTAACTAAATATATATTAGAGTTAAATTTATATCATTTGAATTAATATTGTACAACCAAATCAAGGAGATGTAAGGGTCAGACGAGAGCAGAAGTAGACTTTCATGGCAGATAATCAATTCATAATGAAAAGTTCAATGAAGTAAGAGAAATTTTACAAGATAGTTTAATTCCAAGATATTACTAATGATACGTGTAAGATCCATGACAAAAAATCGAGTGCAAACCTAAATATGTCATAAAGCATGCCAAAAATAAAAGAATGTTATTTAATAATATCAAAATTAACATGTAATTAGCTAGTGCTCACATAGATAGTCCAATTATATTTGGTTTGTCCCAATTTGAGTTCATTAAACTTACCAATAATTACTAAATAAATAAAAAAACATTATTAAATTTTAATATTATAAAATAAACTAAATACATAATATAATTAAATAAAGTAAATTGGCAAAATTAAATATACAAAATTCTATTTTATGTAAAGACACATGAGAAAAAAATTATAATTTCAATATAAGATAACTAAATTAAGAAAAACTTTCTATAAATGATATAATTTATGTGGGGAAGCTACATTGCATGATATTATGGAGATCAGTTGGGGCATCTTTGATTATCAAATTAGGTACGAATTAAAAAATACTCACAAAGTGTGGCAAAAGCAATGAATACAAAATTCTTAAAAATATGAAATTAAGTATTTAATTGTATACAGCACATCGAGATGGGTTTGTTGGCATTTTCTTTGTTTTGATGAGATCTTATTTTAAATAACTACAATTTGTAAAATTACATATGTAAAGATAATAACAAATTATTATAAAAATTTTAATCCAATATATATTAAAGCATAAATGAAATAAGTTTAAGAAATATAATAAAATGAATCAAGGTAACGCAAACATCATGTGAGAGAAGACTTAAGAGTTAATATGTAGTATGATAAAATTTAATTAAAACGTTCGAAAAAATGACAAAACATGATATAATAAATTTCTATTACAAGGTTCTAAGAAGATAGCATGTGACATCCTTAATCATCAATTCATGTACAAACAGACAAGCCTTGTAAAGCATGCTGCCACCTTTACAATTAAAATATTTAAAAACTTCAAAATGCATTTTTAATTGGATAAAGCTAGTCATGTCAACTACAACGACATTTGTTTCAACTCTATCAATCCTCTTTTAGAATTATTGAAAATTATTGGAGTAAGTAAAAATAAAAATTAATAAATTATTTTTTCACATTTAGTAGGCATTGTTAATATCTATAATGAGTTAAATTGAGGTAAAAGAGAGATGTAAAATTCCATGATAAGTGAATTAGAGTTTCACAACAATACAACATAATCGAAGAAAAACTATTTTAGGAAATATGACAAATTGTATAGAGATGGAATGTAACATCCTCAATAGTCAGGTATGAATTAAAATGATATATAAAGAATGTAAAAATATGAGAAACAAAATATTTATAAATGTAAAAGTAATAATTTATTGGATGGAGGTCATCAAAATGAGTCAAAAGAGATTTATTTCATCTTAATCAAACCTTTTCTTAGCAATACTACAAATTACAAAATTAAATAAATACACAATGTAGTAAATTATTATTTTAATGTAAAGTAAAAATGTAATAAGACTAAATAAGATAAATAAGATAAATGGAAGCAATTTAATTTGCTTAATTCAAAGAGATGTGATGGACCCTTGAAAGAAGAAAAATAGTTTCATGATAATAAAAAAAAATCAAAAGAAATATTCATAAAAAGGATATAAATAATATTATAAAGCTCCATTCCAAGGTACTATAAAATTCGAATGTGAGATCCTTAGTCATAAAATTTTTTGTGAATTGGAATAACTCATTAAATATTTAAAATTCTATAATAATAACATTTTGATAATTTTTTATGAATCAGTAAGTTGACTTCAATATTATTTGTTTCATCTCAATCAGACCTTGTTTGGCTTTACAATGAATAATGAAAGTAAAAAAAAAGCATAAGTAATAAAAAATTATGTTTTTCAAATTAATTAAACAAATATTAACATTGGAAGCAGATAAATGAAAGTAATGTAACATAACTAAATAAAGCACATTTAAAGTTCACATGAGAGAGAATGTAGAGTTACATAGTAATAGAACCAAATCAAACTAAAAATATTGAGCAAAAAAGATGAATTTCAAAGGAAAATTATATTCCAAGATACTAAAGAGATAATGTATAGCATCCTCAATCACCAAATCAAAATACAATGCAAAATATCTTCTACAACATGTAAAACCTATAAAAAATAATTTTAAAATTATAAAATAAATATTTATTTTAATGCATAGGACACATCAAAATGAGTCCAACTATATTTGACTTGTCTCAATCAAAGGTTTTTTAGTGTAAATACAAATTAACAAGAAATACCTAGACAAATAGTAAAATTGCGTTATTTTTTTTATTATGAAAATGCATATTAAAGTTGAAATGAGACAAATTGGAGTAATATACTATAACTAATCAAAGAAATTTAAAGTCCAATTGAGAGGATATTTAGAGATAATAAGCAATATAACAAAAACAAAACAAAAAAGTTTAAAATGTGATAAATTACATAAAAAAGTTACATTCTAAGATTCTAAAATGACCATGTGTTATATTTTTGGATATCAAGTTGCGTGCATGTAAAAATTTCTTAGAAAGTGTACTAATAATTTAGAAAATAAAATATTTAAAAATATAAAATTAAATTTTTAATTGGATAGAGCTCATTGACATGACTACATTGACATTTGTTTTTTCTCCATTACAGCTTTTTTTGAATTATTATGAATTACAAAATTAGTAAAACATAAATAATATTAAATTATTAATTTAATAATTGGAAAAATAACATTAAAGAAAAAATAAGTTAAATTAGAAAAATGTATTATAACAAAATCAAAATGATGCGAGGGTCATAATAGAAGAGAATTAGTGTTTCATAATTACATGAAAAAATTAATGTAAAATATCTTAAGAAAGGAGATATATTTAAGAGAAAGCTAGATTCTAAGATAATGACATGAGCGGGTGGAACATTCTTGTTATACAAAAATTAAACATTTAATATGATAGAGCTTCTCAAATTTTTTTAAGGACATTTATTTCAACTCGACCAAACCTCATTTTGAGTTATTGGGAATTATAAAAGTAAATATGCATAAATAATAACAAATTATATTTTAACTATTAAGTAAATAATTTGCAAAGTTAAAATCTATTAAATTAAAGCAATGTCATACAACATAATTAATACAATTTCAACGTCATTGAGAAGGAAACTAAGAGTTGTATAACAATATAGCCAAATCAATGTTGAAAATTTGAGGATATGAGACAGGTTTTATAATAAAGTTATTTTGTGAGATAGAAATAAGGTTGGGTGCAACATCCTTAAACATTTAATAAACGATAAATACAAAATATTATAAAATAGGCCAAAACTGTATAAAAAAAATATTAAACAAAATTGTAAAAATTAATATTTAATTGTATAAATCTCATTGAGACATGTCCAAGGACATTTGCTGGATCACAATTAGACCTTATTCACAATAACTATGAATTACCTAGGTTAGTAAGCAAAAATATTGACGAATTATAATTTGAGGTAGTAGAAAATTTTATATTTATAGAGAAACAATATTTTTTGAAAAAATATAATATAACAAAATAAAAGCAATTTAAGGGATACAAGAGAGGAAATTTTGACCTTAAATAGTAATATGACCTAGTGAAAGACAATTTTTTAAAGAAATGGGATAAATTATATTAAAAAGTTTAATTAAAGTAATGTAATACAATAAAAAAAATAGTATGTAAAGGTTACTTTAGAAGAGATTTAGAGTTGCATAGTCATTTAACCAAATCAAATTAGAGGATTTAAAGAGCTAAGGTAAATTATATAAGAAAGTTGCACTCCAAGGCATTAAAATGTTGACTGTGACATACTTGATCATTAATCAGGTGCGAATAAAAATATCTCATAAAGTAAGAAGACATTTTATAAAACAAAAAGTTAAAGATATATATACAAATGCATATTTAGTTATATAGAGCTCATTAGGGTAAATCGAATAGCCATTATTTATACTCAATCACACTACATTTGGAATGACTATGAACTTTTAAGTTAAATAAGAATAAATATAAATATTAAATAAAATAAATTTTAGAAATGTATTTTATCCAAAACAAAGCATTGTAAAGGGCACAGAAGAGAAGATTCGAGTTACATAGACATATAACCAAATAAAAGAAAAAAATAAGAAAAATTAGATAAATTAGATAAATTTTATAAGAATGTTACAATTGATTATACTAAGGTAGTTAAGTCCTACATCATCATTCATCAATTAAGGTATAAATTAAATTATCATATAATTAATACCAAAATGATAATATATCAAGTGATTTTAAAAAATATAATAAAATTAAATATTTGATTAGATATAGAAATAAAAAAAGTCTAATGACATTTGTGTCATCTCAATTGGGCCATAGTTTAGAAAACTATTTATTACAAAAGTAAATATTAAAAAAAAATAAAAATTATAATTTTAAAATTAAAAAAATATTATATTTATGTTAAGGACACATAAGAGGACATTCAGAGATTATATCTAATATAATCAAATCGAAGGGAAAATGTTAAAATAAATAAGATAAATTGCAATGAAAAGTTGAATATTAGGATAAAAAAGAAGATAGTGTGTTGCATCATAGGTCATCAAATTAAGTGCAAATCAAAATGGCTTACAAAGTGTGTGAATAACTTATAGAGCAAATTATTTAAAAATATAGAAATAAATATTTAATTTGATAAAGTCATCAAGAGAATTCAAATGAAGTTTTTTCATTTCTATCGTACCCCATTTGGATTAATTACGTTTTACAAAGAAAATTAAAAAATAAAAAAATAATAAATATTATTAAAATATTTTGTAAATAAATTTTAGATCATAAAAGATATAAATTACACTAATAAAATATAACCAAATAGAAGAGATGTAAATGTCACATGAGAGTAGAATTAGAGTTTCATAACAATAAAACCAATTTAGAGAAAAATCATTTGTTGAACTAAGATTAATTATTTAAGAATTAGAATTTCAATCTATTTTTTTCATCAAAATGTAGCCTCCTTTTAAATTACTATGATTTGTGATAAAAGGCATACATTGTAATAAGTTATAATTTTAATGTTATGTAAACATAAAGTGAAATTTACTTGATATAAATTGAAGGAATATAATTACCAAATTCAATTACAAGCGATAGTCTCATAAGAGAAGAATTGGAATATCATCATAACATACACTAATAAAGAAATATATGTAAAGATGAAATAAATAATATCAAAAAGCTGCATTACATTGTACTTTGGAGATTGAGTGGAACATCATCGATTGTCAAATTATGCAAGAAAAGGAATGTCATAGAGCTTTGGAAAATCCTTGAAAATTAAATATTTAAGATATATTTAATTAACTTTTTAATTACATAGAGCTTGTTGGGATAGTAAAAAAAAATTTTAGTTTCATCTCATTTAGACATCATTTAGAGTTAATACTATTAAAAAAGTAAATAGGCATAAATAATAATAAATTTTTCTTTTAATATTAATTAAATGATAAAGCAAAAAAAGACCAATAGAAATAATTTAATGTTACAAAATAAAACTTTTGTAATACTCACATGAGTGGGGATTTAGAATTACATAGTAATATAACCAAATCAAAGTGAACCTTGAAAAAATTAGATAAATTATAAGGTAAAGATGCATTCTAAGAAACAAAGAAGATTAAGTGTAACATTCTCGCTTGTGAAGTTATGTACAAACCAAAATATCATGCATGGAATACAAAAAGCGCAATTAAAATATTTAAAAAATATAAATCTAAAATTTAATTGGATATCATATGTTAGGTGGTGTCCAACAACATTGTTTTCATGTCAAGCAAATATCTTTTTCAATTACTATGAACTAAGCAAGTAAATAAGCATAAAAATAATAATTTATTTCTTTTATGTTAAATAAACAAATATTACTATTGAAATGAGTTGAATTGAAGCAATGCAACATAACCAAATCAAAATCATTTAATGGTCACACCAAAGGACATTTAAAGTGATAATATATATATAAAAATCAATGCAAAAAGTTTGTGGAAGTAACATAAATTATTTTGGAAAGTTTCATTGCAAATTACTAAGAAGACATACTCAATCATCAAATAGAGAACAAATCATGTAATTAAACATAAATAATAAAATATTATAATTTTTATATTATGTAAATATTTATATAAAAAATAAAATAAGATAAATTGATGTAATATTTTGTCCAAATGAAAATAATATAATGGTCACATGAGTGTAGAATTAGAGTTTCATAATAATATAACCAAATCAAATGAAAAAGTTTGATGAATTTAGATAAATTGTAAATGAAAGTTTTATTCCAAGATAATAAAGTGATTGTGGATAATATTTTTGATCATCAAATCATATATGAAACAAAATGACTCAAATAAAGTGCATAAATCCTAGAAAATAAAATGTTTAAGAGTATAAAAAGTGATATTTAATTCAAAATAGATCACAAAAACAAACCCAACGACATTTGTTATGTCTAATTTCTACCTTATCTTTAATTATTGTCAATTATAATATAAATAGGACATATAATAATAAAGTATTATCATAATATTATGTAAATATATGATAACATTTAAATGGTTAAAATTGAAGCAAATCAGTATCCATAATTCATAGTGATGTAAAGGTCACATATTGGAAGAATAATAGTTTTATAGCAATATAACCTAATTAAAGAAAACTCTTTTAGAAATAAGATAAAATTTATAGGAAAACAGTTTGCCGAGAAGCTATGGAGAGTATAAAAAGTCATGGACATTATTTCAAAAAAGATGGTTATGAAGATGTTTCTTTCAACACCATGGACACTATTTCTAAAATGATGGTTATGATGTTATTTCTTTCAACACCATTGAAATTACTCGAATTATTTTTAATTAAAGAGTAATTAGACATAAATAGAAAAACATTATTTTAATCTTATGAAAATAAATTCTAAAACTAAAAATAAAATGAATTGATATAATGTAATGTAACAAAAGTAAAGTGATGTAAAGGTTCCATGAGACTAGATTTAGAGTTTTATATTAATATAAGAAATTAAAAAAGAAATGTGATAAATTGCACAAAAAAGTTTAATTCAAAGATAATTAGGGGTTCAATTGAATCTTCGTTACTCATCATAACAATTAGGAAACAAGTCCCTCATAAAGAGTGCTAAAACCATAGAAATAAAATATTTATTAAAACAACATAATTTAACGAAATCAAATCAATCCAAATGTCATGTGAGAAGTATTATAATTTCATTGTATTGTAACTAAATGAGTGAGAAAAGCTTGAAAAAGTAAGACAAATTTGTTGGAAACTTGTATTCCATGGAACTAAGGAGATCAAGTTCATCATTCTTGATTATCAAATAAAGTAAGAATTGAAATGATTCATAATAGAACAACCCAAAATTGTAAAAAGTAAATATTTCGAAAGAAATATTGAAATGTATATTTTATTGGAGAAACCTCATGAAAAATTATAAAACATATTTGTTTCAGCTTGATCGGGCTTCATTTGGAACTACTTTAAATTAATAAATTAATTTAAATAATAATTTGCTATTTTAGTAATAAACGAATTTATATTAACCATAAAATGAAATACATTAATGAAATATAATATAACCAAAATAAAGTGATGCAAATTTCTAATGATAAAATAATTTTTGTTTCGTAGTAATGTAAAAAAATCAAAATGTAAAAAAAATTTAAAGTAATAAGATAAATTATTGAAGAATATTGTGTACAATGACACCAAGGATATCTAGTTTAACATCCATGATTATCACATTAGGTATGAATAGAAATGCCACTTCAAGCATGCTAAAAGTTTAGAAAATATAAAATTTAGATTTATAAAATAAATATTTAATAAGATCTATCAAATCGAGGCAATGTCATTGATTATGTTTACTTTGCCGCAATCAAAACTTACTTACAATTACTATTAATCACTAGTGTAAATATGCATAAATAGTCATTTAAATATTAAGTAAATGTTTATTAAAGCTAAATTAAATAAACTATGGAATTATATTATAACAAAATTCAATTGACTAAGAGGTCATATGAGAGTACAATTATAATTTTAAAATAATATACAATAAAAAATTTAAGAAATCTAATAAACATTATAGAAATGATAAATTCAATGATTCTGTAGACACTAAATGTAAAATAATCAATAGTGAAATAAGTTAGAAATAAAAACAATAAGTAAAATGTTAGAAAAGACTTGAAAAAATATTTAATAATATAAAATGAAAGTATTATTACGTAGAGCTTATTGAGGAGTGTGCAAAATATTTGTTTTATCTTGATTAGGCATAATTTGGAATTTTTGTCCATTACGTAAGTAATTAAGGATGTTGGTAACGAATTTTTAATTTAGTATATGTAAATATTTATTCAAATTCAAAGAACATAATTTAAAAAATTATATCTCAGCAAAATCAATGCTATCTAAAGGTCACATAAGATTAGATTTAAAGTTAAATAATAACATAACAAAATTAAAGAAAAAAATTAAAATAAAATAACCAAAATTATATATGGAAGTTACATTGTAATATATTAAGAAGATGGAGTGTAACATTCTCAATCATTAAAACAAGAAAAATTCTAATTTTTTAATAAAGTATACCAAACTCTTAGAAAATGAAATATTCAAAAAAATTTTAAAATAAATATCTAACAAGATATAGCACCTAAAGATGAGTCCAATGACTTTATTTGTCTCAATTAGAACTCATTTGGATTTACTAGGAACTATTAGTCTAAATAGGCATAAATAATAATAAAATATTATGTTAATATACATTAAATACAAATTAAAGATGAAATTAATTAAATTAAAATAATATAATACCTACAAATCAAAGAAAATTAAATGTCGCATAAGTAAAGATTTAGAGTGAGAAAGTAATATGATAAAATCAATGGGAAACATTCAAAGAGATAAGATAAATTTAATGAAAAAAATTTTCCCAGATGTTATAGAGATCAAATGTAATGTCCCCGATAACTAAAATATGCATGAATTAAATTACTTCATAATATATATTAAGCAAATTGAAAATAATTTCCTAAAAAAACATTCAAATTAATGTTTACTTGTATAAAGCTTATTGAGATAAGTATTGTAATGTTTGTTTCATAATTATCAAACCTTGCTCAAACTTATTGATAATTACTAAATCCAATAAGGATTAATAATAAGAAATAATTTTCCTTAAATTAAGTAAATATATAGTAAAGCTAAAAGAAGACAAACTTGAGTAAAATAAAGGGACAAAAAAGCAATATAAAGCTCAAACAAGAAGGTGTTTATAGTTTTGTACTAATTAAAAAAAATAAAAGAAATAGTCATGAAGAAAATAGATAGAATAAAATAGAAATCAACATTCCAAGAAACAAATGAGATTTTGTGTAACAAACTTGATCAGCAAATCAAGTATGATTCGAAATGCTCCTTAAAGCATGTCAAAACACTAATAAATACAATAATTTAAAAACTATAAAATGTATATTTAAATGGATAAAACTCATTCAAATGAGTTAGAAGACATTTTTTTATTTGATTAGACCATGTCTGGAATCATTTTGAATTAAAAAATAAAATAAACACAAATAATAATAAATTATTATTTAATATTAAGTAAATATAAGTTAAAGCTTAAATGAGAGAAATTGAAAAAAATTAATAAAACCAAATAAAGATAATTTAAGAAGTCAAATGATAAGAGATTTCGAATTTTATTGTAATATCAACAAATTGAATTAAAAAATTGAAAGAAATGCAATAAATTATATTAAAAGGTTCTAATGTATGGTGCTAAGATGATCGAATTCACCTTACTCAATTATCAAATTATGTGTGAATCAATGTATCATAAAAATATGCAAAGATGTTAAATACTAAATTTTTTTAAAAATATATAAAAAGAATATTTTATTAGATAGAGCTCTATAATACAAGTATAACGATCCCTGTTTGTTATCGATTAGACCTCATTTTAAATTATTGTATATCACTAAAACAAATAAAAATAAATGATTAAAAATTTTGTTATTTTAATATTCAATAAATATATTGTAAATGTAAAAAGGGATAAATTAAAAAATATAAGATAACCAAATGAAAATGATGTAAAGGTCATAGGAGTGAAGATTTAGTGTTATATGTAAATGCAACCAAGTAAAAAAAACATTTTAACAAATAAGATAAATTTTGCAAAAAAAAGTTACATTCCTATACACTATGTAGATCAAGTGTAACATCGTCTATCATCAAATCATGTTAAAATTAAACTATCTCATAAACTTTAATTAAACCTTAGGAAATACATTATTTTAAAAAATGAAAACTAATACTTTATTGTAAATTACTAAAGTAAATAATATAAATAGTAGTAAATCATTATTTTAATATTAAGAAAACATATACTAAAGCTGAAAGGAGATTATCTGAGCAAATATAATATAAAACAATGAATGCATCGTAATTGTCACATTAGAGGAGAACTATAATTTTTTACTAGTATAGCAAGAATAAAGAAAAATAATTTGTATAAATTAGATAAATTGTGTTGGAAAACTACTTAACTAGATATTGAGGAGATTGATTGAGGTTATCTCATTTTTAGAGTAATGTATGAATAGAAATATGTCAAAATTCGAGCCAAAGTGTTGTAAAATAAAATAAATAGAAAAAATGTGCATTATATTTGATAAATCTTACCAGGATTTGTCCAATGATGTTCAATTTTTCTCAATGTAATGCCATTTGAAATTACTATTAATTACCAAAGTAAATAATCATTAATAATATGAAAGTTTTATTTTGCTATTAACTTAGTGTATATTAAAGTTAAAATAAGATAAACTAAAATCATTTAACAAGTTCAAAGTGTGGTAAAATTAACACATAAGGGGAGTTAGAGTAATATAGTAATATAACCAAACTAATACAAATTATTTAACAAAAACGAGACAAATTATATAAAAAGTTTACACTCCCAAAGCAAAGTAGATCCAAGATAGCATCCTCGATCATCAAATTTGGTAGAAATAAAAATATCTAGTAGAAAATTTAAAAACCCTAAAATATAAAATATTTAAATATATAAAAATGAAAACATTATTGGAAAGAGTTGTTCAAGATGAGTTTAAAAATATTTAATTCATCTTAACATATCCTAATTCATAATTATTCCAAACTACCAAATTAAATAAAATAAATTTTAAAAAAAAATTATTTTAATATTAAGTAAATATATGTTAAAGTTGAGATGAGATAGACTGATTCCATTAAAAGTTCAACAAATTTAAAGCTTACAAAGATCACAAAAAAGAATATTTAGAATTATAGGGTAATATAGCTAAATCAGAGAAAAAACAATTTTAACAATTTGGTTAAATTGTCTAGAAATACTGGACTCTAAAATACTAAGGTGATCAACTATTGAATCCTCAATAATGAAATCAAGTACAATTCAAAATCTCTTATAAAGCTTGAAATGTTTTAAAAAAAATTTAAAAAAATTAAATAATAATACTTAATTAATAGAGCATGTGAGATTTGTCCAAAGACATTTTTTTATCAAACTACATTTGGAATTATTAAGAATTAAAAAATTAAAGAATCATAAATATTTTTAAAAAAACTTTATCTTAATATTAAGTATATAATAAAGCAAAAGTGATATCAATTAAAGAAATATAATATAACCCAATGAAAGTGATGTAAGGGCTACATAAGTAAAGAATTAGTGTTTTATAGTAATATAACTAAATCAATCAGAAGACTATGATTAAATTGAAAAACAATACTAGAAGTAGTATTCCTTATTAAGAAGTAGATCATGTATAACATCCTCAACTATTAAATAAGGCTCAAATATTTAATTTCAACTCATGAATGCGAAGGTATAAAAAAACTATTTAAAAATGTTCAATTCAAAATTTCATTGGGTAAAATTTTTTGAAATGAGTCTAATGGCATTTGTTTCATCTTCATATATCTCATTTGGAATTACTAAAATTGCAAAATTAAAAAAAATTAATAATAACACATAAACATGAAGCTAAACTTACATAAATAAAAGTAATGATATAACAAAATGAAAGAAATTTAAAGGTAATCTGTGAGGAAAATAATAGTTTCAAAAAAATGAAACCAAATGAAAGATAAATATTTGAAAAAGTGACATAGAAAGTATACGATAGTCTCATTTTGAGATATAAAGTACACTGAGTAAAGTACACTGAGTGCAACAAGAAACATCATTAAAGACTATACAAAAAAAATTTATCTAAAAACATACCAAAAGAATCATAAATGAAATACTTAAAACTATGAAAAGGAATATTTAAATTGATAGAGTTTATTATAAATAGTCCAAGGATGTTTATTTTTCCTCAAGTACATGACATTTGGAATTACTATAAATAGAGTAAAATAATAATAAATTATTTTTAATATATTAAGTAAATATATGTATTGAATTTTAAATTTGTTATAGCAAAAAATAAGAAATAAAAGTTAAACAATAAGATATTCAGATTTTTATAACAACATAATTGAAGTAAAAAAGTTAAAGAAATATGTTAAATTATACAATAAAGTTGCATGCAAGTAACTAAGAAAATCTAGTTCTTTTATTGTTAAATTGGGTATTAAAAGACTATCCTATAAAACCAGCCATGATTTTAGAAAATAAATATTTAAAATGAAATATTTAATAAGGTAGAGCTAATATAGTCAAGTCAAACAAAGTTTATTTCATCTTGATCATAGGTTATTTTTAATTATTTCATATTTCAAAATTAAATAATCATAACTAATTATGAATTATTATTTTAATATTATGTAAAAAATCTAATAAAGCTAAATTGAGATATATTTAAAGGCTATATCATAACAAATTCAAAGTTGTGTAAAGATCTAACAACAAAAGATTCTGAGTTTCAAGTTAAAGCCACCAAATAAAAGAAAAATGGTTTAAGAGATGAGATAAATTTTTTGAAAAGGTTGCATTCATAGATATTGTGGAGATTTAGCACAACATTCTCGATCATTAAATCTAGTAAGTTTAAAAATATGTTGTAAGACACAAAAACTTGAGAAAATAAAATATCTTGAAATATTAAAATTAATAACTAATTAGATACAACACAATTTATTTCATCTTGATGAAACCTCATTTGTAGTTACCTATAATTACCAAAGAAAATAAAAATAAATAACAATAATTTTTTTGTAGAATATATATAATGTAACAATAATGAGATGAATTGGAGAAATGTAGCAAAACAAAATGAAAGAGACATAAAGATCACATAAAAGTAGAATTAGAGTTTTATAGGAATATTAAAAAATCAAAGAAAACATTTTCTAGAGGGGACATAAATATATTGGGAAACTTGTGTTTCAGTGTACAAAAGAGATCTAATGCAACATTCTTGATCATTGAATTAGGTATGAACCTAAATATTTTGCAAAATAGTCCAAAATCATAGAAAATAATACATTTAAAAATATAAAGCATAATTTTTTTATAGAGCTCATTGAGACATGTATAATGAAGTACATTTTCTCTTAATCTAACCATGTTTCAAATTACAAATAATTAACAAGTAAATATACATAAAAAATTAAAAAAATATATTTTAAATATTAAGTATATATAAATATATTAAAAAATAAATGTGTTAAATTAAAGTAATGTAATACAAAAACTTTAAAGTGATGTAAAGGAAACACCATATAGAGTTAGATCTTCATAGTAAATTGTTCATAAAACGCAACATTCAAAGATACTAAGAGAACCAAGTATAACATCCTTGATTGTCAAATACGATACAATAGAAATGTAATAAAAAATGTGCGAAAAGTTTTATAATAAAAAACAATTTGTATAATTTCATAGAGCTGAATATCAGACCAACAACGTTCAATACACCTCGATATGACATAATTTGAAATTAATATAAATTTCAAAAATATTCATGCAAAAATAAGTACAAATTATTATTTAAATATTAAAAAATATATTTTTAAGTTGAATTAAGGTAAATATAATTACCGTAATGTAACAAAATGAAAATGATGAAAAGGTAAAAGGGGTGTTATGTGGAGCTGCATAGTAAAATAAGAAAAACAAAGCAAAAATTTAATAAAATGAGATAAATTTTATGATAAAGTTGATTTTTGTGATACTAAAAAGATTGAGTATAACACCAATGATTATCAAATTAGGTACAAATTGAATTGTTTTGTAAAGCATGAAAAAACACTCAAAAATAAAATATTTGAAATTAAAAAAGAAATTGTAATTTCATATAATTCATGGAGATGATTCTTGAGACATTTTTTGTCTCCATAAGTCTTTTCTTAGAAGTATTCTGAATTACCATAGTAAATTAAATTGAATGTGTTTTATATTCAAGTTGATAAGGGACGCAGACTTTCTTAGTAATAGAAAGAAATGAAAATAAAATATTTAATGAAATAAGTTAAAATGTCTAAGAAAAGAGCATTTAAGTATACTAAGAAGATCAAGTGTAATACTCTCAAATGCAAAGTTTGATATTATTTGAACTATCTTAAAAAATGTTCTAATATATTAGAAACTTAAATATTTAAAAAAATAAAATTATTATTTTGATAGAGCTAAATGAGACAACTCTAAGGACATGTGTTTCAACTTAATGGAGCTCATTATGAATGTTACAAATATCAAAATTAAAGAAGAAAACAAATTGTAAATTATTTATTTATTGTTAGGAAAATAAATAATAAAGCTAAAAGAAATAAATTAAATAAATATCGAAAAAATAAATCAAAATAATGTATAGTTCAAATGAGAGAAGATTTAGTGCCTCATCATAGCATAATTAAGTCAAATGGAAAAAATTCATTAAATGAGATAAATTGCAAGAAAATGTTCTTTTCCTATATACTATGGTTATGTTGTGTAGCATCCTTGATTAACAAATTAGATAAATTAAAAATATCTCATAAAATTATCAAAAGATTTTAGAATTTTTTAAAAAATATAAAAATGGAATAATTAATTAGATGGAGCTGGCCAAGGTGAATTTAAACATGTTTAATTCATCTCAACTTATCCTCATTTTGAATTAGTACAAATTACCTAATTAAAAAAATAAATAGTGAAAAGTTATTTCTTTAATAAATTAAACATATGTTGATCTTGGAATGAGATAAATAAATTCCATGTTATATAAATAAATTAAGAACTTATGAAGGTCACAAATCAGAAGATTTAGAATCATAGAGTAATATATCTAATTCAAGGCAATGCAATTGGAAGAAATTAATTAATGATTTAGGAATATTGGACTCCAACGTATTAAGGTGATTGTCTATGTCATCCTCATTCATAAAAAGAAGTACAAATTGAAAACTCACCATAAAGCTTGCGAAAATATTAAAAAATAAATATTTAAAAATTGAAAAAAATTTTATTTACATAAACCTCTGCAAGATTAGTCAAAAAATGTTTTTTATCATTATCACAACACGTTTGGAATTACTAAGAATTACCAAATTAAAGAAGCATAAATAATTAAAAATTTTTATTTGAAAATTAACAAAGTATATAATAAAACTAAAATGAGATAGTTTGAAACAATATAATATAACCAAATAAAAATGATGTAAAGGTCATACAAGTAAAGAATTAGGGTTTTTAATAGTAATATATAACTAAATGAAAAAGATAATATGACTAAATAAGAAAATAATACTAGAAAACAACATTCCATTATAAGAATTAGAACATATAACATTCTATATCATTAAATTAGATTCAAAAAAACAAATTTAACTTCATTCATTTTGTGCAATAAAAATATTTAAAAAATTTAAAAACAAATATTTAATTAAATAAGAATTTTTAAGATTAGTCTAACAATATTTGTTTCATCTTTATTATATCTCATTTGAAATTACAACAATTTGCCAAAGTAGAAAACCATTATTAATAATAATAAATAAACATTAGAGCTAAAATTTGACAAATAAAAGAAATGTACTATAATTAAATGAAAGCAATGTAAATGTCATCAAAGAGAAGAATTATAGTTTCATTGTAATGAAACAAGATGAAAGAAAAAATCTTTAATAATTGCGACGAAAATTATAAGATAGTTGTATTTTGAGATAAAAAATATATCTAGTGTAACCTACACGATAATTAAATATTGTGTGGATCAAAATATCAAGAAAAAATGCCTAAATATTGCTAAATAAAATATTAACCAATATTAAAAGCAATATTTAAATTAGAGTTTATTCACATTATTTCAAGGACGTTTATTTTAGCTTAGTTAGACCACATTTGGAATACTAAAACTTATTACTCCAAATAAGACAAAAAAAATTTTTTTTTCTTATATATGAAGTAAATATATATATTTAACTTTAAATGTGATATATTCAATTAACATAAAATACCTATGAAATTCAATTAAGACTAAAATGATATTAGATCTAGAGTTCTATAGTAAGTTAAGGAAATAGAAGTGAGAAAGTTAAAAAAATATGATAAATTGTATAATAAAGTCGTATTCATGATACTAAGGAAATCGAGTGTAATATCTTTAACAATGAAATTGAATATTAATTGAATTATTTTATAAAATATGTAAAAATTTTAGAAAAGAAAATATTTTAAAATTAAAAAATATTTAATAAGATAGAGCTCATCGAGTTGAGCCTATAATATTTATTTCAACTATATCATATCTCGTTTTGAAGTATTATAGATTAAAAGAATAAAAAAACTATAAATAATTACAAGTTTTTATTTTAATATTAACAAAAATTCTAATATATAATGTGATAAATATATGCACAATAATGCATTGAATTCGAAGCAGTGTGAAGATCATGACAGAATATTTTGAGTATCATAGTATTATCACATAATAAAAGAAAAATATTTCAATTGATGAAATAAATTATACTAGAAGGTTGAATTCCTAGATATTATTGAGCTTGAGCATAACTTCCTTAATCATTAATACTATTTAAATAAAAAATATCTCATAAGACATAACAAAACCAAAGAAAATTAAATGTTTAAAATTATAAAACTTAATACTTCAATGGATCGAGCTCCTTGAGATTAGTCTTACAACGTTCATTTCATTTTGAAAAAACATTATTTTGAAAAAACATTATTTTGAAATACTTCTAATTAAAAATTAAAAATATAAATAAAAATTAATTATTATTACAATTTTGAGTGAATATATAATATACCTATATTGATATAAATTAAAAAAATGTAACACAATAAAATGAAGGAGATATTAATATTACACGTGAGAAGAATAATAGTTTCATAAGAATATATTCAAATCAAAGGGAAACATTTGTAGAACGGACATAAATTATTTTAAAGACCAATATTCTAATATACTATAAAGATATAATGAAACATTTTTTATCATCAAATTAGGTATGAATTAAAATAACTTAAAAAATAAGTAAAAACCCTAAAAGATAATATATTTCAAAATTTTAAATAAATACTTTATTTTATAGAATGCATTGTGAGAAGTGCAATGAAAGTTTTTTGAATCCAATCTCGTTTTAAATGACTTTGAATTAACAAAATAAACAAGCATAAATAATAGTATATTATTATTTAAATATTAAATAAATATATGATAACCCTAAAATGAGTTAAATTAAAGTAATGTACTATAAAAATTTTAAGACAATGTAAAGGAAACACCGTAGGCAGTTAGAGCATCATGGCAACATAACAAAATAAAAGTAAAGAATTTAAAAAATGAGAAAAAGTTTCTCGAAAGCTACATTCAACAATACTATGGAGATCGAGTGTAATATCCTTAATTATCAATTGCTATATAAATAGAAATGCTTTATAAAATAATTCAAGACCTTTTAAAATAAAGTATATAAAAATAGAAATGTAAGCATATTTGATAGAGCTCATTAAGTGAGTTAAAAATTGTTCATTTCTTCTTGTTATGGCCTAGTTTGGAATTACAAAAAAATTGTAAAGTAAATAAGCATAAAAACTATAAATTATTACTTTAATTTTGACAAAATATATATTAAATGAAATAAGATAAATGTAAGCATTTTAACGTATGCACATCAAAGCGATTTAAAGGTCGCATGTGACTATATTTGGAGTTATATTGTGAATTGATAAAATTAAAAAAAATTAATGAAATGAGATAACATTTTTTAAAAAGTTGTATTTAATAATATTAGAAATATCGAGGGTAACATCAATGATTGTTAAATTAGGTATGAATCAAAATTTTTTGTAAAGCATACAAAAACCTTTAAAAATGAAACATTTAAAATTATAAAAAGGATATGTATTTTGGTATAGGACATCATGATGATTCTAGAAACTTTTTTTGTCTCAATGAGTCAACATTTGGAGTTTTTATGAAAAACCATAGTAAATAAGATTGAATGTAACATTTTTTATATTCAAGTTGATAGGAGATTAAGACTTTCATAGTAATACAACTAAATCAAAATAAAATAGTTAACAATGTGAGATAAAATGTATAAGAAAAGAGCATTTGTGGATACTTAAAGGATTAGAGTAATATTATTAACGGTAAAGATAAGTATAATTCAAACAATCTTACAAAATGTGTTATAATATTAGAAACTAAAATACCTTTAAAAAAGTTGAGATAAAGCCTGTGGAGACGACTATAACGACTTGTAATTCATCACCATCTCACCACATTTGGACTTTCAACGAATGTCAAAGTTAAATATGTATAAATAATAATAAAATAATTTATTTAATGATAAATAATTAAAAAATATAACTAAAATTATATAAAGTAAAGAAACATAAAATACAAATCAAAATAACATATAGGTCACATGTAAAATTTTTAATGCTTCATCATAACATAATAAAGTCAAACAAAATCATTTCATTAAATGCAAAAAATTTTATGAAAAAGTTTTTTTTCTAGATATTAAAATGATCAAATGTAACATTCTCAACTATTAAATAATATAAAAATAAAAAAACCTCATAAAATAATAGTAATCTTAGAAGAAATAATATAAAAATATGAAAATAAATACTTAATAAGACAAGCAAGTCGAGATGAGCCAAGTGACTTTTATTCGAAGTTGACTTCATCATTTTAAATTACCATAAGTAACTAAAAAAATAAATGTTATTAAAATATTTTTAATATTAAGTAAATATTTGTTAAAACTAAGTTGAGATAAAGATGTATTATTACCAAATTAAAAACAACTAAATATCACACAAGAGGAGAATTAGAATTAAATAGTAAAAAGACCATATTAGAGTGAAATTTTTTAACAACATGGATAAATTGTTTAAGAAAATTTAATTTGAAGGTATTAAGGTCATCAAAATGCATAAAAAATAAAGGTTGCAAAATGCATAAAAAATAAATTTTAAATAAAATATAAAAATTGAATATTACATTTGTTAGAGCACATCAAGAAGAGATTGATAATAATGGTTTCAGTTCTATTCAACTTCATTTGTGCTGTTTGAGAAATTCAAAATTAACAAAGAATAAGAAATAAAAATTTATTAGTTTTAATATTTATTAAACATAAATAAAAGCTTAAATGAGATACATTAAAGAAATGTAATATATTAAAATAAACTGATATAAAAGCTACATGGAAAAGATTTGGAGTTTTATGGTAACATAACTAAATCAAATTGAAACATTTCAACAAATAGGACACATTATATGAAAGAGATTGAGTCTAACATCCTCATCTGTCAAACTTAGAAAACTCCTAATTGCCAAATATAACATACCAAAACCTTTAGAATATAGAGTACATAAAAATATAAAAACTAATGTGATTGAAAATAGATAGTTGAAATGAGTCCAACAATTTGTCTTCGAAGTTGTTCAACCTCATTTGGATTTATGACAAATTATTCTCTTAATATTTCATAAATATATATTAAAGCTAAAATAAGTAACTTGAACAAATATAACACAATAAAATTGATGTAAGGGACACACGAGATGAGAATTGTTGCTTAATAATAATATAACGAAAATAAAGTGAAAATTTGGAAAAAAAAAAGATATATTATTTGGGGAAGATTCATTCCATGATATTACAATGATCAACTATGTAGTCTTCCATTATAAAAAGTATTATAAAGTTAAAATTGTCATAAATAACAAAAGAATATTAGAATATAACATATTTTAAAATATAAAATAAAATATTTAGTTTTATAAAGCTCATTGATATATGTACAACAAAGTTCTTTTCTTTTAAATATGGCCTCTTTTCGAATTTTTGTGAATTATTAAAATAAATAAGAAAAAAATAGTAAATCATCTTTTAAAAGTTAAGTAAATGTGTAATAATAATGAAATGAGATAAATTTAAGTAATATAAAATAAGTAAATTAAGGCAATTTAAACGTCACACTAGAGGATAATTAAAACTTCATGGTAATATGAGAAAATCAAGGCCAAAGAAAAATATTTGAAAATATGGGATACATGTTATTGGAAATATACATTCAAAGATACTAAGGGGATAGAGATTACCATTCTTGATGATTAAATATGATACGAATGGAAATAGCTGTATAAGCTTACCAAGACCTTATAAAATAACTTAGTGAAAAATATAAAAAAGTATATTAATTATAAAATAAAAATTTGACATTATTTCATTGATGTTGATTTTGTTTAGATCTAACTTCTTTTAGAATTCTATTGAATACTAATGTAAAAAAGTATAAATGACACAAAAGTACTATTTTACTATTAAGAAAATATATGTTACCACTAAAATACGAAAAATTAAAGTAATATAATTTAACCATTTCAAATATATGAAAATTAAGTCAAAATATTTTAAAAAATGAGATAAGCTTACAATAAAGTTGAATTACAAAATATTGAGGAGATTTCATGTAACATTTTTAGTTATCAAAAAAGGTACAAATCAAAGTATCTTATAAAACATATAAAAACACTTAAAAATATTCATAAAATATTCAAATTGAATATTTATTTGGATAGAGTTAGTCCAAATGACTTTAACAACTATTTTCATCTCCATGTCAATGGATTTAAATTACTGTGAATTATAATAGTAAATAACAAAAAAAACAATAACTTTTTGTTTTATTATTAAGTAAATTGTTAGTAAAGTTAAAATATGAAAGATTGATGCCATATAATATTATTAAATCGTAGCCATGCATAACCAATTAAAGAAAAAAATGAATAAAAAAGATACATTGCATTGAAAGGATTTCAAGATGCTAAGAAGACTGACTATAAATCCTTAATATTCAAATCATGTAAAAATTTAAATTTCTCCGAAAATGTACCAAAATAAAAAAATAAAATGTTACAAAAAACGAATATTTTTTGGTTAAGGCTCACCGTGATAAATCCAAAAATATTTGTTTCATCTTTGTTGAACCACATTTGGAGTTAGTATGAATAAGAAAAATTATTATATATGAAAATAATAAATTATTATTTTAATATAAAATAAATATAAATTTAGGATAAAAAGAGTGAAATTGAAGAAATGTAATATAATGAAATCAAAGTGAGTAGAGCTCATAATAAAAAAATGATAGTTTTTGGTAATATAGCTAAATCAAGGTGAAAATTTGGAACAAAAATAACTAAATTGTTCCTAAAAGTTCCATTTAAAGGTACTAAAAGACTTTAATGTAACATTTTCGATTGTTAAAAATTTAAAAAACAAAATATATCATAAAGTATGTAAAATATGAGAAAATTAAATATTTTAAAAAAGTATATTTAATTCCTTAATGTAATGTAATATAATATTGCATTAAACAAAGCTATATTATAGTATGAGAAACTTGCATGTGATGACTCTAAGGAGATCTTTTTTAATACCATCGATCATCAAATTAGCTGTGAATCAAAATGTCTTACAAAATGTGTCAAAGCTTTACCAAAATATATTTATAATTATTTAAAATAATTCTTAATTAGATAGAGCTAGTCAAGGAGAATGTAATTATAGTTATTTCATCTTCATCACACAAGATTGTATTTTACAATCTTGGGCTCAACAAGAATATGAAGATTTCGTAATGTTTTGATTAGGTTAAAGGTTCTCAGGTTTCTGGAACATCAAGTGTTGCCCACATTATGTTTTTTAAATTCCAAGCTAATCTCTCAATTGAGTTACAAGAATCAATAAATGTGGAACCACAGGCATCTTCTCTTGATATTTATTTTTGCTTTCCATGCTAATAAAATTATTAAGTTGAACAAAGCAAACCATGAATGTTATTTTTTTTATTTTATAGATATTTCCTTATTTAAAAAAAGAGTTATGATTAATACATATTTTCATAGAACTATTACTATGAATATGCAATTGCTATAACTTGGAAGTATTAAACAGTATTACAAAATTTGGTGAAGAATTCTATTATGAACAACTCCAATTAGTTAAAAACAAATAGCACTAAATCATAGAAAAACCTAGTATGAAGACTGATGAATGTTCTCCAAAAGTTATATGATAAGATATTACTATGACTTGAGGAAGATTTCCTAAAACATCAAACCTAGGAATGAAGTTTACGAACAAATGAGGATTAATGACTTGGGTTCTGCCTTGACATTGAAGGAAAAGCTTGACCACGGACAAGGAATGCAAGGAAATTTTTAGAAAATGACCTTAAACAACTTCCAATGTGAGAAATCTCATGGGATTTCTTGTTAAAGGATTTAAGAAGCTTCAATTGACCACTAAAGAAGCCTAAGGAATCATTAGATTTTGATTATGTGTAATAAAAAGCTTTATGATTTGTTATGGAAGAAAGTTATCCTTGCTAACATGATTAGTTATCCTAGATTACACTTGAAAAAATATAGGATGTAGTCTAGTATAATATGGGGAGAAATGTGATTAGCCACAAAACATAGTTAGCTTGCCTAATTAAAGTAGCAAAAAAAGGCACTAATGAAAAAATTGTCGTGATGATATGGTCATACAAATGTGAATCATGCATCCTTCAACTATAATAATAAGAGTTAAAAAAAGGGTTTAGGTGTCGTGAGCTGAGTATTGTATAGTATGATTAGTGCTAACTCACAAATATCACCAAGCTAAGAGTGGTGCCACACAAGCAAATCACTACTTTATGACACAAGAAATGTTTGTGGAGTGTATTATCATACAAATGCAATAGAATGGTATAGTTATGATATGAAAAATTAATAGCCAATAAATGGAGATTTAGTATATTTTATAGTAGAAAATTGTTCCACTACAAGTACATTATGGAGAACTTAATAAACTAGATGTTTACTTTATTTGCCTTTAATCCCAATTATTAGAATTATGGTGCCCTACATCTAAATTTGAAAACTATTTCAATAAAGGAGCTTGCAATAGGATTATGGGATCTAGAACATGGGATTAGAATGGCTTAATACTAGTTATAGATCTTGTTAAGATGGATTATGAGTTTGTGGTCTTTTATATATAAGATTCATTGCCTAATTTGCTTAGAAACTCAAGATATACTTTTATCCTATACTTCCAACAAAGAAAACAAGGAGAAAGGGTGTTGTGTGAGGAAGTAGAGTTAGAGGAGTCATAAGACATAATGGAAGAATATGTTACACTTGGTCATGTCCACTGAAATCATAAAGTCAGAAGAACTTCATGATTATACATCTAAAAGTCGATAATTTCTATGTGAAGAAATTAACTAATTTTTTGCTTTTGGCAAATAGATTATTGTAGTCATGATTAAGATAAGATATATTCGACACTTACTCAAATTTTGTAATTTTAAATGATGAATAAAATATAATCAAGCCATGTTTATGCAAATTCTTTGATAATTTGCTTGCTTAAATGACTAATTTGTCATTTAGCTTAAAGTTTTTTAGGATAATGAAATTTACAACATATTCACTTTTAAGTAAAGTCAGTGTATTCAAACACCAGAGCAAGATAGTGAATTATAGGATTTAAAATATTTTTGCTAATTTTGTAATGTTTTTATTTTTTAAAAAATTTATTATATAAGTAGTTTTCCCATTCTAAAAAACTTTGATATTCAAATTTATTTATACCAATTTTTTATTTTTATGATCAATAAAAAATATTAAAATAAAAATTAGGAAAGCACACAAAAAGTTTTTGGTCATTCATTTCAAATTAGAACATTTATCAACCACTCGCTAAGGTAAAGAAAATCATTACTATTTAGAAAATTATAACTTGAGATTTTTATACATTTGAGCTCAAACTTATTTGCATTTACTGATTCAATTATAGCTCAGGATTTTTGTAGGTCAAACCCAACTAAAGTTTTTAAAAAGCATTAACCAAACTTTTCCTATCACAAATTCTAAGTTGCACAACCCAAAAGAAAATGTAAAATATAATAAGAAAAAGATTTAGATGAAATGCACAACTTGTTATACTTGTTGATGAATAATGTAAGGCTGAAAAAGGTTAAGTATTTAATGAGATATGAGAAAATGATAGCTTAGAAGTGTTAGTCTTAGCTAGAATTTTTTTGAAATTTTAGTAGCATTAAACCATGGTCTACTATCAAAAATTTTATGTTGGTAGACAAAAGTATAACAAATAAAACATTTATTTAAGAAAAATTATTACCATAAGAGGAATTAAAAAAGAAGAATGTATGCTAGACGTTACTTCATAGTCCCACTTCCTATGTGCTTGCACTGACTTTGTGATTATACTAATTTTTTTTAAACAATGATCATTGTCCACCTTTGGCACCTTGAAAAAGAGGAATAATTTTCAAAGTTTTTATTACACCTAGTTGATATACTATGATTTGTTGTTGATTAGTTGGATGAGATTTAGTGAATTTCTCTACCAAATTCTACTTGGTAGGAACATAATCAAATTTTACTAAGAATTTAGCTATTTGATTTCTAATAGCATGATACCTTAAATTTATGTGCTTGGTCAAAGATGATGAACTTGGTTATTTTCTTAGGCCAATGAAACACTATTATCAATTCTAATAAAAATATTTGAGAGATCTAAAGCATAATATTGAAGTTTTTGTCACATATTTGGCATAAGAAGAAGTCGAACTACATCTAGCATGTTAAAATTTTTAAAGGAAGAATAACCTAGGTGTCCTACTCTTCTATACCATAAATATTTCTCACTTGAATGTGGAACTAGGCATTCTCATATTCAAGCTCCTAGTTGATAAAACATAATAAGAGTCACATTTTCTTCTGTCAACTAATAGCACTTGATCAACTTTTAATATTTTTTTGATATTATGTGTCAAAACTAATAGCATACCTATTATCAAATAAGCTATTGACAGTAATTAAATTAAATTCTAATCCATCAACTAAAAATACAATTGAAAGTGTAAAATTTGGCATACCACCAGAACTAATTTTAATTATCTTCTTCTTAGAGTTGTCTCCAAGTGCTTTCCATTTTTGTACCACATCTTATTCGTATATTTTTTTATCAATCCTTAATCATATGTCTTGAGAATGCACTATCAAAAGAAAGAAATTTATTTTCTCTCAACTTATTGCTACATAAATTATAAATTTTTACTTAGTAACTAGAATTGTGATTTTCATTTGCTTAACCTGTATGCTTGCTTCTATTCTTAATTCTTAAGTATACAACTTCTAACCTATGAATACATTAGATTATGTATTCTCTAAAATAAGGAAACTACATATGATTGGATTCATAACAAACATTCACTATAGGAGTATTCATATCATCATTCTTGTTCACCCATTCAAAATAAGGTTTTAAAATAAAAATGCTTTTCTTAATTTTATAATCCTTGATAGTTTGACCATTTCTTCAGCCATCAAAACATTTAACATTTGAAAAATCAAACATATGGTGAAAGGAACAAATATCTCTATGGTTAGGAAAATAAACATGTGAAACATTAGAAATTTTTTCATGTTCAAGAGAATAAACCTTTGTTTCAAAATGAGTGATTTTGTTTTTCAAATAAGAATTGTCAACAATCATGGAAGCTATTTTAACACAAGTTTGAAGTATTTCTAATTTTAGTTTCTCTTTTTATTTCATGAAAAAATCTATAAGTTCAAATTTTTTGTATTAATGTTTTATATTTTTTATGAGTGGACATTAAATAAGTTATAGCACTAATGACTTTTTAGTTATTCTCAAGTACATCACAAGTTGAATAACTTCATTTTCTTATTGTTCAATAGATGTAATTAATTCATTATCATTTTTCATGAAGTTTATCATTCCTTCCTTCTTAAAACATGAAGTTGTTGGCTGGAATCCACCAATGCATGCCAAGTAGCTTGAAATTCATTCTAGTTATTTATTCATTTCTTTTTGTCTTGCATGCTTTCGGTGTAATTAACTTGCAGACATTCTTGTCTAACATGGCCAATTTTTCCATGATCGAAGGATCATGTTGATAACTTATCCCCCTTCTTTTCTTCTTATTTGAATAGCTATTGAAAAAAATTTTGCGAAATGTTTAGCTAAACCTTTAAAGGCCAATGATTATTCATTTTATGCTCCATCCTTTGGCTTTCTTATGGAAACCTCCTCTTCTACTCTCCTACTCTTCTCGATCTTGATCATTAACAATTCTTTAAGAAACTCATCCATTGTGAGATTGTTTATGTCCTCAACTACTGTATTGCCATTGTAAGAGAATAATGCCTCTTATGTGGAATCCTCATAACTTTTCTTACAAGATCTATAATACAAAACACATTTCAAAGATTGTCTAATATGTTAGTATTTTTTGTGAATTGTATAAACAAGTTCTTTATATTTTGTCCAATATTATTCTAATTATCCAATAATCAAGAGTAGAAATATTTATTTATTTTTTAAACCTATGAATTGCCTTCATATGGTAGTTTTAACTCTTCCAAGTTTCATGTGTGATATGAAACTTCATAACTTGATTGAATTAAGTAGGGGATACGCCATTAGAAAGTTAGTTGAGTGCTCTAGCACTGAATTGTGTCATTTTTCTTTGGCCATTACGTAGTTCTTTAATAGATTTGTTCTTATTAATGCATGAATCTTTTAGTACGACAAAGGTTAATGATCACTTCCAAAAATTCTTATTAAAGTGATTTCATAAAAATTATATAGTTTTTTTAATACATATAAAATTAAATATTAAATAATAATGTACAAAACAAATAAAGGCTTTTACCTAATGTTGCACCAATATTGATCATAAATGAAGCCATTCTAAACCTTTCATAGAATAATGAAGTAAACAAACACTTGTATTTTTTTGCAAGAATAGAAAAATAATGTAAAAGAAATTATAATTATTACGCAACAAGATTATATGTTAGGTAAACTTAACAAAATAAGAAAAATGTGCATAATGGATCAGCCATGTAATTGGACTTATCATTTGTGGGGAACCCATGCTAACGCCAATCGAAGTAAAATGAGTGCATCAATCTCATTAGAGGGAAGAAAATCATGAGCTTTAGAATATTTTTACTATTTCTAAGTTATCTTTGTTTAAAAATGTCTTTATAGACGTAGTTTTACTTATAGAAAAAATATTATTCAAATATCAATTTAATAATTTTAATTTTTATTATTTCAAAAAAATAAAAATAAGAAAAGTACCAAAAAATATTTATATGGTTGGTTCAAACAAGAACTGATGTCTAACCCCAATTAAGGTAGGGAAAAATATCAATTTTACAAAAATTACAACTTAACGTTTTTCTTTATGTTTGTCCTCCAACCCATTAGATTTTGTGGCTTCAACCACACTGCTTGATTTTCTTGGCAAGAGATAAACTTACTTCTTTAATGAGATCAAACCAAATTAAGACATTTGTAAAAATACATTTTTTTAAATTTAATATTTCAAATTTAACAAACGTAAATAAAAAATATTTATAAGCAAGGTTTCACAAAGAAAAGGATTAATTCAATGAAAACAAATCTTAGGTTTTTCTAGACCAAACAAATTACATAATAATTTTGATTCTTAATTAGGATTTTAAATTAATTATGGTTGGGAGATGTATCTCATTATTAATAATCAACAAATTATTATTTTATTTCATAAAAAAAGAAAACAATTTTTTAAATTAATATGCATTTCCCCACTCTTTCAAGGTTCTTCGACACTCTAAAGGGCTTTGAATACAACTAATTTACTATTTTATATAGTGCAAGTCATGTTCTTCAAAACTAAGCCCGATTAACACAAAACAAGTCCACTACAACAAAATTCTAAACATTTATAGCTTTGGCTAATCAAACATAAGGGTTACATAGTACATTTATTCAAGAGATATATTATTAATTTTTAATATGTGCTTGCTAATTCAAGATCTATTAGTGAGTTATGAATTGTATTAAAAAATTGAAATTTTAATTTTGTCCCTTACCTTGGTCATAAAAGTATGGTTTTATTATTAATGGCTTGCTAGAATTGAGTTCCTTAATGATCTCATGATTTCATAAGTAATTTGACAATTCTAGTATAATTTTGTTTTCGTGTTCCTTCGACCATAGATAATAGAAATTTGTCCTAAATTTTAAACACACAAGCTTGATCACTATGCTACTACAAAATGAAGATACCAAAAGAAATATACATGCAGATGTGACTACCATGTTCTTATAAAAATTATGTTGTGGAAATATTTAAATTAGAAGCATTGAAAAATATCTCTAATCCATATTATGTACTCCAAAATACTATGTGATATCATGATTAAGCATGAAATGTTTTGTGTTTCAAATATAAGAACCATGTCTTGATTTTGACATTTATTAATATGTATGACACCTTGAAAAAAATTACTAGAATATTTTTCTCTCAATTGAACCTAGACAAAGCTAAAGACATTATGTTAACATTTGAAAAACATAATCGAACCTTAAATATTCTTGTTGGTAAGTGTTTCCTTTGATTATATGTTCATTGAAGTCTTTTGACATGTCATTATTAAGTGATATAGGACATCACTTTATGTCCTTATGTGAATGGTTCAATTTTTTATTCATGATATATGGCAAGGTTAGTTACGATGATAATTTGTTGGTCAGAATGTTTGAAATTTTACTAGAAGTATTTAACAATATTGATGGAATTAGGTTAATAAATATTGTCATTATTATATAGTTAATCACTAGTTGGAGTTGAAAAAGATTTCAACTCTTAAGTAATCCTATAAAATGATGTCTTATATATGAAAGGCTTAGCAAGTATGTGAAAGTGGGTATATAACTAGTTAAGACACTTTCATTAACATATGGAAGATAAGACTTGCTTAAGGTTAGAGCTATAAATTTATCTATATTGAAGTTGTTCCTAGTAGTAGGTCATATCCTTAGACTAATGTTATTAACACTTAGTAAGTTTTTTTTTGTTGAAGAAGATAAAGCATTTGGAATGTAAAGGTCTTCATAAGTCCATTTGGTAAAGTTTGGAAGGCTTAGGTAATGCCTTATAGATATGCAAGGCTTCACCGAGGACCTCAATAATTTAAAATCTTTTCCAAACAATTAGCTTTATTTTATTTATTAGGGAAGATAATGTGTAAGAAATATTAGGTTCTATGACCATTGGTTGATACCCTAGATGGTTATTTGGGAAATGTCTGTTAATTGACAGAGGCCTTTAAGAAGGTACAATAACTCAAGTTTGCTTATGAGATTTGAGAGTTACTTGTAAAACACATGTAAACCTATTCTTTATTTGTTTGATAATAAACTCAATATTGTGCCTAAATTTAAAGTACAAACGTTAGGACCCAAATAAAAATTAAATGGACAACCCATATAACCAATTAAATAATAAGAAGCATCTTTAATGACATTAGACCATATACTTGCTAAGATTGATATTTAATTTAATTATGGTATACTACATGGTTAATTTAGGTTTTGAGGGGAACCTTAAGGTAGTTGTGAACTTTATTATTCCCAAAATGCTCAAGGTAACTCCAATGGCATTTTTTCAACATTATTAGACCTCGTTAAGAATTACTTTAAATTAACAAAGTAAATACCCAAAAATAATAATAATTCAATATTTTAATATTAAGAAATTATATATTAAAGCTAAACTTAGATAAATTAAAGCATTGTAACAAAACCAAATGAATGCAAGGTTAGGGTCACATGAGAGGAGGTTGGGTTATAAATAGCAATATAACTTAATCAAAGTGATGCATTTAAAAACATCAGATAATTTGTTTATAAAAGTTCTATTCCAAAGTTCTAAAGAGATTGAGTACAACAACCTTGAATATTAAATCAGGTACGAATTAAAATGTATCAAAAAATTTTCAAAATCATAAGAAATATATTATTTTAAAAAATTTAAAAAATTAAAATTGAATTGGACATAGCTTGTTTAGATGTGTCAAATGGTCCTACATTCATTTCAATTGGACATCATTTGTAATTAATATGAATTCAAAAATAAATAAATAAATAAATTATTATTATTATTTTAAAGTTTAGTGAATATATATTAAAATAAAAATGTGACAAATTATAGTGATTTAGCACAACACAATGAAATATATATGAAGGTTACATTAGAGAACAATAAATGTTACATTGCAACATAACTAGATAGAATTAAAAAAATTTTAAAAACTTGCAAAAAGGTTTAGATATTTGCATTCCAATATAGTAAGGAGATTGAGCATAATAACCTCAATAGTTAAATATGTTACTATATGAAATTCGAGTTTGCAAAAGGCTTGCAAAATAAGAAAATTAAAATATAAAAATTAACATTTAATGGATATAATTCATCATGATGAGTTTAAAGATTTTGGTTTCACTCTAATTAGACATTTATTTGAATTACTATAAATTCTAAGATTAATATAAATATTTAAAAATAAATTGTACATTAATATTAAATAAATATATAATACAACTGAGAAGAATAAGTGAAGCAATATAATATAATCAAATGAAAGTAATTTAAAGGTGACAAGAGAGAAGAATTAGGGTTTTATAGTAATATAAGAAAATAAATATCAAAGATTTTAAAAAAATGAGATACATTGTATTAGAATTTTACATTCATCGTTAAAAATGATATCAGGCCCAACAACTCAAAACATCAAATCATGTATGAATCAAAACATCACCTAAAATATGTCAAAATTATTGGAAATAAAATATTAAAATTATGAAAAAAATATTAAATTAGGTAGACTACAACAACATGCATTTAATCACATTTTTGTCTTAATTAGACTTTATTTGGAATTGCTATAAATTTAATATTATAAAAGTAAATGCTAATAAATTATTATTTTATTGAATCAAATATTCGTTTTTTATTTTTTTTAAAAAAATTTATTTTCAAGGTTTTGACATATTTTTGTAATATATTTTGATTCATTCTTTAACTGACACACAAGGACGTTATACTTGGTATCTATTTATTCTTACAATACAACTTTCGTACATAATTTATCTAATTTTTGCAAATTGTTCGCTTTGACATGGTTACAATACTATAAAATCCTAATTTTCCTCTCATGTAACCTTTATTATTATTTATATTTGTTATCATTAGTAATTGTCCTTAATTCTAAATGAGGTTTGATGGAGACAAAACAAGCATCATTAAACTCATTATAATGAGTGCTATCAAATTTAATATTTATTTTTATATGTTTAAATGTATTATTTTGAAGAGTTTTAGCATTCTTTAGGAGACACCTTCGTTTGTACACCTTTTTAAAATTGACAATGTCATAGTCAATCTCCAGAATATTTTGGGATGTGTCATTCCACGTAATTTGTGTCATTTTTCAAAACTTTTTCTTTTTGGTTATATTTTTATTAAACTCTTATTCCTTCTTGAATGACCCTTCCATCAATTGTATTTGATTATATTATTTTTCTTTAATTAACCACTTTTCTTTTTTAATATATCATCAATTTATTTTCCAATAATAACTAATTATGATTTACAAATATTTATATTTGTAGTTTATAGGAACAAATATTTAAATTGATTGGGCTTATCATGATTAATCCAACTATGTTTGTTTCATCTCAATCAAATAGTTCTGAATTATAATGAATTTCTAAATTAAAAAAAATAAATTATTACTTTAATATTAATCATTATATAATAAATCGAGCATGGAATGAATGGAAGCAGTGTTAATGTCACATGATTAGAGAATTATAGTTTAATGATAAAATAATGAAAAGAAAGACAAAAACTTTAACAAAACGATGTAAATTGCATTGGTAAATTCTTTTCAAGATACTGAAAGAGAACATATATAACATTCTCAATTGTATAATGACATATGAAGGGATAATAAAAATATTAAAAAATAAAATGTTTAAAAAATTGAATTTTTTTAATTTGTTGGAGCACATTAAGTCTAGTCCATCAACTTCTTTTTCTTTTTTGTTAAACAACATTTAGAATCTCCTCAAATTAATAAAATAAGTAACCGTAAATAATAATAAGTTCTTATTTTAGTATTATGTAAATATATGCTGAAGCGATATAACTTAACTATATCAATGCTATATAAAGGTGATCCGATAGGATAATTTTAGCCTCAAAGCAACATAAATAAATCAATGTACGTAATTTGTTGAAAGGAGAAAAATTTTATAATGAAGTTGTGTTGTAAGATATTAATGAGATTGAGGGAAACACGTTCGATCATAGAATAAGAAATGAGTGAAAATATCTCATAAAACATATTTAATCCCTACACAATAAAAATATTTTAAAAAAATATAAAAAATTAAAATTTAATTGGATAGAGCTCATCTTGACTAGCATAAAGACAATTTCTGTCATGTACACCATCCCTTATTATAGTTGCTATGAATTAGAAAAATAAATAAACATAAACTATTGCAAATTACAATTTGAAATTTCAAACACATATATTATCTTTAAAATAAGTTAAATTCAAACAACATAATTAAACTAAATCAAAGATATTTAAAGTTTACATGAGGGAAAATTAGAGTTTTATTAAAATAAAGCCAAATCTTAGTAAGACATTCCAAGTGATGTAAATGGTGTGGGAATGTTATATTCTAAGATATTAAGGATTTTCATTGTATTTTCCTCAATTATGAAATGAGGAGCAAATGAAAATAAATTTTAAGAATGGCCATCCATGAATATAAAATAATTAGAAAATGAATATTTAATTAAGAAAAGCTCAGCAAGATGATTCTAAACATGTTAGTTTGGTCTCTTTGGGATCTCATCGGAAATTATATGAATTTAAAAAATAAATGAACAAAAATTTTAAAAAATTATTTTAATATATAATAAATATATGAGAAATTTAAAACAACAAATATTTAATCAATTTAATATAATGAAATAAAAATGGTCCATAAGTCACATGAGAAGAGATTTTTAGTTATAAAATAATATTGCCAAATCAAAGCAAAAACATCCAAACAAATGACCTAATTGTATAAGGAAATTGAATTTGAAGATAGTAACGAATTTCATCCTAACATTCTTAATCATCAATTCATGTAAAAATTAAAATATGTCACAAAGCATTACAAAACCTTATAATTAGTGTGTTTAAGAAAAATATAATAAACAACATTTAATTAGAAAGGTCTTGCCATGATTAGTGTAACGACAGTTGTTTCACCTCTATTTGATCCGGTTTAGAATTACTTTGAATTAGTAATATAAATAAGAATAAATAAAAGTGACTTACAATTTATGACTATTAAATATATATTAAAGGTGAAATGAGTACTATTAAGAAAATATAATATAACAAAATAAAAAAGGTGTGAAGGATGAATGAGAGGACAATTAGAGTTTTGATGTTATATAACAAAATCTAAGCAAAAAATTTGAAGAAGTTAGGTAAATTACATGAGGAGTTTGCATTTGAAGATACATAGCAGATTGAGTGCAACATTCTTAATCATTAAATCAATGAGGAATCAAAACATTTTTAAAAGCATGCAAGAATCATGATAATAATAAATGTAAACTATAAAAAAGATTATTTAATTGTACAGAGATTTTTGACATGATTCAAATGATGTTTAGTTCATCCTGATAAAGATCATCTAAATTTAATAAAACTTTAAAGAGTAGGTAAGCATAAAGTGTAATAAATTTGTATTTTAAGACAATGTAAATACACATTAAAATTAAGATGAGCTAAGTTGAACTAATGTAATATAACAAAATCAAGGTCAAGTAATAAAGCAATGAAATGATAAAAAGAGATATGACTAACAGTTACATAGCACTATAACTAATTCAAAAAATATATATTTGAAGTTTTATAAATTGAACATGAAATTTTTATTCCATGATATTAAGCTAATTGAAAGTAAAAAACCATATTGTAAAATCATATATAATTCAAAATGTCTTATAAAGCATTACAAAATTAATATGATAAAATTTTTAAAAATACAAAAAAAATAATTTAATTAGATAGAGCTCTTTAAGTTGAATTTCTCAACATTTGTTTCATGTCAATCAACCACATTAGGTATTACTATAAATTATAAGTTTAAATTTTCATAAATAATAATACATTATAATGTTACTATTAGGAAAGTAAATAATAAACCTAAGATGAGATAAGTTGAAGCAATATAATATAACAAAATAAAAATTACATGACTATCAAGTGATAGGAGAATAGGATTTTCGTAGTGATATAACCAAATTTAAGTAAAAACTTAGATAAATAATAATTGAATGTTGCATTCAAAGATACTAAGGAGATCAAGCATAACTTCCTTAATCATCCAATAAGACGTGAACTAAAGTATGTCATAAAGCTTGCAAACTAAAAAAATAAAAAATTCAAAAATATATAAAATAGTTATTTAAATAAAAATAGCTTCTTGACATGATTCTAGTAGTATTTTCTCCATACCATTAAGACCTCATTTTGAATTACTATGAAACAATAAAATAAATAATCATAAATAAATAAAATTTATATTTTAACTATAAGTAGAAAAGTTTTAATGCTAAAATAAGAAAAATTGAACTAATCAAATATATCCATATGAAAGTGATGTAAAGGTAACATGAGTTGAGAATTAGACATTGCGATAGTACAATCATATATAAAAAAACATTTAAAGAATTGAAATAAATTTTATAAGGTAGGCTCAGTTCAATCTAATAAGAAGAACTAAGCTGACATCCTTATTCACCAAAATAAGTACCAAAAGAAATGATTCGTAAACCATGCAAAAATTAAAAAAAAATTAATAAATATATATATATATATATTTAATTGGATAGAGCTCATCATGTTAATTTTTGGCTCAATCAAAGCTTATAAAGAATTATTTAAAATTAACAAAACAATTACATAAATAATTAAAAAAAATATGTTAATTATAAGGAAAATATTATTCAGTCAAAAAAAGATCAATGAATGCAATGCATTATAAAAGGTTCAAAGTGCTGCGAGGGTCATAAGAGATATTATTTAGGTATATATATTAATATACAAAATTAAAGAAAATAATTTCAAAAAATAAGATTAATTGTGTGGCATTCTTGATTATTAAATTATAATTGACTCAAAATTACTCATAAAGTGCAGAAAAATCTTTTAAATGAAGCAGTAAAAAGTGTAAAATTGAGTATTGAATTAGGTAGTACTCATGGAGATGAGACCATCAACATTCCATTTATGATAATCAAACATAGTTTGGAATTACTATGAAATAGCAAATGTAATATGCATAAATAATAAAAAATTATGATGTGAAGGTCACATGATAGGAAACTTAGAATTCATAGTGATATAACAAATCTAAGAAAAAATTTGAAGAAATAAAATAAATTATATACGAAAGTTCCTTTCCAAGTTACTAAAGAGATCAAATGTAACATCCTTAATTTAAAAACTAGGTACAAATTAAACTTTCTCATAAAACATGCAAAATTCATCAACAATAAAATATTTTAAAAATTAAAAAAAACGAATATTTAATTGCATAGAGTGCGTAGAAATTATTCTAACTATGTTTGTTTCATCTTGAATAGAGATCATTTTGAATTACAATGAATTACCAAATTAAATGAGCTTAACTAATATTAAAATATTTTTTTACTATGAAGTAACCAAATGTTAAATTGAAATAAGATAAATTTAAGTAATGT
Source organism: Vanilla planifolia (assembly GCA_023846275.1). Taxonomy (NCBI): domain Eukaryota; kingdom Viridiplantae; phylum Streptophyta; class Magnoliopsida; order Asparagales; family Orchidaceae; genus Vanilla; species Vanilla planifolia. Next base: position 531,298 of record JAIUJO010000102.1, read on the forward strand.
AATATAACCAATATAATGCATGTAAAGGTCACATGACAAGAAAAATAGAGTTTATTTGAAGTATAAATTAATAAAAGGGAAACAAATTAGTGAAATGAGGTAAATTGTACTGGAAATTTGCATTCCTTGATGTTTGTTTTGCCACTTTTGGTGCTAGCTTCGAATTACTTTGAATTAAAAAAATAAATAAGCATAAATAGCAATAAATTTTTATTTGATTATCAAATAAATAAAAATTAATATTAAAATAAGATAAACTGAACCTATGTAACATTACAAATGCAAAGACAAGTAAAGGTCACAAGTGAGAAAATTTAAAGCAACATAAACAAAAAAACATCAAACAAAATAATTTAAAGAAATAAGATAGACCATATGAGAAAGGTGTATGCCAAGATTAGGAGATCAATGATAACATTCTTGATTATAAAAAAGGTATGAAAAATTTTTCACATAAAACTTGTTAAAAACTTAGAAACAAATATTTGCACAAATAAAAATATACGTTTACCTATAAGGATGTCAATGAAACTTTCTCAATGAACTTCAATTAGCCTTAATCAAACTTCATTTTTAATTTCCATAAATAATGAGATTAAAAAAATTAATAAATGGTACATTATTATTTTAATCTAAGAATATATTTTTTAAAAATGAAATAAAATAAATTGAAGTGATGTATTCTAACGAAATAACAACTATAACAAGGTCATTAGAAGAGGTTTAGAATTTGTTAATAATATTATAAAATTAAAGTGAAAATTTCAAAAATTAAGAAAAATTCCATAGAAATGCTGAATTCTGAGATACTAACATGGGCAAGTGTAACATCCTCGACCATCAAATTTGTTATGAAACAAAATTTTGCATTAAGCTTGAAAAAAATTATAAAAATAAAATATTTTAATTTATAAAAAATAATATCTTATTTGATAGAAGTGGTTGGGATGAGTCTAGTCACATTTGTTTCATCTTGATCAAACTCTTTTTAGAATTACTATAAATTACAAGAGTAAATAAAAAAATAAATTTTCTTTTCAAATCAAGCAAATCTATATGAAATCTAAAAATTAGACAAATTAATGTAATGTAATATAACAAAATCAAAGTGTTATAATGGTCACAAAAGGAGAGATTAATAATTAGGTGTTAATATATCCAAAAAAAAGAAAAATTTATTGGAATGTGACAAATTATTTGGCAACGTTATGTTTAAATATGTTAAAGAGATTAAGTATAATATCCATGATCATAAAATTTGATATGAAACAAATGCCTTGTAAAGTGTCTAAAAACACTTGAAACTAAATTGCTTAAAAAAATTAAAAAATTGATATTAATTCGATAGACCACAATAGAATGCATCTAGTAATGTTTGCTATCTCGATTAGACTTTGACTAGAAATATTATAAATGGCAAAAGAAAATAAAAATAAATTATAATTTTTTTATAATGATGTAGTTATATATTAATGCTAAAATCAAGTAACTTTAAAAAAATTCAATATAAAAAAATGGAAAAAAGGAACATAAGATGAGAATCATAGTGTCATTGTGACATAGAATTTTGAATAAATTAATTTGACAAAATTAAATAAATGGTTGCAAAATTTTCATTGCTAGATGTTAAGGAGCTATGTTTGTAATTGTTGTCATCCAAATAGCTACGAATCAAAATATTTCAAAAAGTGAAAAAACTCTAATAGGAAAAATATTTAAAATTATTAAATTATTATTTAAATTGATAGAAGATGTTTTTATTGATGTTTTCATCATCTTGATTGGTTAGTATTTGTAATTACTACAAATTAACAAGTTAAAAAACATAAATAATAATAATAGAATGTTATTAAGTTAATTTTAACTTAATATATAACAAATCCATAATGAGGTAAATTGAAGCATTGTAAAGTAACAAAATAAAAGCGATGCAAATATCACACATGAATAGAATTGAAGTTTCAAAGTAATATAACATAGGCAAGCAAAAATTTGAAAAAAAATGAGGTAAAGTAATTAGTAGTGTTGGACAACAACATACTAAGATAATTGAGTGCAATATCATCGATTATCAAATTAGGTAGGAATCGAAAAACCTATAAAACAAAGAAATAAATAAATAAATATTTTTTTTGAAAAAAAAAATTTTAATTACATAGTAATATATTAAAATTGCACCAAAAGAAAATTGCACGACTTAAGCTGACATCATTTGTAATTACTGTGAATAACTAAAGTAAATAAGCAAAAATGACATCAAATTATTTTATCACATTATGTAAAATTATAGTAAAGAAAAAAATAGTAAATTTAAGTAATGTAGAAGAACCAATTCAAGAAGTAAAGGTCACATAAGGGAATAGTTAGTGTTATGTAGTAATACAACAAAATCTTAGCAAATAATATGAAGAAATGTAAAAAATTGAACATGCAATTTGTGTTCCAAGATTTTATGGAGATCAATTGTAACATGCTTAATCATTAAATTAGGTGTTAATTAAAATATATCAAAACTTTTCAAAAAGCTTAAAAAGTGAAAAGCTTCAATAAAGAGAGATTTAATTATATAGAGTACTTTGAGATGAGCTTAATGGTTTTTGTTTAGACGTCATCAAACCTTGTTTGAAATTACTTCATATTTTAATATTAAGTAAATATATATTGAAATTAAAATGAGAGAAAAATAAAGCAATATAATATAATAAAATCAAAACGAATTAATGGTCATACAAGAAAAATATTAGAATTTCTTAATGATATATCCATATCAAAGTAAAACAAATCTAAAAAAATTAAATCAATTGTTTGAAAAGTTACATTAGATGTTACAATAAAAATCAAGTGCAATGTCCTCGACCATAAAATAATGTACAAATAAAAATATCTCATAAATCAACATTAAACAATAAAATAATATATATATTTATATATATATATTGTAACAAAATATTATTCTAATATTCATTAAGTCAAAATGAGATAATTTCAAGCAATGCCATTTAATAAATTAAGGGTGATAAAATTTTCACACAAGGAGAGATTTAGAGTTATATAGTATTATAATCTGATTAGAGTGACTAATTTGAATTCTTAAGATAAATTAAATAATAAAATTGAAATCAAAGATACTTAAAAGAATGTGTGTAATATTCTCAATGATCCAATAAAGTACAAATGAAATGTCCCGTTAAACATTCAGAAAACCTAAAAAAATATTAAAAAATATGAAGTTAAATATTTAGTTCATGAGCTCAACGAGGATACAATGGCATTTTCTTTCTTCTACATTGGACATCATTTCAAATTACCGCAAATTGCCAAAGCAAAATAAGAACTAAATATAATAAGTTAAATTTAAATATTAAGTAAATATATAAAAGTTAAAATAAGAAATGTTGAAGCAATATCATCTTATAAATAAAAGTGATGTAAAAGTCACATGAGTCGAGATTTTTTGATACACAATAATATAACTTAATCAAAGTAAAAAACATAAGAAAATGAGAAATTTTATAGGAATCATGCCTTCAAATATACTAAAGAGATGCAAGGAAACATCCATGTTTGATAAATTAGGTATATATCAAAATATCTTTTAAAGTATTTGAAAAACCCTAGAAATGAATTTGTTAAAATATAAAAATGAATATTTAATAGGATGGAGATCATAAAGATGAGTAAAATGATGTTAGTTTTGTGTTCATCAGACCTCATTTACAATTTCTAATTTTCATCAAACAACTTAAACATAAAAAGTAATTTTTTACTTTCATATTACATAAATATATATTAAAACTATAATGAAAGAAATTAAAGCTATGTAATTTGACCAAATAGGTCATGTGAAGGTTACACGAGTGGATAATGAATGTTTATATTAAGATCAATGGAAAAAACTTGGAAGAAATTTGATAAATTATATAAGAAAGTTTTGTACCAAAATAGTATGAAGATTGAGTGTAATATCATGGATCATGCAATTAAGTAAGAATCAAAATATACCATAAATAATATAGAAACTCAAGAAAAGCATACTTTCCAAACAATAAAAAAATTTTTCCTAATTCGATAGATCATGTCAATACAACTCTAATATTTCTTTCTTTTAGCTTATTCATCATTTATAAATACTACCAATTGATAATGTAAATTGCAAAATTAATAAAAATTCTTAATTTAGTGTTAAATAAATATATATTAAAATTCAAGTCAGATAAACTTAAGCAATGTAATTTGACCAAATAAAGAATTATAAAGCTCACTCAATAGTATAATTAGAGTTTCATGGTAATATGACAAAATGGAATTTAACAATTCAAAGAAATGAGACAAAGCTAATAAGAAAATTGCATTCTAAGAGATTAACAACTTTGAGTGTAAAATCCTCAATCATCAAATAATTTATGATTCTAAAATTCTTATATTTCAGTATACATTTGTTTTGTAATATAATAAAAATTAATTATTTGTTATGCTTATTCACTTTAATAAGTTGTAGTTAGTTTAAAATAGGTCCGATTGACATGAAATAGACCACTTATACTCATCTTTAGCCATTACAAATTAAATAATTATTTTTTATTTTGAAACATTTATTTTATAGTTTTGATTTATTTTAATTGACATTTCAAATTCTACCATTTTAATGATCAAGGATTTTACTCTTAATTTTCTTTGCATAATTAAATTTAGCTTTCAAATTAATTTTTTCTTATTTCTTCAAATATTTAGCTTCAATTTGCCTTTTTTTTTTATGAAATGCTAATTCTCTTCTCATGTGAACAATATATTACTTTAAATTTTCTTTTATTATATTGTTTTAATTAATATCATTTCAACGTTGTTATATATCTATTTGATCAAAAAATAATAATTTATTATTATTTATGATTATTTTCTTTTGTAATTCTAGAAAATCCCAAAAACAACTTTTGTTGATTTGAAAGATACTTGAATCGAATCATTTTGATGACATAAAAAATAAAATATTATTTTCTATTATTTTTTATATTTTACTTTCTATGGCTTTAGTGTGATTTACTTATCATTTTGATTCCTAATTGATTTCACGAATGAGAATGTGCACTAGATATCTTTAGTATCCCAAAATGTAGCTTTCTCTCCTAATTTTCTCATTTTTTTCAAAATTTTTCACGTTTATTTAATTTTATTAATACGGAATTCTAACTCTGTGATGATTATTGTTATTTGATTTCTTTATATTTCTTTCTTTAATTTATCACATTTCAACTTAAATATATATTTCTTTTATTTTAAAATAATAGTTTTCTATTCTTTATTCTTTTTTACATTTGTAATGTAATGTAATTCCAAAAAAAGGTTTTATTGAGATGAAATAAGTGTCATCTTACTTATCATAATGAACACTATCTAATTTAATATTTCTTTTTTTAAAATGTTTATTTTTTAAGGATTTTGCATACTTAACAAGGCAATCAACTTGTATCAAATTTTATGATAGAGGATGTTGCACTCAATCTCCTAAATATTTTGGAATGAACCTTTCTTATGCATTTTATCTAAGTAATGAAATTCTTTGATTTGATTTTGTTATATTACTTTGAAAATCTTATTTTGTTATAGCGTGTCCTTTACATCACTTTGATTTAGTTAGATTAAATTATCTCAATTTATTTTTTTTAGGTGTAATATGTAAATAATCCATATTTGAAATAGTAAGTTATAAATATTTTTCTTCAACTTATATTATTTTAATTTTAATATATATTTACTTAGATATAAAACAATAATTTATCATTATCTTTTCTTATTTCCTTTTTTATTATGTAATAATTTGAAGGGTGTCTAATTAAGACAAATAACATCATTACATTAATCTTATTGGGCTAAATCTAATTAAAGTTTAATGTATATTCTTCAAAATATTTTTTATTAGCACATTTTACAAGAAAATAAATTTGTAGCTAATTCTATGATCATTTATGTGTCCCTTGGTCAACATTAATATATGTTTGCTTTCTATCAAAAAAATTATTTACTATTAAATATTCTTCCTTCCTTCGATAACTCATAGTATTCTGAACAAGCTCTAATTAAGGTTAAAAAAGAGTGTTGGACTCATCTCAATGTGTTCTAAATATTTTAAAAATTATTTCCCAATTTTAAATATTTGTTATGTTTTTTACAAGTTTTGAAAGACATTTTTATTTGTATCTCAGTGAAGAATTTAAGAGGATACACTATATCATTTGATTTTTTTAGAATGTATTTTTACCACACTCATTATCTCGTTTCGTCAAAGTTTTCCAATTATATTATATTTATCATTTTTTATGTTTTTTTAGTCTTAAAACATAATTATTATTTATAATAATAATAATTTATTATTATTAATTCTTACAAAGATTAACAACTTGTAATAATTCCAAATGATTTTTTATAAAAAAATGAAATCCATTGGTATTGACTCACTTGGCTAAGTCCAATTAAATATTCCTTTCTTTTTTTAAAATATTATGTTTTTAACCTTTTAGAATGTTTCATTCAGAAATTTTATTTGCACTTTCTATGACTATCAAAGATTTTATTGTTAATCTTATTGGCATCTTAGAATGTAGGTTCCCATAAACTATTTCAAAATTTGTATATTTTTTCTTTGATTTTCTTATATCATCATATTGCTTTAAATCTCCAATCATGTGACTTTTGTAACATTTTCATTTTGTTATTTTACAATGATTTAATTTATTTTTATTTATGCATATATAATTTCGTTATTCATAGTATTCCTAATAATGTCTGATTAAAAGGAAAAAATTTTGTTGGGCACGTTTCAACTAGCTCTACATAATTTAATATTCAAATTTTTATATATAAATATTTTTTATTTTGCAAGTATCATGAGTCATTTTGCTACTAAGCAAAGTTAATGAAATAGGATCTTACATTCACTCTCCTCAATACCTTGGAATGCAACATTTTTCAACAATTTAACTAATTTTTTAAAAGCTTTCCTCTTGTTTTTTGTTATTTTACTATGTAGCTTTAAATCTTGTTCATGTAACCTTTACATCACCTTAATTTTATCATACTATATTTCTTCAATTTAGCTTTTCCTAGGATCAATATATATTTACTTAACATTAAAAATAATAATTTGTTATTATTTATTCTTATTAATATTTTAAATAAGCTCTACTCATTGATATATTGATTTCTATATTCTAAAATATTTTCTTTTTAATTAATTTAGTAATCTTTATTAGGCATTTTCATTGATACAATTTTCACGACAAAAGATCTTACAACTGATGTCATTTGTATCTTAGAGTTTAATTGTTTCTTACAACTTATCTCATTTCACCTAATTTTTGCTTTTATTTGGTCTTATTACTAAGTTGCTCTAAATCTCCTCTTGTGTGATCTTTACAATGCTTTCATTTGATTAAGTTTCAGTACAAAACATTATGCATTTTATCTATAATATATATTTAACTAATAACAACATAATAATGTTTTATTTTTCTTTAGATTTGTAGCTTGTAAAAATTCCAAACATGGTGTGTTCAAGATGAAATTTTTTTTGTTGCACTCATCTCATTGAGTTCAATCCATATAAATTTTCATTTCTTTATTTTGAAAATTTTAATTTCTATAGCATTGGCTTGCTTGATGAGATATTTTAATTTGTACCATATTAACGAGATCCTTATGCTAAATCTGCTCGGTATCTTGGAACTCCAAATTCAAGTATGAGCAATCTCATTTCTCCAAACATTTTGCTTCGATTGATATTGTTGTGTTACTCTAATTCCTGTCTTGTGTGACCTTTATGATGCCTTGATTTTTTAGAACTAAATTCCTTTATTTTATTTCAATACAACACTATATTTTTTCATCATCTTAAAGTAATGATTTATTATTATTCATGTTGATACACCTCTGAAAGTTATTGCAATACAAAAAGATGCCCAACTAAGGTTATAAAAATATCACTAGACTATCTAAACTAACATTATCTCACAAAATATTTAAATTAAAATTTTTTTATTCTATTTTCAATGGCTTTGGCACTCCTCATAAGTCATCTTAATTATTACCCTATCTAATGTCCAATGATTTTACATTCAATCTCCTAAGTACATAAGAGCTCCACTTTCTAGTGTAATTTTCTTTTTTCTTCAACTATTTTCTTAATCATTTGAATATTTGACTATGAAATTTTAATTCTTCCATTATGTCACCTTTAGATCACTTTGCTTTGGATTCATTGCATTGTTTTCATTTATCTCATTTCAATTTAATCATATATAAATAATTAATGTAAAATTTTATTATTATTTATACTTATTTATTTTACTAATTTATACTATATACAAATTTAATTCAACTTAACCCAATGAGCTATAAACAATTAAATTTTCAACTTATTTTTTTAAATATTTTATTTTCATTTGTTTTGCATATTTTATGAGAAATTCTAATTTATACTTTAATTGATGATCAAGAATTTAACGCTTGATATCTTTTGTTTATTAATTTGCATCTTTCATCTACGATTTATTATATTTTTCAAATTTTTTCCTTGATTTTGTTGTCACAATGTTACACTAAAACTCCAATATTATGGCACATACATCATTTTTATTTGGTTGTGCTGCATTACTTCAATTTTTGTCATTTCAACATTAATCCATACCAACAAATTTATTTTTTTATCATTATTTTTACTTATTAAATTTTCTAAATTACAATAATTCCAAATAACATCCATTCTAGAAAGAATAAGTGTCATCAGAATCATGTTTATCTTCTGTACATAATTAAATATTTATTGCTATGTTTTTCGTTATTTTATTTTCTTTTTTTATGAGATATTTTTATTTGTAATAGATTTGATGATCTATGATGATATTCGCAATCCCCTTTGTAATATAGAGTGTATCTTTCTTCCATAAATTATCTTAATTCTTCAAATATTTTACATTTAATCGATTATATCACAAATTAACTCTAAACCTCCTCTCATGGTACCTTTACATGGTGTTCATTTGGCTTATTATATTATTTAAATTATTCTCATTCTTCTTCTAATATCCTTATACTTAAAATTTACAAACAAATTCATTATTATTTATGTATTTTTAACATGACAATCAATAGTAATTATCCGTAATGTTAGATCAAAATGAAGCAAATGTTATTGGACTTTACTTGATGAGTTCTACAAAATTAAATATGGATTTCCATATTTTAATATATTTTTCATAAGATTTTAACACACTTTATGTTACATTTTCATTCATAACTTTTATCATAATTGATAATGCTACAAATGAGCTATTTGGCATCATGAAATGTAATTTTTTATACATTTTATCTCATTTCCTTAAACAAATTTTTTTAGTTATATTATTTTATAACTTTTACAATTTTATCTTATGAACTTCACATCACTTTTTTTTTCTTAACTTTAAAATAATTATTTGTTATTTATTTTTGTTGTTTAATTTTGAAATTGTTGGTAAGTCCAAATGGGGTTTCATTAAGAAAAAATAAACATCATTTGAGTCATCACAATGAGCTTTTTTCAAATAAAATATTTATTTATATATCCTTAAACATTTTCTTTTCTTTTTTTTTTGATATGATTTAAGAGAAATTTCAAGTCACATATGATTTCATGGTTGAGAATATTTAACGATATCACCCGAGTTTCTTAGAAAGAAACTCACTAGTAAAGCTTATCTTAATTCTTCAAAAGTTTTTCTTTGATTTTGATGATATAACTATGTCATTCTAAATTGCTTCTTATGTGAACATTACATCGCTTCAGTTCTACTTTATTGCATTACTTTGATTCACCTTTTTTATCTTTATTATGTATTTGATTAATGTTAGAGAAGTACTTTTTTATAATTTATCCATATTTCCAATAATAATTGTCATTAATTGTAAATGTGTTCTTATTGAGACAAAATAAATGTCATTGAACATGTTTCAATGAGCTTTATTGACTTAAGTATTCATTTTTTATATTTTTAAATATTTTATTTTCAAGGCATTCTGCATTCTTTATGTGATAATTTGATTCATGGCTAATTTATTAATCAAGATTATTGCTCTCATCCTCCTCTTAGTATCTTAGAAAAAAACATTCCCATGAAATTTATCTAATCTTTTAAATTTTTTTTGAATTTAAATATATTACATTATAACTCAAAATATCCTCTAATATGTCTATATGCCACTTTGAGTTAGTTATAATACCTTGATTCAATTTATCTCATTTAGGCATCAATAGAAATCATATTGGATAATAAAACTATATTTTTTTGCTTAAATTTTTAATTTCATGTAATTTAACATGATCTGTGATCGAGATGAAATAAATATCAATTTACTTATCTAAGTGAGTTCTATCCAATTAAATTATATTTTTAATTTTATAACTCTTTTATTTTTATTAGTTTTGTGTATGCTTTGTGAAATATTTTGATTCATGTCTTCCTTGATAATTTATTTTACTTATGTAAATCTTTGACTTTGATTTGGAATTTTTATAATGAATCTCTCTTATTCTCATCTTTTATGAATTATATTTCATTTTTATTTGGTTACATAATATTGTTTTAATTAATATCAATTGATACTTTTATATAGTTACTTAATAATTAAATAATATTTTATTATTTACTTTTTTTAATTTAACTTCATATTTCATAGTAATTTATGGAAATATTAATCAAGATAAAATAAACTTTATTGGATTCATCTCAGTTAGTGTTATCAAAATTATTTTTATTTTTTATATGTTAAAGTATTTTTTTACGTTTTTGGAATATTTATAAGATATTTCAATTTTCTCTTGAATTGATGATATCCAGTGCTAAAGTGATCTCCTCAAAATCTTTAAATAAAATTTTATTGTGCAAATTGACTCAATTTTTTAGTTTAAATTTTTAATATTAGTATGAAACTAAAATTATTTTCTCAAGTGGACCTTACAATTCTTTTATTTTGTTATGTTATTGTACTTATAATTTTTAACTTTACTTATTTTTAATATATTTACTAAATATCAAAATAGCAATTAGTTTTTTATTTTTGTTTGCTTAAAATTATAATTCATAGTAATTAGAAATAAGAATGGACTAGGGCAATTAGTATTTCAAAACAAAGAAATGTAAAGGTCACATGAATGGAGAATTAGAATTTCATAGTAACATAATAAACTCAATGCAAAAACATTCAAGAAACGAGATAAATTAAATATGAAATTTACATTCTAAAATATTGAAGGTATATATTGTACCATACTTGACTTTTAAATCAAGTAAAAATCAAATATCTAATTAAATACTCAAAATCTAATGTAAAAAAAATTTGTAAAAATTTTAAATTAAGTAATTTATTATGTCGGGCTTATTGAGATGAGTGCAATGATATTTATTCTGCATCAATCAGAAATAATTTATAGTTGCTGTGTTTTACCATTATAAGTGCATAAATAATAAGTGTTATTGTTTTAATATTAAAAAAATATATTTTAAATATTAAATTTGATAAATTTAAACAATATAATATAATAATTCCAAAATAATGTGAAGGTCACTAGAGTGGAGACTTAGAGCTTCATTGAAATATTAAAAGATAAAAGTGAAACATTTGAAGAAATTAGATAAATTGTATAAACCTTTCTCTTATAATTTGTGTCATTTCTTCAAACTTTTCTCTTTAAATTTGCTATACAATTATGAAACTATAAATCTTCTCTCATATGACATTTGCAAAGCTTTTATTTAGATAAATTACATCAATTTAATTTATATTATTTTAGATTTAAAATATATTTACTTAATATTACAGTAACAATTTATTATTTAGAATGCTTATTTACTTTTATAATTCATAGTAATTTCGAATGAGTTATGGTCCAGTTGAAATATTATCAATGCACTTATCTAAATGAGATATATCTAATAAAATATTTAATGTTATTTTTTGAAAATATTATACTTCTAGATTCTCTTTTATTTTAAAAGATATTTTATTCATAGATAATTTGATGATTTAATATGTTATACTGGATATCCTTAGTATATTAGAATGCAACTTTGCCACAATATTTATCTTATTTGCTTATAATATTTTGATTTGATTTGTTTAAATTACTATGAATGTCTAATCCTTCTATCATATAACCTTCACATTTCTTTTATTTGGTCATGTTATATTTCTTTAATTTATCTTTTTTTAGTTTAAATATATATATTTAACAATCATTAAACCATTAATTAATTATTCAATATACCTATTTATTTGGTTAATTAAAATAATTCTAATCCATGTCTGATCAAGAAAAAAAACAAATGTGCTTTGATTCACTAGACAAGATCTATCCAATTAGAAATTAAATTTAAAATTTTCACATATTGTATTTTCAATAGAATTAGGATCTTTTGTGACATTTTGATTCCTATCTAATTTGATCATCTAAGATGCTAAACTAGATCCCTTTTGTATTTTTGAAAAAACTTTCTTATATTGTTTATCTTATATCATCATGCTTTTGGTTAAAATTTCCTTTTATTACTATGAAACCCCAATTCTATTTTCATTTACCCTCTTTGTTATATTGAATTTGTTATATTATATTTTTTAATTTATAACATTTAAAGATTAACATTTATTTACTTAATATTGACATAAAAATGTATGATTATCTATGATTGCTAACTCTTTGAATTCTTTGTGACTTCTTAAGTATATTATTTTCTTTTATTTTTACATGCTTTATAAGAAATTTTGATTGGTATCATTATTGTTATTCAAGGTTGCTATACTTGATCTCCTTACTAATTTTTAATGCTTTGCATAAATTTATATCATTTCCTTAAATTGTTCACCTTGATTTGGTTATATTATTATGTAAAACTAACTCTCTTATTGTTTTATTTTTACTACTCTTTGATTTTGTTATATTATAATTAATCATTTAATCCCATTTTAGTTTGAATACATATTTAATTTTTTTAAAATTATAATAATTTATTATTATTAATTCTTATGTACATCAATAATTTTTCAAAAATTCCAAGTGATGTCTTATATAAAGAAAAAAGTCATCGGTCTCAACCTCTTAGCGACATCAAAATAAATGTTCATTTTTACTTTTTTAAAATCTTTTTTATTTTTAAATTTTTTTAGAATCTTTCATTAGGTAATTTTGTTCATAGTTTATGTGATTGTTGATGATTTTACTTTTAGTCACTTTGGCATTTTAGAACATAGGTTTCCCATAAACATTGGCTCAACTCTTCGATTATTTTTAAATAATTTTGTTATATAACTATGTAACTCCAAATCTCATATCATGTGACCTTTGCATCTTTTTTTATTTCATAATATTAAATGATTTAATTGATTTTTATTTATACATATTTAATTTGATATTCCATAGTGTTTCTAATGAAGTATAATTAAGACGGAAAAATGTTTTGAGGAACATCTCGACAAGCTCTACATAATTTAATATTCCTTTTTTAACAAAAAATTATTTTTATATTTTGATTGTTTTATAATATATTTCCATTCTAACATGATTTTATGTTTTAGGATCTTACATTCAATCTAATCAATACCATGTTAACCAACTTTTTTAAAACATTTATTTTTTCTTCAAACCTTTTCTTTGATTTTTTTATTTTACCGTGAAACTATAAATCTCCTTCATGTAATTTCACATCATCTTAACTTTATTATACTACACTATTTCAATTCGTCTGATTCTAATTTCAATAATTATTTACTTCACATTAAAATGATAATTTATATTTTTTATTCTTGTTAAGTTTTATCAACGTGCTCTACTCATTGAAATAATGATTTCTATATTCTAAAATATTTCTTCCATTCAATTGGTGGGCTTTAAGAGGCATTATGATTCATATGTTATTTAGTGGTTAAAGATGTTACATTTAATGTCCTTAGTAACTTTGAATTTAATTTTTCTATGCAATTTGTCTTATTTCACCTAATTTTCATATTGATTTGGTCATATTATGAAGCTTCTTTAAATCTTCTTTTGTGTGATCTTTTCTTCACCTTTATTTTTATATATTACAATACTTCAGTTTAATCATTTTACCTATAATATTATTTAACTAATAAAAAATAATTTTTTCTATTTTATTTAGATTTGGAATTTTAAAAAATTAAAAATAATGTGTGATCACCTCATTGTGCTCAATCAATTTACAAATTTATTTCTTTATATTTACCATTTAAATTTCAATTATTTTGGTTGTCCTCATATGATATTGGATCAAGGAAATTATGCTCAATCTCCTTGGTATCAGAGTATTCTATTTTTGGAGTATGAGCTATCTTATTTCTTCAAAGATTTTTGTTTGATTAAGTTATATTACTATGTTAATCTAAATCTTACGTTATGTTACTCTAAATTTTTTTAATTTATCTCAATTCAACTTCAATATGTTTTATCATCATATTAAAGCAATAATTTTTTATTATTCATGTCGATACACATCTATAATTTATAGCAATTCTGAACGAGACCCAATTAAGATGATAAAAATGTCATTAGATTCATCCAAACAAGCACTACCAAATTAAATATTTAATTAAAAGTTTTTCTTATTTTATGTTTAAAGTCTTGGGTACCCTTTATAAGTCATTTTGATTATTACCTTCTTTGATGTTCAATGATTCCACATTAATTCTCCCTAGTATATAAGAATCCAACTTTCTAATAAATATTTTTCATTTCTTTAACTTTTTTGATATTAATTCAACTGTGTGACTATGAAACACTAATTCTCCTTTTGTGTGACAATTAGTTCACTTTGATTTTGATGCATTTCAATGTTTTAATTTATCATATTTCAATTTTGTCAAATTTTAACAAATTTTTTTATCATGTTAATTTTTGTAATTAGTAGTATTGCAAAAGTCAATCAACTAAACTCAACGAGCACTGCCTATCAAATTTTAAACTATTTTTTAAATTTTTTAATTTTTTATTATTTTTATATTTATTATTATAAATCCTATTTTGTATCTGACTTGATGATCAAGAATTTAACACTTGATCTCTTTAGCATCTTAAAAGTCATTTTTCATGTAGATTTTATCACAACTTCTAAAATTTTTTCTTTAATTTAATTATGTGACTATGTTACTTTAACACTATCCTATTATGGCATATGCATCGCTTTTACTTGGCTTTACAATATTACTTCAATTTTTTCATTTTAGCTTTAATATACTTATAAATTTAGTTTTTACTTATTTATGCTTAATAACTTTTGTAATTTATAATAGTTCTACGTGAGATATGTTGGAGAAAAATAAATGACATTCAAGTCATCTTTAATAGCTCTATAAAATAAATATTCAATTATATTCTTTTAATTATTACATTCTCTATTATGTTTTATGAGAAATTTACATTTTTATCAAATTTGGTGATCTAGGATGTTATATTTAATCATAGCATTATAGAATGTAACTTTTTTTGCATAATTTACCTTATTTCTTCAAATTTTTTAATTTTATTTTTAACATGACTATTTAACTCTAAACCTTTTCTCATGTAACCTTTGCATGGCATTCATTTGGTATATTATTTTATTTCAATTTTTCTCATTCAACCTTTAACTTGTTTCAACCTAAAATTTACAAACAGATTTTTTATTATTCATTCATTTTTACCTTGATAATTATTAGTAATTCCAAATGATTTTTTATATGGATGAAGCAAATGTTGTTGGATATTTCTTGATGAGTTCTACAAAATTAAATATTCATTTCAAAACTTTAATTCATGTTTTCTAAGGTTTTGCACACTTTATGTGACATTTGATTTGTAACTAATTTCACAAGTAATAATGATACACTTGAGCTGTTTGGTATCTTGAAATGTAATTTTTTATGCAACTGATCTCATTTTTTCAAAAACCTTTTTTTTTTGTTATAATACTTCATAACTCTATTTATCTTATCTGCTAAACTTCATTTCACTTTTATTTTTTTAACAATATCTTTTTTAAATATATATTTTCTTAACCTTAAAAGTATAATTTATTAATATTTATGCTTATTTTGTTTTGAAATTTTTTCAATTCAAAATGAAGTCTAATTAAGGAAAAATAAATCTCATTGAACAAATCATAATGGGCTTTATTAAAAAAATATTTATTTATATATTTTTAAATATTTTATTTTCAAAGATTTTTGTTAACTTCAAAAGAGAATTATTGTTTCATAGTAATATAATGAAATTAGAAAAAACTTTTTGAAAAGATAAGATAAATTATATATGAAATTTCTATTCCAAGGTACTATATAGATCATGTGTAACATACTTGATGATGAAAAAAGGTATCTATCAAAATTTCTTGTGAAATGTATTAAAACATATATCAGTAGAACATTTGAAATTCTAAAAATGAATATTTAATTTCATATAGCTCATCAAAATGAGTCCAATAATGATTTATCCTCTTAATAAAACCTTATTTTGAATAACGACAAGTTATGAATGTAAATAAGAAAAATAATGATGGATAGTTACTTTAATTTGAAGAGATTATATATTAAATATAAGACAAATTAAATTGAAGAAATGCAATTTAACCAAGTCAAAGTGACGTATAACTCGTGAGATTTGATCTAGAGTTTGACATTGAATAATGAATTGAAGTTTAAAAATTTAAAGAAACAAAACAAATTGTATGACAAGGTTGAATTCTGAGATACAAAGAATATCTAGGATACATCCTCAATGGTGAAATTAGGTAAGAATCGATGCGTCACTTAATTCTTCAGAACTACTTAGAAAAATAAATATTGCAAAAGCTAAAAATGAATATTTATATGGGTATAACTCATTAAATTAAGTCTAATAATATTTGTTACATTTTTGTCATATTTCATTAGAAATTACAACCAACTACAAAAGTTAAAAAACCATAAATTTGTATAAATTACTAATTTAAAAATAATGAAATATATATATAAAAGAAAAAATAAGATAAATCATATTTATATTACATTACTTCAATTTATCTCCTTTTAGCTTCATTCCATGTTAAATTATTAATAAAAAAATAATTTATCATTATTTATGCTTATTTTTTTTGTTATTTGCAATAATTACAAATGATGTCAAATTGAGACAAATAAATCTCATTAAACTGATCTAGATGAGCATTATCATTTTAGATATTAATTTTTATATTTTAAAATATTTTTTTGGTTTGTTTTTCCAATCCTTAAGAAAACATTTGACTCACCTTATTTGAGGACAACATATGATTCTTACCTCATTTTAATTATTTTAATGATATTGTTATTTAGTTATAATTTGCCTCACATATGATTCTAACCTCATTTTAATTATTTTATATTGCATTACCTCAATTAATATAATTTGGGATTTAACAAAAATGTACTTAATATTATAATCATAATTTATTATTATTATTAAATAATATTTAATTTTTGAATTCAAAATAATTCCAAAGAAAAACTGATTAAATTAAAAAAACTTTTTCAAACTCATCTTAACGAGTATAATCCAAAGAGGTGATCATTTTCATATTTTTCATTATTTTTATTTTTTATTTTTTAATGCTCGAAAAATTTTACATTTCTTTCCAATTCATATTTTATTTGATAAATGATGTTGTTACACTTAATCTCCTAAGTGTCATCAAATAAAACTTTTTTTGTTAATTTATTCTCATTTACACAACTTTTCTAATAAGAATTTATTATATTACCTTGCTTAAATTTATCATATTTTAGTTTTGTCATATTATCACTTATTGTTAAAATAATAATATCATATTATTTTTTAATTTTTTTGTTAATTCCTAATAATTCCAAGCTAGGTATTATCTCAAAGGTCTCAATCTAATTAATATTTATCTTTATAGTTTTTTTAAAAAAAATTCTTAGATTTTGAAAGGCTTTATGGCATATTTTGATTCATTAATGATGTGATGATCGATGATGTTACACTAGATATTTTAATATCTATAAACTTCATACGATTTCTTCATTTCTATAAACTTTACACTATTTCTTCAACTCTTTTTCTTTGTTTTGATGTACTATAAAGTAATTCTAAATCTCCATGACTTGACATTAGCATCACTTTTGTTTGGTCATATTATATTGCTTCAATTTTACCTCTTACTACTTTAATTTATATTTGCATCATTTAAAAATAATATTTAATTTTTTCTTATTTGCTTTGGTAACTCTCAATATGTTCAAAACGAGATGAATCAAACATCATCTAGTTGGTCTAAAAAAATTGAAATAAATGTTCTATTTTATATTTTAAAATATTTTTTTGATAGCGTATAGCATACATTATGAGGCATTTCATTACATATTTCATTGGACTATTGAGGATATTTTACTATTTCTTTTATGTCTTAAAATGGAGCTTAATAGTAAAATTTATCTTACTTCTTTAAAGTTTGGGTTTTATTTGGTTGTATTACTATATAACTTTAAATCTCATCTTATGTGACCCAAACTTTATTTTTTTGTTCATTATATTGTTTTAATTTATCTTATTTCAACTACAATGTATATTTACTTCATTAAAAAATAATATTTTAATATTATTTTTTCATATTTTTTTTTTCATTTCATAGTAATTCTAATGATGTTTTAATCTATATGAACGAATTATTTACATTAATCTTGAATAGCTCTATCTAACTAAATATTTTTTTTAATAATTTTTAATTTTTTATTTTATATTACTTTTTGTTGTGTTATTTGTCATTTCTATTTTTAATGTTTTTAATGATCAAGGATGTTATTCACGATTTGCTTAATTTCTTATAATGAAACTCTCTTATACAATTTATCTATTTTTCAAAAAAATTTTCTTTGATTTGATTACAAAAATGTGTCTCTGTAAATTTCGTCTCTTATGAATTTCACATGACTTTAATTAGGTTATATTGTGTTATTTCAATTTATCTAATTTAAACTAAAATACATATTTAATTAATATGAAAGAATAAATTATTATTATTTTAATCCTATTTAGTTTTTGAATTCACAATAACACTAGAAAGGTCTGGTCGAGCATGAATAGTCATCATTAGACTCTTCATAATGAGCTCTATATAATTAAATATTTTTTTTAAAAATAAAGGAATAATAATAAATTATTATATTAATATTTAGTATGTACATAAAAATATATATTGAATTTAAAATTAGATAAATTGAAGCAATGTAATATAATATAATTAAAATGATTTATTACTTAAAGTAGAGTAAAGTTATCATTGTATATTAATACATCCAAATCAAAGTGGAAACTTAGGAGAAACTAAGGATACCAAATGTAATATCATTGATCATCAAACTAAACAAGAATCAAAATTACTTTTAAATCATGCCCTAAATATAGCAAAAGTATTAACAAATATTAGAATTTATTTATTTTGATATAGTTCACCAATACTAGTCCAATGATAAGTATTTGTCTCGATTGGACCTCATTATAAATTTTTTTACTTACAAAAACAAAACAAGCATAAACAAATAGTAAATTACTATTTTAATAATAGATAAACATATCTTAAAGTTGAAATGAGGTCAATCGAGGAAATGAATTTGAACTAAATATAATTTTGGCATAGAGTACATGATAAGAGATTTGGAGATTCAAATAAATACAACTAAAAAAGAGAAAAATATAAAAGAATGACAAATTATAAGGGAAAATTGCTCTTTAATACATGTCCAATGAATCTCCTCTCCTCCATTAGTGCTTTTTTCAAATTACTACAAATTATAAAAGTAATTAAATATTAAAAAACAACTAATTATTTTAATATTGAGTAAAAAGATATTAAATTTTAAAGTAGAAAATTTGAGATAATGTATTGTAACCAAATGAAGGAAATGTAAAGGACACATGAGAGAGGATTAGTGTTTCCCAATAATCAATCAAAATGAATGCAAAACATTTGAAGAAATGACATAAATTGTATTGAAATATTACACGCCAAGATGATAAAAAGTTTGAGTGTAACCACCTCAATCTTCAAATATTGTACAAATAAAAATATGTGAAAAACCATGCCAAACTCCAAAAAAATAAGATATTAATGGTTATTTAAGAAAATAAATATTTAACTAACAAAGTTCAACGAGATGAGTTTAACAATGTTTGTTTCATCTCGATCTGACCTTGTTTTGAAATTACTATGAATTACAAATGTAAAAATGAATAAATAATAAAAAAATTATTATTTTAATATAAATTAGAAATATTAAAACTCCAATAGCATAACTTAAAGCAACTAAATATAAACAAATAAAAGCAATGTAAAGCTCACAAGAGAAAAGAATTGTAGCCTTGTCCTAATATAACAAAATCTAAGCAAAAACATTGAAAGATAAGATCAATTCTACAGTAATGTTGCATTCCAAACTTCAAAGGAGATTCACACTAACATCTGGTATGATCAAGTCTAGTATGAAATAAAATATTTTTTTAAGTGAGCAAAAGCAAGAAAAATAAGACAAAATAATATAAAAATGAATATTAAATCATATACAAATCATTGACTTTAGTCCAACAATGTTTCTTTCATTTTGATTAGACCTTATTGGGAATTAATTACTATGAATTACGAATTTAAAATAGCACTAATAAAAAAATAATTATTTTAAACAAAAGTACGTACATATTAAAGCTAAAATAATGTAACTTCGAGCAATTTAATATAAGGAAAAGTAAGTGAGGTCAAGGTCGCATTATAGAAGTTTTAGAGTTCCATAGAAAAAACCAAATATAAGCAAAACTTTTGATGAAAGAGCAAATTAAAGCTAAAATAATGTAACTTCGAGCAAACAAAATTATTTCTAAAGAGCAAAATGTCATAAAAGATGCAATACTCTAGAAAATAAAGTTTTAGTGTTAAAAAATATTTAATTGATAAAGCTCACTAGTTGTGTCCAAAGACATTTCTTTCCACTTTTTAAAATCTAATTTTAAATTATTTTCAATCATTATTGAAAATAATCTTAAATAATAACAAATTATTTTATACTATTAAATAAATATATATTAAAGCTAAAATTAGGCGAGTTGAACAAATATACCAAAACAAAATCAATTTGAGATAAGGGTCACATGAGTAGGGAATTATAATTTCTTTATGATAAAAACAAATGTAAGAAAAAAGCATTCAGAAACAATAAAGTGATTGGGTAGATAATTTTTAAAAAAATATTTAAAAATATAAAAATGAATGTATAACAAGGTAGACCTCATTGATATGAGTCCAATGACAAATGCTTTTCTCTACTAAACCTCGTTTGGAATTACTAGAAATCACCAATTAAAATAAGAATTAAAATAAATAATTTTTTTAATATTTAGTAAATATATAATATAGAAAAAATGCACAATTTGAACTAGTGCATTTTAAGAAAAAACTATGATAATTTGATAGATTGTGTAGAAAAGTTGCATTATAAGATAATATAAAGAGCAAGTATAAAATACTTAATCAACAAATGGACCACAAAAAAAATCTCATAAATCAAGCAAAAATCCTAAAAAATTTAAAACAAAGAATATAATATTGAACTTTGAATTAACTAGAACTCTTCAAGGTGATGGCATTAGTTTTTATATCATCTCGCCCAAACCTCGTTTGGAATAACTATTAATTATTAATAAGAATAATTATAAATAATGACAAATTACTATATTAATGTTAAACACATAAAAAATAAAGCTTAACTGAGATAACATAAAGCAAAGCAATACAAGTAAAAGTAATGTGAAGGTAGCAAAACAACAAGATTAGGCAGGCTCTACAAAACATTTGCATTCCAAGATATTAAGAAGATCTAGCAGAACATTGTCTAATGTCAAATATAGTACGAATAAACCTTTTCTTGAATAATTGCAAAAAACCAATGTAAAATGTGTAATAATAATGACTTGCATTTTTTAATATCAAGTAAATATATATTAATGCTAAAAAAAGAAAAATTTAACAACTATAACATAACCAAATGAAGGCAATACAAAGGTCACAAAAGTAGAGATTTATAGTTATATAACGATAAAAGAAAATTAAATCAAAAAATACTTTAAACTATGAAAAAAATGTTTAATTGGAAAGAGCTCATTGAGTTATGCTCAACAACTTCTATTTTGTTCCAACAGGACATCATTAGGAATTATTATGAATTTTTAATATAAATAACTATAAATAAAGAAAAATTATTATTTTAATATTATGTGAAAACATATGAAATAGAAAATAAGATAAGTTAAAGCATTATAATACAACAAAAGCAAAGATAAGTCAATCTCACTTAAGTGAATATTTAGAGTTAATTGATAATATTACAAAATTTTTCATAAAACTCTAAAAAATGACAAAAAATAAAATATTTAAAAAACATCAATATGAATATTTAGTTAGATAGAGCACATTGATGTGAGTCCAATAATGCTTGTTCCTTTTGCATTGGATCTCAATTCAAATTACGTTGATTTACAAAATCTATTAAACAAAAATAACTATAAATCATTGTTTTAATATTAAGCGAATACGTATTAAAGTTGAACTGACTTGAATTAAAGCATTATAATTCAACTAAATCAAAGAAATTAAAATTTGAAATGAGGAAAGTTGAAGAATATATATCGACATGAAAGTGAAACATTTGAAGAAAATAAATAATCTATAGCGAGAGTAGCATTACAATATACTTGTTGATCGAGTGTAACATTTCTTATTGTCAAATATCATATAAATGAAAATTTCTAATAATTCATCCCAAATTATTCGAAAAGAAAATTTAAAAATAGAGAAATGAATATACAATTTGAGTGAGGTCATTAAGAAGACTCTGACAACATTTACTTCATGGACATTAGACCTCATTCGAATTACCATGAATTATTAATATCAATAAGCACAAGTAATAATCAATTATTTGTGTAATTAGTAAAACATATAATAAAAATAAATGGTAGAAAATGAAGCAATAAATTATAAAAAAATAAAAGCATAAAATTTTAAAAATGTAATAAATTGTGAGGAAAAGTTGCAATTCAATAATATTGAGAAGATTGAGTGTAATATGCTCAATCATCAAATTAGGTGGAAATAAAATACAATTATAGAGCAAATCGAGATGAGTCCAACGACATTTGTTTCACCTTAATATGTCATCATTCAAAATAAATGTTAATTACAAAACTAAACAAGCATAAGCAACGATAAATAATTATTTTCTTTTGAAAAAATTATATGTTAAACATGAAATAAAATAAACTGAAGCAATGCAATATATGTAAATTAAATTTATTTAATGATGGCATGAGAGGAGAATTTGAGTTTCTTAGTAATATATTGAAATCAATACAAAACATTTGAAGAAATTTGATAAATTATGTGAGAAAGTTGTATGTAATGATATTAACAAATCATGTGTAAGGCTGTTGATCATCAAATCAAATTAAAAATTTAATATATTATAAATAAAAATAAATTCATAGAATAAAAATATTTTAAAATATAAAACAAAATATTTAATTCGTTGTAGCTCATGAAGATGAATCCAACGATATTTGATTTTTCTTAATCAGTCATCTTTTGGAATACTTTGAATTATGAATGTTAACAAGCATAAATAATAGTAAATTATTATTTAATTATAAAATAAATATATATAAAAGCATACTTAAGATACAAAAGCAACATGAAATTGCCAAATAAAAGTGTTGAAATGGTTACATAAGAGGTGAATTGCATTTTTATAGTAATATAACCAAATCAAAAGAAACCTTTTGAAACAAAAGACAAATTATTTGGGAAAATCACATTTTAAGATACTAAGGACAGTAACAATAACACCCTTGATCATGAAATTACTTGCAAATAAAATTATATTATAAAACATGCCATAATGATATAATATAAAATACTTAAAGATATGAAAATAAATATTTAATTGGATAAAGCTACTTGAGACAAACAAAAGTCAATATGACATGATAATTATAGTTTAATAGTAAAATATCCTAATCTAACCAAAAACTTTAAAAACATGCTATTAATTATATGAGCTGCTTTCCATAATACAAAAGACATCAAGTGTAGCATTCTCATTCATTAAATATTTTACAAACAAATATTTGTCAAAATGTGCACAAATCTTAGATAATAAAATATTTAAAAATGTCAAATTTAATCTTTTATTGGATGGAGCTCGTTTAGTCTAATGCAGCATTGTTGGTTTAATCTAGATCGAGCCTCATTAAGTACAACTGTGACTACCAATTTAAATTAGCATAGATAAAAATAAATTATTACTTTTATATTAAGTAAATATATATTAAAGTAGAATAAGGTAAATTGAAGCAATGTAATATAACAAAATTAAAGGCACATAAAGGTCATATAAGTAAAGATTTAGAGTTACATTGTAATGTAACAAAATAAAAGGGACAAAATAGAGGAAATGATAAACAATTATACAAAAAACCTTTAGGCCAAGATATTACGGAGAATGAGCACAACATTCCCTGTAATCAGATATGTTTGAATTGAAATTCCTTCTAAAGCTTCCCAGTACACCACAAAATAAAACATTAAAAATTAAAAAAACTAATATTTAATTATATGAAGCTCATTTATATGAATATAACAACATTTTTTTACCTGCATCAAATGTTGTTTAGAACTATTACTAAATATCAAATTAATTAAACATAAATAAAATAATTTATCATTTTAAATTTACATGAATACATATTAACGTTTATATGAAATAAGTTGAATCAATGTATTATAGCCTAATCAAAGTGATGTAAAAATGAAATGAGAAGTGAGTCAAAGTTTCATAGTAATATATCCAAATTAAAGCAAAAACATTTCAGAAAATAAAATAAATTGTGAAGGAATTGTTCATTCTATGACACCTAATTGATCAAGTGTAACATTCTCGATCATTAAATAAGGAAGAGTCAAAATATCCTACAAAGAGACTATAAAACCTAAAAAATAAAATATTTTAAAAAATTTAAAATATTAATATATGTAATTTGATAGAGCTCAACATGATTAATCCAATTATGTTTACTTATTCTTAAATATACCTTGTTCATAATTTTTGTGAAACCCAAAAGCAAATAGGAATAAAAACAAACTATTATTTTTTTTAAAGTTAAACAAGAAAATATTAATGCTAAATTTAAATGAATTGCAACTTTGTAATATAACCAAATCAAGGTGATGTAAAGTCACACGAAAGGAGATTAAGAGTATCATAGAAATTTAACCAAATAAAAAAAAAAATTTGAATTAATGAGATCACTATTACGAGAATGTTTTATTCCATGATATAATGGATATCATGTGTAGTGTTCTTGATCATCAAAACTAGTATGAATGGAATTGTTTCGTAAAAAATGCCAATATTATAGAAAATTAGGTATTTAAAAAATATGAAAATAAATATTTGATGTGATAGAGCTCAATGAGATGAGTCTACGTCATTTATTTCATCACCACAATACATTTTTTGGAATCACTCTAAATTATTATATTAAATAATAGTTTATTATAATAAATTATTATTTTAACATTAAGCAAATAAAATTAAATTTGATATAACCGAAAGAATGATAGGCAAAAAGTGAAAATACTAAGAATAAGTGAAAAATTAAAAATGATATATTATTATTCAGTAATAAGTGAAAAATTATTAATGCTAAAAAGTGATAAGTTGAGGCAACATAATATTGCCAATTGAAAAAAAACATAAGAATCACATTGGAGAATTTGGGCTTCGCTGTAGCATATACCATTTAAAACCAAAAAGTTGAAGGAATAAAAAAATTATAGAAAATTTACATTCCAAGAGACTAGCACAATTGAGTATGACATCCTTAACCATCATATCTGGAATGAATCAAAATATCTTGTAAAGTATGCCAAAATCAAAGAAACTAAGCTATTTTAAATTACAAAAATATTTATTTAGTCAGAGATCATTACAATGAATCTACAACATGTTTTTTTAATTGAATGGACCTAGTCTAAACGTACTGTAAATTGCAAAAATAAATAAACACAAATAATAATAAATTTATATTTTAATGTTAAGTAACATATATTAAAGCTAAAATGATAGAAATCAAAGTAATAAAACATAAGCAAATCAGAATGATGTAAAGGTCAAGCAAATAAAGACTTAGTCTCATATTATGATATCAAAAAGTTAAAGTGAAAATGTGAATTAATGAGATCAATAAATCAAAAAATTTCAACTTCAACATATTATAGAGATTGAGTGTAACATTCTCCAATGTTAAATCAGGTACTATTGAAATGAATCATTACGTAGCCGAAAAGGCTACAAGATAAAATGATGAAAGAAATATCAAAATAAATATATAATTCAATAAAACTCTTTAAGACAATTAAAATTTTGTGTCCTCTACAATGGCCATTATTTGGAATTACTACAAATTAAACAATTAAATTAGCATAAATAATAATTAACTATTATTTTAACATTAAGAAAATAAATATGACATAAAAAATAAGACAAAATGAAGTATTGTAATATAACTAAATCAAAATAATGTAAAGTTGACAGAAGAGGAGATTTAACATTACATGGTGACATAATAAAATAATGGAGAAAAAGTTGAGGAAATGAGTGAACTTGTTTGATTCAACGATGCTAAAGAGATGAAATTAAAAAACCTCAACAGTTAGATGAAGTACGATTAAAAAATATCTCAAAAATGAATATTTAATTTGATAGAGCTTGTTAAACCTATTCCAATGATGCATGTTTCATCTTCATATTACAACATTTGAGATTACAATAATCTACCAAAGAAAATAAATGTAAATGACAGCAAATCATTATTTTTAATGTTAACTATGTATATATAAAAGATGAAATTGGATCAATTAATGAAATATAATTTGAACAAATCAAATCATTTAAGGGTCACATTGTAGCAGACTTCAAGTTGCATAGCAATATAAGTAAATTAAAGTAAAAACAGTTTGAAAAATTGAAACACTATATTAGAAAATGGCATTCCAAGATACTTAAGGGAAAGAATGTAATAACCATGTTGGTAAACTCAAGTATAAATCGAAATGAATTATAAACATAACAACATAAAAAAATAATATATTTCGAAATATGAAAGTAAAAGTTTTATTGGATATAGATCTTTTAGACAAGTGCAAAGGCAATTGCATCATCTTAATTTGATCTCACTTTTGATTACTATGATTTTCAAGTAAATAAGCATAAATAAAAATAAATTTGTTTTGATATTAAATAAATCAATATTAATGTTGAAATGAGATAAATTTAAACAACACAAAATAAAATCAAAGACATGTAATGAACTCATTAGATAAGAATTAAGGTCACAAAATAATAAAAACAAATCAAAATAAAAAATTTGAAGAAATGAAATAAATTGTGTGGGAACATTGTTGTTTCTGATTCCAAGGAGAAAGAGTGTAACATCGTTGATCATTAAGTGTAGATACAAATGAAATGTCACATTAAAATGCAATTGTTCTAGAAAACAAGGCTTTTTGAGAAAAATAAAAAAGATTGGTTTAATTACTGATAGCTCGTTAAGATGTGTGCAACAACATTTGTTTTTTCTCAGTTGAACCTCATTTAGAATTCTTAAGAATTACAAAATTTTAAAAGCACAAATAAAGACAATGTATAATATTTATGCTTACTAAAACTATAGTAATGTTGAAATGAGATAAATGATAGAATTATAATATAACCTAACAAAATTGATGAATTGGTCACATAAAAGAAGAAAATATTAGTTTCATAGTAATATGAACAAATAATGACATAAAATATGAAGAACTTATGTAAATTGTGATAGAAAACTTCATTTCAAGATATTAACAAGGTCGAGTGTGACATTCTCGATCACCAAATCATACATGAATCAAAATATCTTGTAAAGTGCGTGCAACTTTCGAAAACTAAATATTTAAAAGAATATAAAAAAGAAATACAAAACTGAAAAAGCTTTGCAAGATTAGCTTGATGACTTTTGTTTCTCATAAATGGGACCTCATTTGTAATTAGTATAAATTAAAAAAAAAATAATGAATTAAAAATTATTATTTTAGTATTGAACCAATATATATGAAAACTCAGATAGGTAAATTAAAGCAAAACAATATAGCAAAATAAATGCAATGTAAAGGTCACGATATAATTGATTTAGAATTACTCTTTAATATAACCTATTAAAAGAGAAAAATTTGAAGAAATAAGATAAATTATCTTAAAAAGTTATATTATAAATTATTTAGGAGAAAGGGTGTAACATCCTCAATAATCAAAATGAAGTAAAAATTAAAAATATGTCATAAAACATGCAACCATAAAAAATAAAATATTTACAAAATATAGAAATGATTATTATATAAATAGAGCTTGTTGAGGTGAGTTAAACAACATTTTGTGTCATCTCTATGAGGATTTGTTTGGAATACTACAAATTACAAAGTAAATAAACATAAATAATAGTAAATTAATACTTCAATTTATAGTAAATATATATTAAAGTTAAAAAAATAGAAATTTTACCAATTAAATTTAATAAAATAAAATCAATATATAGGTTACATGAGAAAAAATTATTACTTCATAAAAATTTGACCAAAAGAAAGCAAAATATTCAAAGAACGATACTAAAGAGATAGAGCAAAACATCATCAAAGGCCCAATATGAAAGATACTAAAGGGATAGAGCAAAACATCATCAAAGGCCCAATATGTAACAAATCAAAATGCTCAATAAGTCATGCAAAAATATTAGAAAATAAAACAAAAAAAATATGATCTTTTAATTTTATACAGATCATCGAGTCTATTCTAGTGATTCCTTTCATCCCCATTGGAACTTATTTCGTATTACTGTGAATTAAAAAAATTATGACACATACATAATAATAATAAATTATTATATTAAACTAAAGTAAATATCTATTTTATTTAAAATGATATAAATTAATGGATTGCAATATAACTAAATAAACATAACAAAATGCAAGAAAAACATTTGAAGGAATAAGATAAATAACACAGAAAAATGACATTAAAAAATATTGTTATACTACGTTGTAACATCCACAATCACTAATGTATGTACGAATACAACAATCTTGTAGTACTTGTATTTTTAAATTAAATATTTAATTATAGATTTATTCGAGATGTGTTTGATGACATGTTTTTCTTCATTGGACCTCGTTATGAAATAGAATTAATTAAGAAAAGCAATAAACATAAATAAAAAAGCAAATAATTAAAGGAATGAGATAAATTGCAATGAAAAGCTATATTCCATGATACTAAATATCAACTATGCTACAAATAAAAATGATTCATAAAATATGCAAAAACACAAGAAAATAAATTATTTATCTTAAAAGTGAACATTTTTCGAGATAGAGCTCATTAAGATGATGAAAACGACATTTGTTTAGTCTTGATTGAGCCACATATCGAATCACTCTTAATTAGCAAGGGAAATTGGCATAACTAAGGATAAAATATTATGTAAATATTAAGTAAAGTTTTATTAATTTTCAAATGATATAAAATAAAGCAAAATAATATAACAAAATGAAAGCAATGTGAAGGTAATACGAGTGGAGATTTTGAGCTACATTACAACATAACAAAATAAAAAAAAATATTTGAAGAAATAATATAAACTATGCAAGAAAGTTGAATTTTAGATACCATGAAGATTGAATGTAACACCTTTGATAGCCAAATTATTTAAAAATAAAAAATAATGCCATAACTCTAAAAACAAAAAAAATTAGACATAAAAATAAACATTTAATTAGTTAGAGCTTATCAAGAATAGTCTAGTGATGATTATTTGATCTAGAGTAATCAAAGTTTTGAATTATTGTTAATTATTAAAGTAAATAAGCATAAATAATATTGATAATATTATTTGGTAAATATATATTAAAACTAAAGTGTTGTAGTTTGAAGCAATGTAATATAGTCAAATAATAGCAATCTAATGGTCAAATGAGAGAGAATTAGTGTTTCATTGTGACGAACAAACCAAAGTGAAAATTTCAAGAAGTGTGATCTTCTATACAAGAATGTTATAGTCTAAACTACTAAGAAGATTGAGTATAATATTCCTAATTATCAAATCAAGTATAAACAAAAATATCTCATAGATTATTATAAATCTCTTGAAATAAAATATTTAAAAACATCAAAATGAATATTTAACTAGGTGGAGGTAAGGGAATAAAGTCCAAAGATATTTTTTTTTCTACATTATGCCACGTTGGAAATTATTGAATATTTCTATAGTAAATAAAAATAAATAAATACAAATTATTATTTTTATGTTCAGAAGACATATATTAAAACTAAAACAAAAAAAGACAAAAAATTTAGCTTTTTAAATGTCACATTTATAAGAGAGTTAGATTTACATAGTAACATAAAAAAATGATAAGAAAATATTTTTAAAAATGACAAATTATTAAAATTTTATTTTAAAAACTCTAAAGAGATTGAATGCAACATCCTCAATAATTGAATGAAGATCAAATCAAAAAAAAATAAAGCATGCAAAAACCATTGAAAGTAAAATGTTCATATATATGAAAAGAATGTTTAACTTAATGAAGCTCATTGACATGAGTCCAACAATATATTTCTTGACCCAACCAGAGCTTAGTTATAAATTATAGTGAGTTACAAAAAAATTTATAATTGAAAATAATAAATTATTACTTCAATATTAAGTATATGTATATTCAGCCTTAGAAAATTTCAATTGAAATAATGTAACATAACAAAATCAAAGACATGTAAATGTCAGAGGATGCAAGAGTTTGAGATACATACTAACAGAAGAAAATGAAACAAAAAACTTAGAGGAAATGCGATAAATTATATAAGAAAGTTGTTTTTTAAGATAGCAAAAGGTTCAAGGGTGGCATTCACAAACATCAATTTAAGAATGAAAGCAAATAGCTATAAAAGTATGTCAAAACTCTAGATAATAAAATATTTTTAAAAAATTATATAATACTTATTAAAATGTTATCGAGATAACTAAAATGACTTTTTTGTCCCAATCAAGCCTTGTTTAGAATTACTAGTGACAAAATAAATAAGCATAAATTATAATGAATTATTATTTAAATATCAAGTAAAAAGTATTAAAGTTGTAATGAGAAAAAGTGAAGAAATGTAATATATAAAAATAAAGGTGATGCAAGGTTGCATTACAAGAAAAATATTTAAGGAAATGAAATATATTTCAAAGAAAGGTTTTTTTTGAGATATTAAAAAAATGAATTTTTGCACCCTTGAGCAACAAATAAGATATGTGTTAAAATGTAGCAAATCATGTTAATACTCTTAAATTTTTAGATATATAAAAAATAATATTTAGTTGGATAAAAGCTAGTCCTAATGATGCAAGCAAAGTTTTTTCCATCTCGTTAGAACTTCTTTGAAATTTGTAGGAACTTTCAAAAACATAAGACTAAATAATAACAAATTATTATTTTAATTTTAACTTAATATATATTAATACTAAAATGAGATAAATTGATGAAACATAATATTACCATATATAATTGATATAATGCTTACATGATAGTTGATTTTAAGTTACATAGTTGTATAACAAAATAAAAGAATACAATTTGTTTAAATTAGATAATTTGTTGAGAAAACTTTATTCCAAGATAATAAGAAACTCAATTGAAATATTTTCAGTCATTAAATTAGGTATGCATCAAAATGTCTAAAAAAGTGAACTACTATTATGGAAAATAAAATTATCAAGAATATAAAGATGAATATTTTATTAGATAGAGCTTGCCAAGAGAAGTCTAATGATATTTGTGTCATTTCCATCAGATGGTTTTTGGAATTAATACAATTTTTAAAATTAAAAAACATAAATAATAACAAATTATTTTCGAAATATTAAGTAGATTTATGTTAAAATTAAAGTCATATAAATTGAAGTAATGCAATATAAGCAAATAAAAGTGATGTAACAATCACATGATATGAGATTGATGGTTACAATCTAATATAAGAAAAACAAAAAAAAATTAAGAAATAAGGTAGATTATTTGGGAGTAGTTCTATACAATGCACTAAAGAGATAAAATGTAATAACCTTGATCTAAAAATTAGGTGTGAATCAAAACATCTCTTAAAGAGTAACAAAATTATAGGAAATAAAATATTTGTAAACATAAAATGAATATTTAATTGGATAGAGCTTGTTGAGATTTGTCAAAAGAACATTTATTTCATCCTAATTGATCCTCCTTCGACTTATAGTAAATCACAAAAGTAATTAGCATAAGTAAAATAAATTTTTATTACATTTAGTAAATGTATATTAAAATTGAAATGAGATTATTTTAAATACTATAATATAATAGAATCAATGAAAAGCAAAGGTTTAATTAAAGGAAAGTTACATTACAAGATGCAAAGTTGAAGGAGCATAACATCCTTCATGACGAGAAAAAGTAGGAGTCAAATAGACTCTTAAATTATGAAGAAACACTTTTAAGTAAAATTTTGAAAAAATCAAAGTTTAATTAGACAAAGATTACTGAGATTAGTTTAATCATGCCTACTTTGTCTCATTAGATATCAATTGGAATTGACACTCATTATTAAAACAAATAAGAATAATTACTATTAAACTATTATTTATATATTTAGTAAATATAAAATAAAGCTAAAATTAGAAAAATAAAAGTAGTATAATATAACCAAGTCAAAGTAATGTAAACTTGACATAACAAGAATATTAAATTTTCGTAGTAATATAACCAAATTTAAATAAAATGTTTTATGAAATAAAAATATTATATGATAGAGAAGCATTTCAATATATTTAAGAGATCAATTGTAACATCCTCAATCTCCATTTTTATGTAAAAAAAGCCTGATAAGGAGGCAAAATCTTAGAAAATAAAATATTTAAAAATTATTAAAATGTTTATTTAATAAGTAAGAGCTCACCAAGATGTGTAATGTAATAAATCAAAGCTAGGATTATTTGTTGTAACATAATATAAATAAAATAATGTACTGTATATGTCACATGGGTGGAGAAATAAAGTGTGATATTATTATAACCAAATAGAATTAAGACATTTGAGAAAATGAGATATGTTATATGTGAAAGCTACATTGTAAGATGCCATTAAGATCGAGTATTACGTCCTTAATCATCAAAATCAGGTACAATAAAATAAATCTTGTAAAACAATCTAAAAATATAGAATTCAAAAAAAAATTAAGAAAATATTTAAATAAGTATTGAATAACCTATAGCTAATCAAGATGACTCCAATGATATTAGTTTCATCTCAATGAAGCTTCATTTGGAATTACTCAAAATTGCAAAAAAAAAAAATCATAATTAGTAATAAATTACTTTTTTATTACTAATTAAATTTAAGCTAAGGTTGAAATGAGGTATATTAAAGTAATGTAATATAACTAAATATTAATGATTAAAAAATAACAAAAAGTTGATATTTGAAGCCACATAATAATATAACCAAATAAAATAAAAGAAAGTTAAAGAAATAAGAAAATTTTATAGGAAAGTTCCATTACAAGATACCAAAGGCAACATGTGTAATATCCTCATTCATCAAATTAGTTAAAAATAAAAATTTCTCATAAAACATGTCTAAATTTCACAAGATAATGTAATTAAAATATGAAAAAAAATGTTTAATTAGATAGAAGAAGCAAAGGAGACCTCAACAATGTTTGTAAGTTCTCCATCATTTGTGATATAAATAAAGAACAAGTTATCAATGTAAACAATCATAAATAATAATAAATTGTAAAATGAAAATAATTTATATATATATATATTATTTAAATAACATAAATTTTTAAAAAATAATATTGCAAAATCAAAGTGGTGCAAAAGCCACATGAGAGGGGAATTGAACTTTCATAACAACATAAGAAAATTGAAGTTAAAAGTTTGAAAAAAAATTAGATAAATTGTATAAGAAAGCAATACTCAATGATACTGAGTTGCATATTCTTAATCATGAAATTTGGTAGAAATCAAATTGTCTCATAAAATATGCAAAAATCTTTGAAAATAAAAAAATTAAAAAACAAAGTGAAAATTAATATTTATTTGGATAGAACTAGATGAGATTAATTCAATGACATCTGCTTGATTTCATGAAGTCCTCTTTTGTAATTACTACAAATAACAAAAATAAAAAGGTTAATTAATAATAAATTTCTTTTTTAGTGTTAAGTACATATATAATAAATCTAAAAGTTGATATATTAAAGCAATGTAATAATATAAGATTTAAGTGACGTAATGGTTAAATTAGAGGAGAATTGGTGTTTCAAAGAAAAACAACAAAGTAAAAAAGAAAAATATGCACAAATAAGAAAAAGTCCTTGAAAATGCTGCATTCCAAATCACTAAAGAGATCGAGTGTAATATTTTTTTATCATCTGATTAGGTTTGATATGAAATGTCATGTAAACCATGCCAAAAAAGATTTGGTAAAATATCTCAAAATATATTTATTGGATAGAGTTTGTTCAGATGAGTCCAACGATATTTATTTGATCTCAATCTTGCCTTTCATAGAATTTCTTTAAATTACCAAATTAAATAAGGAAAAACAACTATTAATTTTATTTTAAAATATGGATTAAATAAATGTTTCATATAAATTAAGATAAATTGAACCAATTTGATCTACAAAATTAATGGAATGTAAAGGTTACAAAATAAGAAAATAATGGTTTCAAATTAATTTAACAAAATAAAATTAACGCATTTCATTAGTATGATAAATTTACAAAAGTTGCATTCTAAAATGCTAAGGAGGTTGAGTACAAGAATCTCTATTATAAAAAAGGTATAAGTACAAATGCCTTGTAATATGCCAAAATAATAAAAAACGAAACATTTAAAAATGTAAGAATAAATTTTAATTTGTTGGGCATTGTTAAGGGAAGTAAAATGATGCTTCTTTCATCTCAATTTGACCTCATTTGTAATTACTATATATTACCAATGTAAATAACCATAAGTAATAAGAAACTATTATTTTATTACAAAAGAAATATATATTTAAGTTGAAATATGAAAAATTAAACCAAGGCAATACAAATAAATTAAAGCACCATAGTGGTAAAATTATAAAAAAATTAGAGTTTCATAGTAACATTAATAAATAAATTGCAATTAAAAAAATGAGATTTAATGTTACTTCATAGTTACAAATGTCCTCCTTAATGATCGAATTATTTTCAATCAAAATACTTCATAAAATGTGCCAAAATCTAATGAAATAAAATATTTTAAAATATTTAAAAAGAATATTTAATTTATTAGAGCTAGTTAACATTATACCAATGATTTATTTTATCTTAATTATACCTCAATCGAAATTTTCTTTAATTATAAAAAAATATAGCATAAAAATTAATGCAATATCATTTGAACACTAACTTAATGTCTGTTAAGAGTTAAATAAAACAAATTATGGGAATGTAATATGTCAAATTTAAGCTAATATAAAGTTTGGAAGAGTAGAAATAAAGCGTTACATTGTAATATAACCAAATAAAAAAATTAATAATGAGGTAAATTTTCTGGAAAATTTACTATTTGAGATATTAAGGAGATTGATCATAATAGCCTCAATCGTTGTATTATTTAAAAATCAAAAGTCCTAAAGATGATGCCCAAACCATAAAAGAAAATATTTAAAAAAAATAAAACTTGATATTCAATTTGTTAGTGCCTATTGAGTTTTGTCTGATGATTTATTTTATCTTGATTAGGCTTGGTTTGGAATTATTGTGAATTAGTAAAGCAAATAACGTAAATAATGATAAAGTGTTATTTAACATATTTTTAAAATATATTGAAAGTGAAATAAAATAAATTGAAGAAATGTAATTTTGCCAAATCAAGGCAAAGTAGGCATCAAATAGGAGGAGACTTAGAGTTTTTTGATAACATGGCAAAATCAAACAAAAAACTTAAACAAAATGAGCTAAACAGCTAGAGATCATTGCATTCCAAGGTACTAAAGTGATGAAATATAACATCCTTGATCCATAAATATCATAAGAATTAAAAACTCTCTAAAAGCATATAGCAACCATAAAAAATAAAATGCTTTAGAATATAAAAAATGAATAATTAATTAGATAGAGTTCATTGAAAAGATGATTTTAATGATGGTTTCATCTCTATCAAACCTCATTTAAAATTTCCATTAATTATGAAAGAAAATAAGCATAAGTAATAGTGAAGTATTACTTTAATAGTAAGTATTTGTGTACTAAAATTTAAATGAGTTAAATTAAGGCTATGTAATCTAATTAAATAAAAGTAATGTAAACATTAGAAGAGAGGCGAAATAGTGTTTGATAGTAATATAACTAAATGAAAAAAAACATTACAACAATTGATATAAATTTCATAAGTTACATTCTAAGATGCTGAGGTGATTGAGTGACATACTCAAACATGTAATATGGCGCAAAGTAATATATTTGTTGAAGTGTGCCATATCCCTAGAAATTAAAAATTTAAGAATATAAAACAGTTCATCTAATTCAAATAGAGCTCATTAATATAAGAACAATGATAATTATTTTGTCTTAATTGACACTCACTCAGAAGTACTACAAAATAAAAATTTATATCAATGTAAACATCTATTAATTGTTTTTCTAAATATTTAGTAAATATATTTTAAAGCTAAATGAGTAAAATTCAAGTGAAATATTATAACTAAATCAAAGTGTCGTAAATATCAAATAAGTGGAGATTTGTAGTTATAAAGTGACAATAATAAATCAAATGCGAAAATTAAAAGAAATGAGATAAAGTTTGTGGGAAAGTTAAATTCCAAGAAATTAGGGAGATTATGTGTAAATCATTGATCATCAAATCAAGTGTGAATCAAAATATTTATATAACATACTAAAATACTTCAAAACTTATTTTTTTAAAATTTTAAGAAGAATATTAAATTGGATAGAGCTCATTAATAAAATCTAACAATATTTACTTCAACTTAATCGAATAACAATTATAATTTCTATAAATTTCTAAACAAAATTAGCTTAAATAATAAAACAAAATTGCCTTAAAGTGAAATAGTAATTTAACAAAAATAAAATGAAAAATTAGAGAAATAAGATAAATTTTATGGAAAAGTTGCATTCTAAGGTAATGAGAAGTTTAAGTGTAAACCATTGATTATTAAAATATACATGAATTATTATTTCACAAAAAACATGTAGAAACACCAAAAGAATAAAATATATTTTAAAATATAAATATTAATAATTAATTAGTTAGTCCTCTCCATGCCAAGGCCCCATTTGCATTGTTTTATCTCAATCAAACCTTGATTGAAATTATTGTCAATTGAAAAAATAAATAAAAATAAGTAATAACTAATTAGTATTTAGAAATAATGATATATATATATATATATTATCAATGATCTTAAATAAATAGAAATAATATAACATAAATAAATAAAAGTATTGTATTAGTCCCAAGAGATGAATGTTAGATTTTCGTAATATTATAAGAAAATAAAATTAAAAAAATTTGGATAAATGAGTTAAATTACTTTTGAACATTGCATTCAAAGATACTAAGGAGATTAAATGTAACAACCTTAACTATCAAATCATGTATGATATTAAATATCGCATAAAATATGTATATATCCTTGAAATTTTAATATTTAGAAAATAAAAATAAATGTTTAATTCCATAGGGATTGTCAAATCAGTCCAATTATTTTGTTTCATCTAAATCAAACCTCACTTTTAATTATTATTAACAAATGAAGTAAATAAGTACAAATAATAATTGATTATTATTTCAGTGCTTTGCAAATATGCATAAAAGCAAAAATTAGTTAATTTAAAGTAGTGTAGTATAATCAGATGAATGTGAATCAAAGGTCACATGATAAGAGCTTTAGAGATGCAATGTAGTTCAATTAAATAAGAAAGGAAACATTTTAAGAAATGTGAAAAATGGTAAGCAAAAGTTGCATTCCAAAATATTTAAGAGATTGAATACAACATCTTTAATAATGAAATCAAGTATGACTCAAAATTACTCATAAAACATGTAAAACCTAAGAAAATATAAAATAAAAAAATATAAATATGAATATATCATTTGATAAAGGTACTTAGGATGAGACTAACAACCTTTGTTTTGTCCAAACCACATCTTGATTGGAATAACTATGAATTCCAAAAATATACAAGCATAAATATTAATAAATTATTATTCTAAAGTCAAAAAGTATGTATAAATTATAAAATGAGAAAAATCGAAGCCATATGTTATAAATAATTCAAAAAGATATAAAAGAGAAATGAGAGTAGATTGATTGTTTATTTGTAATATAACAAAATTAAATCAAAAAATTTTAAAAAATAAGATGAATAATGGGTTTCATCATTAATTGTCAAATAAAGAATGACTTAAATATTCTTTTAAAATGTAAAATATTTAAATATCTATAAATGATTATTTAAATAGATAAAGCTGATGAAAATAGGTTTAACTAGCTATTTTCATCTCAATCAAACATTATTTGAAATTATTATGAATTTCCAAAGTAAATAAGCATTGATAATAATACATTATTTTTCTAAAATCTAAAAAATATATACTAATGCTAAAATGAGATAAAGATAATCAATTAATATAGCCAAATAAAAATGATGTAAAGCTCACACGAAAGGAGAACCTGAATTTCATATTAATACAATCTCATCAAAATAAAATATTTGAAGAAAATAGGACAATTATTATTGGAAGGATTTATCCAAAGATATTAAGGAGATTGAATATGACATCCTTAGTAATCAAATCAAATATGGATAGAAATTTATTATATATTGTTTGAAAAGTTTTTAAATAATTGTGTAAAAAAATAAAAAAAAATTTGAATTTAATTGGGCTCATGAAGATTAGTTTGAGGATGTTTGTTGCATTTTTATAAAAGCAAATTCGGAAGTACTATGAATTATTCAATTAAATCCGTATTAATAATAAAAAATTCATTTAATATTCAATAACATATAATAAGGTTGAATTAAGATAAATTAAAACATTATCATAACACCAAATCAAAATGATGTAGATGCTAAATGAGTGGAGAATTACGATTTCATAGTAATACAACAAAATTATAGAAAAATCTTTAAACAAACTAGATAAATTATATTAAAAAGTTGTATTACAAGATAATATAGAAATCTATTGTAACGTCATCAATCAACAAAATTAGGTACAAGTAGTAATTTCACGTAAAATGTAACAAAACTCTTTAAAGAAAAATACATCCTAATGTATGAAAAAGTTTTAATTAAAGAGAGCTTATTGTGCTGTGTTCAATAATGATTGTTTAATCTCGATCGATCCTTGTTTAGACTTAATGGGAGATTTTAAACAAAATATGCATAAAGTATTATAAATAATGATTTTGAATTGAAGTGAAAAGTTATTAAAGTTGAAATGAGAAAAACTAAAGATATGTAATATAGCCAAATCATTTGAAAAAATAAGATTTAGATATATGAGAAGATTTAAACAAACATAGTAATATAACCAAATAAAAACAAAACATTTGAAAAAATGAGATTTATATTGAGATGTTTAGTTCCAAAACATTAAGGAGATCAAGAGTATCATTCTTTATCATCCAAACAGCTATAAATTAAATTTTATTATAAAGTGTACCAATACACTAGAAATTAAAAAATTTAAAATCATATATAAGAATATATAATTGTTAGAGCTAGTTAAGACTTGCCGGACATCATTACTTTTGTGTTGATAAGACCTCATTTGGAATTATGGGCAATTAGAAAGGTAAGTAAGAAAAAATAATTATAAATAATTTTTTCAATGTGAATAAAGTGTGCATTAAAACTAAAATGTGATATGTTAAAAAATTTTGCTTAACAAAATTAAAGCGATATTAAGGTTACACGAGTTGATTATTAGTGTTTTAAAATAGAGTAACTAAATCAATGAGAAATATTTGTTTGTGTAAGATAAATTGTGTGAGAAAGATTTACTTAAAATTACCAAATAGAATAATGTAACTTCTTCAACCATCGAATTTGGTACAAATTAACATATCTCATAAAATATTCAAAAACACTAGAAAGTAAACATTTGTAAAAATCAAAACAAACAATTAATTGGGCAGAGTTTGTCGAGATGAATCCAATGACAATTATTTTATGTCAATTGGACCTAGTTGTAATTACTATGCATTATTGAAGTAAATAAGTATAACTAATAAAAAATTATTATTTTAAAATTAAGCATACATATGGAATTAGAATTTCATAGTAATGTAACCAAATCAATGTGAAAGTTTGAAAAAATAAGATAAATTGTGTGAGAAAGTCATAATTTGAGATGCATAAGAGGTCAAGTGTCACTTTCAAGAACATCAAATAAGGTAAGAATTAAAATGCTTGACGAAGCTTACAAAACCATAAATAATGAAATATTTGAAAAAAAATATGAAAGAATAATTAACTGATTAGAGCAAATTAAGATGTGTTCAACAAGTGTTGTTTTAAATTAATTACATAAGGTTTTAAGTTATAATGGATTATAAAAAAATAAATATAAATTATAACAGATTATTATTTTTATATTTATTAAATATATGAAAGTGTTGAAGTAAGATTAATTGAACCAATGTAATAAAATAGAAAAAGCAATAAAATGGTCACATGAGAGAATGATTATAGTTTTATAGTAAAACATTTGAAAACATTAAAAATAAAATATTTAAAAAATATTTAATTATTTTTTAGTTTATCAAAGCTAGTAGAGATTAATCCAATCATCTTTTTCGTAATGAAAGAGCCTCATTTAGAGTTATATCAAGTTACCAAAAAAACTTAACATAAATAATAATAACTTACTATTTTTTTAGATATATATAACAACATTGAAATGTGATAAATTGAAGTATGTATTGAAACTTAGTCTTGTGATGGTCAAATGAGAGGAAAATTAGTGGTTCATAGTGGTATAACCAAATCAATTCTTAGAATTTGTAAAATGAAAAGAATAATATAGCAAAGTTACATTCCATGATATTAAGAAGATCGAATGTACATTCCTAAATCATTAAATAAGGAATGATTCAAAACAAACTATAAATAATGAAAAAAATAAGAAAAAGTAAATATTTAAAAATATAAAAAAAATATTTAAGTAGAGAAAGCTTTTAAGATGAGCCCCATGGTGCTAGTCTCATAAGAGTAAATATTAAAAAATGTTTTATAAGATTAATCAAATATATATTAAAAATTAAAAAAGATAAATTGAAGTACTAAAATATAAACTAATAAATGTGATATAAAGGCCAGAAATAGGAGATTTAGACTTTGATAATAATATAATAAAGGTCAAAAGTTTGAACAAATAGACAATTTCTATGAGAAAGTTATATTCAAAGAGATTAAGGACAACAAGTGTAACTTTCTCATTCATGAAACGATGTATGAATCAAAATATCTCATAAAACACATACCAATTGTGGAAAAAAATATATTAACAACAATAAAAGAGAATATTAAATTAAATAGAGCTCAACAAGCTGAGTTCAGTGATATTTATTTTGTATCCATCAAACTGCATTGAAATCGATATGAATTACCAAAATACTTAAAAAATAAATACTAATAAATTATTTTTTTATTATTAAGTACATGCTTATTATAATGAAAATAAGATGAATTGAAGCAATGTAGTATATTATAATAAAAATAATGTAAACATCAAGTAAGAGTGAATTAGAATTTTGTAGAAATACTATCAAATCTAAGCTAAAAATATGAATAGATAAGATAAATTGTAATAAAAGGGAGCATTACAAAAAACAAAGGAGATTGAGTGTGACAATCTCAATAGTCAAATTGGATATTGATCAAAATATCTTGCAAAGCCCCTCATAATCATAGAAAATTAAACATTTAAAAATATAAAAATAAATATTTATGAGGATGGAGATGACCAAGATGAGTCAAATGATGTCTATTTAATGTCAATCATACCTTATTTGGATAGAGCTCCTTAAAATGAGTTGAAAACTCTAGTATCATCTGGATCATTCCTTGTTTAGGATTATTTATATTCTAAGAGAAAGTTATGTTCCAAGAGATTAAGGACATCAAGTGTAACTTCCTCATTCGTGAAATCATGTATGAATCAAAATATCTTAAAAAACATGTAAAAATGGCAGAAGAAAATATATTTAGAATTATTAAAAGTTATATTAATTAAATAGAGCTCTATGAGATGACTTCGGTGACATTTATTTCATATCCATCACACTGCTTTAAACTAGTTATGAATTATCAAAATAATTAAAGAAAAATAGCAAATAATCTTTTTAGTATTAAGTACAAGCTTGTTATACTAAAAATAAGATGTATTCGATTTTTTAAATATATTCCAATAAAAATAATGTAAATTTCAAGCAATAGTAGAATTAGAATCTCATAGAAATATTATCTAATCAAAGCTAAAAATATGAACACATACGATAAATTATACTCAAAAGATACATTAAAAACACTAAGGAGATTGAGTGCAACATCGTCAACCGTCAAATTAAGTGTTAATAAAAAAATCTCGTAAAGGCTCTCCTAATCTTAGAAAATGAAATATTTAAAAACATAAAAATAAATATTTACAAGGATAGAAATCATTGAGATGTGTTTAATGATGTTTATTTCACTTTAATTAGATCTTATTTGGATGGAACCTCTTGAAATGAGTTGGACAACACTTGTATCATCTCAATCATAACTTGTTTAGGATTATTGCAAATTTGCAAATTAAATTGGTATAAAAAATATGATGTTCTTTTAGAATTAAATTTCTATATATTAAAGTTAAAATAAACAAAATTAAAGTAATGTAAAGGTTACAAGAAAGAAAAAAGTGCCTCATGGGAATATAACAAAATTAGTGTGAAATTTTTCCATAAACTAGAAATATTATAGAAATCTAAGAGATTAAGGAGATCAAGTGTAACTTTCTCATTTGTGAATCTGGTATGAATTGAAATATCTCATAGAGCATGTAACAATTATAGAAAAAATATATTTAGAACTAGAAAGTGGAATATTAAATTAAATAGAGTTCGTTAAGGCGAATTTAGTGATGTGTATTTCGTATCCATCAAACTGTATTGAAATTGTTATGGATTACCAAAATAATTAAAGAATTATTGCGAATAGATTACTGAAGTGATTCGTGCTAAAGAAATCCCACAAGAGGGGGGGTGAATTGT
The DNA here is from genome assembly GCA_023846275.1 of Vanilla planifolia. Taxonomy (NCBI): domain Eukaryota; kingdom Viridiplantae; phylum Streptophyta; class Magnoliopsida; order Asparagales; family Orchidaceae; genus Vanilla; species Vanilla planifolia. The sequence goes on from JAIUJO010000102.1 coordinate 574,809, forward strand.
GTATTTAAATTCTTATAATTTCTGAAATTAAATTTAAAAGACTTTAAGAAAAAGTAAAGAACATTGAACACACAAATTTTCAAGTGGTTCGTCTCAAAACCGAGTCTACGTCCACCCCCAACCAGTGTTGGGAAAAATCCACTAAATTCTCCTATTACAAGTGAGGTTTTTCTTACGGTTCACCTCGAACCTACTTGGGATTTTTATTATGGCTAATCCCAAACCTACTTGAGTTTTTACCGGGCTCAACTCAAACCTGGGGCTTTAGCACAAACGCCGGGACGCCCTTGCCCCAAAACAAAAATACGAAAAGTTGGCAAATGACTTAAGAAAAATTGGAGAAAAGAGGAGGCACACAAAATCGTCGAATTAGAGGGATAGAGATTTAGAAATGATTGAAAAACCTCTAATTCCACTAGCTTTCTTGTCGCTTTGCTTCTAGAGCTCGAATGCGCCGATTTTGCTCGGATGCTTGTGTTTGAGATCTGAAAATCTTTTTAAACAATTTAGCAAAGGTTAAAACTAAAAAATACATAATTTTTTTATATTTATAGAGCTCATATTTGAGCTCTAAAAACACCCCCAACGGCTCCAAAAATTAATTAGCCGTTTGGGCAACGGACGGAAAGCAGCCACCGTCCAATCCGGGCCAAAAAACGAACGGCGCAGATTGTTTACGCATTTTACCGTTCGGGCTTAATCCAGAGCGTTGGATCCAGGCGGACTTGATCTGAGCCATTAGATCCCGCACGCTGAACGAACGACGTTGATTGACCTCGCGAAACAGCCGTTCGAATTTACTCTCGCCCGTTGGATCTGGGCGGGCTTGATCTGCGCCATTGGATTGCGTGCTGAACGAACGGCACTGATTAGCCTCGCGAAACAGCCGTTAGAATTTACTCTCGCCCGTTGGATCTAGGCGGGCTTGATCTGCACCTTTGGATCCGGCCGAAGTTATAAGGTGGGATTTTTTAGTCCCACACTGTAGAAGCGAATTCAGCGCACCTCTTTATAAGGAATTTTCGTCGTTTAACGTTCGAGCCACTTTGGGGCCGGCTCCCCCCTTCCTTGACCGGGATTTCATCACCTGGTTCGGGTTGACTTAGCCAAGCATTTGTTCATTGACTGTTGACCGCGCTGCAGTTTGACCTAGCCGAGCTCCTTTGGGCGGTCTTGGCTTAGCGAGGCACTGTTCATTTGACTGTTGACCAGCTCTAGCCGAGCTCCTCTCGGCGTGCTTTGGGTCCAGGCTAGGTTTAGCCTTTTCGGGTCAACCAAATTTTTATTTTTAAAATTAAATTTTTAATTTCTAAAAGACCTGGACGGGCTGTTTTCGTGCCGGGTCGACCCGCCCATTGCTACAGTACATTTTCCCGAGACTTCGGCTGTTTTAGGGTATTTTTGACGAATTTTTTAGCCAAAAATTTGACTATAAGTGTATAAAAATAATTTTGTATTCTTATAGTATTATAAGTTAATTAAGTGGCTATGAAAAGAAATTCGTAGAAAACAATTCCAAAAAAATATTAAAAAATCAAATACCCATGTCTATACATTTTGTCAAATATGCTTGGCCCAAAAATGAAAATTCAGTATTAAATAATTTTATAATATTTTTAAATGTTAATACTACTAGTGTGCCTCATAATCTCAAAGTTTGGACATATCAAATTCAAGAAAAATAAAAAGAAATTTAATTATAAAAAATCTTGCGCATGTCTCAAAATTCCTTGAAGTATGCCATGACCTCAAGGCCCTTAGAGACCATTATTTTAGACATCTAAAATACATGGCTTGATTTAATTAATTATTAACAATTTTACTTAAAATCAAGCCCAAATAAAATATACACATTTATGCTTGACTCATCAAACACAAGGGTGTAACAATTACTTCTTTAGTATTAAATACATGCTTATTATAATAAAAAATAAGTCGAATTGAAGCAATGTAATATATTCAAATTCATATAATGCAGAGGACAAGCAAGTGTAGAATTAGAATTTCATAGAGATATAGTCTAATCAATGCTAAAAATATGAACATATATGATAAACTGTATACAAATTTAACATTGCAAAAGACTGAAGATTGAGAGTAACATCCTTAATAGCCAAATTAAGTATTAATCAAAATATCTTTTAAAACCTCTCAAAATGTTACAAAAGAATATTTAAAAATATAAAAGTAAATATTTACAGTGATACAGTTCACAAAGATAAGTCCAATGATGTCTCTTATTTCTCAATCATACCTTATTTGGATAGTGATTCTTGAAATGAGTTGAAGAACACTTGTATAATCTGGATCGTACCTTGTTTAGAATTATTTCAAATTAGCAAATTTAATTGGCATAAAAAATAATATGTTCTTCATTTTAGAATTAAACTAATTTATACTAAAAGTAAAATGGACTAAATTAAAGAAACGTAAAGGTTATATGAAAACAAAAAGAGAGCTTCATACTAATATAACAAAATTAGAGTGAAAGTTTTTAATAAACTAGAAAAATTATGCAAGAAAACTATGTTCCAAGAAACTAAGTCAGATGTATGTAAAATTAGACAATTTTCATGAGAAAATCATATTCTAAGAGATTAAGGAGATCAAGTGTAACTTTCTTGCTCATGAAATTAGACATGAATCAAAATATCTTATAAAACATGTAAACTTAGTTAAAAAACTATATTTAGAACTACAAGAGAATGTATTTAATTAAATAGTGCTCGTTGAGGCAAATTCGATGACATTTATTTTGCATCCATCAAACTACATTGAAATTGTTATGAATTACCAAAATAATTAAAAAATAAATGCTAATAAATTATTTTTTTAGTATTAATTAGATGCTTATTATAATAAAAATAAGATGAATTAAAGCAATATAATATATTCAAATCAAAATAATATAAAGGTCAAGCAAGTGTAGAATTGGAATTTCATAGAGATATAGTCAAATCAAAACTAAAAATTTGAGCATATAATATTAATTGTACTTAATGGGAATGTTACAAAATACTAAGGAGATTGAGCATAGCATACTCAACCATGAAATTAGGTATTAATAAAAATATCTATTAAAGTCTCTCATTATCTTAGAAAATAAAATATTTAAAAATATAAAAATAAGTATTTACAAGGATAGAGATCACCAAGAAGAGTCTGGTGATCTCTCCATCTCAATTAGACCTTATTTGTATACTTCATGGAATGAGTTGAACACCACTTGTATCATCTTCATCATACCTTGTTTAGAACTATTACAAATTACAATATTAAATTGGCTTAAAAAATAATAAGTTGTCTTTTAAAATTAAATTAATATATATTAAAACAAAAATAAACTAAATTAAAGCAATGCAAAGGTTATAAGAAAGTAGAAAAGAGCTTCATAGCAATAAAACAAAATTAGAGTGAAAGTTTTAAAGAAACTAGAAAAAATTATGCTAGAATGTTTTGTTTCAAAGAAACTATGTAAAATAAGTGTAAAATAAGACAATTTGTTTGAGAACGTTAAATTCAAAGAGTTTAAGGTGATCAAGTGTAACTTTCTCATTCATGAAAATGGGTATGAATCAGACATCTCATAAAACACGCAAAAAGTTTAAAAAAAATATATTTACAATTATAAAAGGGAATATTAAATTAAATGGAGGTCATTAAGGTGAGTTCAAATGACATTTATTTTATATCCGTTAGACTGCATTGAAATTATTATAAATTATCAAAATAATTAACAAATAAATACTAGTAAGTTATTTGTTTATTATTAAGCACATGTTTATTATACTAATATTAAGATGAATTGAAGCAATATGATATATTCAAATAAAAATAATGTATTGGTCAAACAAGAGTGGACTTAGAATTTCATAGAAATATAATCAAATCAATGCTTGAAATATGAAAAGATAACATAAATTATACGAAAAAGATACCTTAAAAAACACTAAGGAGATTAAGTGTGACATCCTTAATAGTCATATTTGGTATTAATAAAAATATCTTATAAAGCGCCTGATAACCTTGGAAAATAAAATATTTAAAAATATTAAAATATATATTTTCAAGAATAGAGATCCCCCCGATGAGTTCAATGATATCTGTTTCATCACAACCAAAACTTATTTAGATAGAGCATCTCAAAATGAGTTGAATAAAACTTGTGTCATCTCGATCTTACCTTGTTTAGAGTTATTACAAATTATCGAATTAAATTCACATAAAAAAATATATTGTTATTTTAGAGTTAAATTAATATTTATTAAAGCTAAAATAAACTAAATTAAAGCAATGTAAAGGTTAAAGGAGAGAAAACTAAGCGCTTTATAGCGACAAAATAAATTAAGAGTGAAATGTTTCAGTAAACTGTAGAAAGATTATACGAGAGAGTGGTGTTCCAAGAAACTAAGTAAAATGTGTGTAAAATTAGACTATTTTATAAAATGTTATATTCTTGTAGATAAACGAGATCAAGTGTAAGTTTCACGTTCGTGAAATCAGGTACGAATAAAAATATCTCATAAAACATGTAAAAATTATAAAAAAAATATATTTAGAACTATAAAAAGAAATATTAAATTAAATGGAGTTCATTGAGGTGAGTTTAGTGACATTTATTTTATATCCATAAGACTACATTGAAATTATTATGAATTACCAAAATAATTAAAAAAATTAATAAATTATTTATTTATTATTAAGTACATGCTTATTACACTAAAAATGTGATGAATTCAAGCAATGTAATATATTCAAAACAAAATAATGTAAAGGACAAGTAAGTATAGAACTAGAATTTCATAGAGATATAGTCAAATCAAAGCTAAAAATATAAACATATAAGATAAATTCTACTCAAAAGATACATTACAAAGACACTAAAGAGATTGAGTGTAATGTCCTCAATAGTCAAATTAGTTGTTATTCAAATCATCTATTAAAGCCTCTCATAATCTTAAAAAATAAATATTTAAAAATATAAAAATAAATTTTTATAACGATAGAGAACACTAAGATGAGTCTAGTGATGTCCTTTCATCACAACTAGACCTCATTTGGTTAGACAAGTGAAGGGAGAAAATAAAAAACCTAATGGATGATTAATATTATTATTCATTCTGAGGTGGAAGAAAGAAGTGATTACTTTGGAGTTTATTGTAGAATTTTCTAAATTAGCCTTTATACATGATTCTATATGGATGGTAATCATTAAGTTGGTTAAAACATTTCATTTCTACTAATACATTAAACTGATGTTGCAAGAATTTTGGCAAAAATCTACATAGAGCAAGTAATGGAGCATTATTTTATATCAACAGTAATTATCCAAACTATGAACCAAGTTTGCATCGCATTACTAGTGATCAACTCATCAAGATTTTAGTACTCAATTGTGATTTCATACCACATTTCATCCTTTGATAGATACGAAAGTGCATAGAACTTCTAAAAAACTAGAACATCTACTTTGACTACACCTATTTTATTATGAAGGAAAATGTGAAGTCTTTTATCGTTAGTTGTATTTTTTTATGATAATAATTATTAATCATATGTTGGCATAGCATCCTATGAAGCCTTATATGAAAGGAAGTACTAGTCTTGTTTGTCCTTGCAACGGGATAGAAAAAGAGCAATTTTAGATATTTCATAGAAATTTCAAATAAAGTTTAGTCAGGGCAAAATAGTTGTTGTTGGCCTCATCTTCTCGAGCGTATCTAACTAACAAATCATTTGTAACTTTTAATTTTTCATAATTTTGGCACATATTATGAGATAAATGATTTGTACTTAATTTAATGATTCATTATCTAACTCAAAATCTCCATAGTATCCTAGAATCTACATTTCCAATACAATTTTTCATTTCAAATTTTTTCCTTTGATTTTCTTAAATAATAATGAAACTCTAAAATTTTTCTTGTGCAAACATTAAATCTCTCTAATTTGGTTATAATATGTTTCTTGAATATATCTAATTTTAGCTTTAATATCCTTTTTCTTGAAGTTAAAATATAAATTTATTAATTTTTAATTATTTAATTTAGATTTTGTAGTTATTCGAAATGTGGTTTGATGGAGATGAAGTTAATGCTAGATTCATCTCGATGAGCTCTATCAAATTAACTAATTATTTTTATATTCTTAGATATTTGAATTTTTTGAGTCTTTCATATTTTCAGTGATATTTTTATTCTTATATAATTTGATGTTTGAAGATGATAAGCTTGAACTCATTAATATCTTGGAATGTAACCTTACCATACAACTTATTACATTCCTAAAAACTGTTATTTTTATTTTTTAATTTAATTTTGTAATTTCTAGTTTTCCAAATGAGGCTCATCATGATGAATGAAGCATCATTGGACTTATTTTGAAAATATTAATTTAATTAAATAATTAGTTTTATGCTTTTAAATATATTATTTTTTAGCATTTGGCATGCTTTATGAGACATTTTATTCATACAATTTTTAACAAAAAATTTTGATGCACGTTATGTCTTTAATTTTGTTGACTGCAATTTTCCCATATAATTTATTTCATTTTTTCAAATTTTTCATTTTGAGTTGGTTATAGTACTATAAAACACTATTATTTTATCACATAATTTTTAGGTCACAATTGTTTGGTTATATAGTATTAATTCAATTTATGTCATTACAACCATAATAAATATTTATTTTGTTTCAAAATAATCTTTTTTTATTTTTAGTTGTTTTGATAATCCCTTATTATTCCATATGTGATTTGATGGAGACAAAACAAACATCATTGAACTCATTTTGATGTGTTTTATCGTATTAAATATTCCTTTTTTATAATTCCAAATGTATAATTTTCTATGATGCAACCATTTTGGGACTTTTGGATATGTACTTGATTTGATAGTAAAAAATATTACCCTTGATGTTCTTGGTATCTTGGAATTAAACTTCTTGTATAATTTATCTTATCTTTTTAAGTATTTGGCTTTCTTTTGTTATTATTAACATGTAAGTTCTAATCTCCTCTAGTGTGAACCATCATTTCGATTTTTTTCTATTACACTGCATCAATATATCTCATTTCTACTTCACTCCACATTTGCTTAATTTTAACTTAATTATTTATTATCATTTATTATTAAATACTTGAATCATTTGGAATTATTTTAAACTAGCATCATCCTTATGAAATGTCATTGGACTCATCTTGGTGTTCTTTATTAATTAAAACCCATTTGTAGTTTTTTAAAAATTTATTTTTATAAGACATTGAGATGCTTTAAGAGACATTTTCATTTGTATCTAGTTTAATAATTTACGATGTTGCACTCAATTACTTAAGTATCTTGGATTGCAACTTTCTTGTTCAAATTATCACATTTTCATTTAATGCTTTTCTCTGGGTTAGTTGTGTTGTTATGAAAGTCTAACTCATATCTCATTTGACCTTCACATCTCCCTAATTTGGTTATGTTATGTTGCTTTAATCGATCTCATTTTAGTGTTAATACATATTTACTTAGAATTAAACTTATAGTTAATTACTATATTTTAGTTCCTTTAGTCAATCATAGTAATTCCAAATAAGGTTTGTCGAAGCCAAATAGACTTCTTTGGACTTATCTCATCAAGCACTATCACATTGATTATTAATTTTTATATTTTTAGTTGCTTTATTTACTAGGATTCTAGCACATTGTACAATACATTTTCATACATAACTAATTCTATGATCAACGTAGTTGCACTCTTTCTCCATAATATCATTGAAAGCAACTACCAAATAAAATTGTAGTCATTCTTTTTATTTTATTACTTTAATTTTTTATATTATTATGAAACTTTAATTCTTCTCTTTTGTGATCTTTAAATCTCCCTGATTTGGTTATTTCATATTGCTTCATGTCATATCATTTCATCTTTAATAAATATTTACTTAATATTATAGCAATAATATATTATTATGTATTCTTATTTTCTATTGTAATTCAAAATCATTTAAAATGAAGTGTAATTGGCATGAAACAAATATCATTGCACTTAACTCGATAAGCTCTATCTAATTAAATTTTAGTTTTTGATATTTCTATATATTATATTTATACTAGTTTTGGCTTACTTTATAAGGCATTTTTGTACCTAATTTCATGGATTAGGATGATACGTGCGATCACCTCAATATTTTAGAATACAATTTCTTTTATATGTTTTCTCATTTCTTTAAATTTAAGATTTGATTTTGTTATATTACTATGAACTCTTTAACTCTTCTCATATGACCATTATATAACTTTGATTTATTTGTATCACATTTTCTTAATTTATCTCATTTTAACTTCATTTTATATCTACTTAATATTAAAGTAATAATTTGTTATTAATTATTATTATTTGATATATTAATTAATGTAATTCCAAATAAGGTTCAATCAAGGCAAAATAAATGATGTCACACAACTTTTTCCATGCTTCACCTTAATTGTTTCTGGCATTTTAACATGATTTAAGAGCTATTTTAATTCAAACCTAATTTAAAGAATAGGGATGCTACACTTGATCTCTTTGATTTGGCAATATTACTCTCAAACATTAAGTCTCCTCTCATGTGACCTTTATATCACTATTTATTGGTTAAGTTATGTTGTTTCAATTTATCTCATTTCAAGTTTAATATATGTTTATTAAAAATTGAAATAATTGTTTTTATTATTTATAGTTAATTAATTTTATAATTCATATTAATATTAAATGAAGTTAGGTGGAGATGAAATAAACATCATTACACTAATCTCAATTAGCTCTATCTAATTAAATATTTATTTTAATGATTGAGGTTGTTATGTTTTATCTGCTTGGTACCATGGATTTCAACTTTTATATTAATCATTTTTACCTTTATTTTATTATATTATAATAAATGCTAAATCTTCTCTTGCTTGACTTTTACAATATTTTTGTTTTCTTATATTACATTATTATTTATTTTTATTTACTATTGTAATTTTGATTAATTCCAAACAAGGTAGATTGAGAGCAAACAAATGTCTCTTGACTTATCTCAATGAACTCTATCCAAATAAATATTCATTTATATATATTAAGATATTTTATTTTTTATTATTTTAGTATGCATTACTAGTCTTTTTGATTCATACATGGTTTATTAATTGAGAATGTTACACATAATTGTTTTAGTGTTCCCAAATCAAACTTTCCATAAAATGTCTCATTTTTTAAACTTTATTGCTTTAAAGCTTTTTTTTATGTAACTCTAAATCCCTTAGTATTTAACCTTTATATTTTCTTTATTTGGTTTTATTATATTGCCTTAATTTCACTCATTTTACATTTAATATCTATTTAATTTAAATTAAAATAATAATTTATTATTATTTATTTTTTAAATATTTTATTTTTTTTGTGTTTTGTCACAGTTTCCAAGACATTTGATTTGTGCCTTATTTGACGATGAACGATATTACACTTTCCTCGTTAGTACTTTTGAATGCAGTTATTTTGTATATTTGTCTCATTTCTTCAAAAAAACTTTTTTTGAAATTGTTATTTTTTTGATAACTCATAGACTCCTTTTTTTTGTTTCTTTTACATCACCTTGATATGGCTATATTATGTTACTTTAAGTTATGGCATTTCTACCTTGACATACTTTTACTTAATTTTAAAAAAATATTTTATTTTATCAATTCTTTTATATTTTTGTAATCCATAATAGTTCCAAAGGTCTCATCAAGATGAAAGAAATCTTATTTATATTGTCTTGATGAGCTCTAATTTATAGAATATTGATTTTAATATTTTAAATATTTATTTTGAAGTGTTTGAGCACACTTTATGAGATTTTGATTAGTAATTAATTTGGTATTCAATATTATTGTTCTTAACCTCGTTTGTTTCTTAGAATGAACCTTTCGCATTTAAGTTATCACATTTCTTGATCGTTGTCTTTTTTCTTTAGTTATATTTCTATTTAACATTAAATCTTATATCATGTGTATTTTGCATTTAATTGGCTTTATTTTATTACAATAATTTAGTTTATCGCATTTCAACTCTAATATGTAATTACATTTTATTAAAATAACAATGTTTTTTATTGTTTATGCTTATTTACTTTGGTGATTCATGGTAGTTCCAATTGAGGTTTATCTGAGATGAAAACAAATATTTATTAACTCATCTCAATTACTCTACCCGATTTAATAAAACTTTATTATATTTTCAAATATTTTATTTTCCTAGAGCTTTGTTATATGTCTCGGAACATTTGTTTCATATTTTATTCGATGACCAGGGATGTCACACATGATCATCTCGTAACTTTGAATATAGCATTTTGATACAGACCAGATTTGTTGATTGAGGATTTTATAGTTAATTTTATTAGTATTTTAGATTGCATCTTCCATACATAAGTAATCTCATTTATCCAAAATCTTAATTTTGATTTGTTTATTTTATTATGAAACTGAAAATATCCATTCTTGTGACCTTTATGTCAATTTTGTTTCTTGTATTAAATTACCTAAATTAATCTAACTTTACTTTTATTATATAATTACTACATAAAAAAATACTTTATTGTTATTTGTGTTTATTTGTTTTTGATAATTGATAGTAATTCCAATTAAGCCCCAATTGAGGTTGAATAGATGATATTAGACTCATCTTAATGAGCTTTATAAAAATTACATATTAATTTTTTAAATGTATTATTTTTTTAATTTTTTGGCACATAATATGAGCCATTGTTATTTTTTTCCTTATTTGACAATCAAGCATATTACACTAAAACTCCTTGATTTTTGGAGTGCAACCTTCCTACATAATTTATCTCACTTAGCATTTCTTGCATTGATTTGATTATATTACTATGCAACTCTAAGTCTTAACTAGTGTGAGCAATACATCACTTTTATTTTATTATTATGTACTGCTTTAATTTACCTTAATTTGGCTTTAATATACACATTTTTTAAATAAAATAATATTTTAATTTAATTTATGCTTATTTATTTTGATAATTCATAGTTATTTTAAATAAAATGCAATAAAAATGAGATAGATATCATTAAAATTATCAAGATGAGCTCTTTCAAATTAAATGTTAACTATTATTATTTTAGATATTTTATTTGTAAGGGATTTGCCATACTTTGACTAATCATTTGGATTAATACAAGAAAGGTAGGTAGAAGAGATGTAGACTTAAAAGGTTTAAAGTTCGCCCTCATTTTAGGAAAGCACCTTTTTTGTAGTAATAGTAGTGGTAATAATTGAAGGAAAACTTTTAGTGATGTTGATTCATGGCTAGGACCTAGACACATACATGAAGTTAGTGCTGATAGGCACCATGATGAGTTTTAGCATCTAAAGAAAGGTTTTGTGAAGTGATACATTAATTTTTTTAAGGAATATTTGGACCAATTTGTTATAGAATTTATTAGTGATTTTCTAATATATTTAGAAAACGTGATGAAGATAATACCATTCATTTAAATGTAGTATTACAAAAATGAGAGATCATAATGTTTTTTTTCTAAAGTCACAAGATATGATTTTTGTTATCTAAGCTCCTTATGCCTTTACTGCAAAGGTCATTTTAATGTCTCCCAAAAAGTTTCAATCAATCATGGACAAGCCAAGACCAATCATGGTTACCCAAAAATCTACAACACATTGGGAATGATTGGATATTATTGAACGTTTGAGGGATTTACATAAACTGCCCTTTCTTCACATCATTAACTCGGAAGACATTGTTGCTTTAGTGCAAACTTGAATGTGAAAAAGTTTTTAAATTAAAAAATATATGTTAACTATTACTCCAATATTAGTGTTACAAGAAGGACCAAAGGGATTTCAATTTTTTTTTCCATTAAACCATATTAACTATTAGGATATGTCTTGGTGTAATTGGGAAAATACATGCTCTACAAATAAAAAATTCTTGAGAAGAATTATCTAATACATGACTTATGTTGCAATCACTATTTTGCTTTGAAAATTTTGAGACATTTCCTTATGGGGTTAAATGTTAAGTATGTAAAAATAATCTAAGTTTGAAATATATTTTTACTAATAAAGAGCTAAATTTGAGGGATTGAATGAGGATGGAACTCATCGAAATTGAAGAAGGATGATTCTTTGATGCCTTATTAACAAGTCGCATGTTAATATGGCAATTTTATAGTAGAATATGAGAAAACATTGATTTTTTAATCCAATACAATTGAGTTGAATACAGAGGTGCTTGTGAATTTAAGAAAATTATTTCAATTATTGTTAAGGCCTGATTGATCAAATTCAAATTTGGAGGGTCAACAAGAATACCAAAATTGATAAAAAGTGATCTACAAAAAGGAAGAACAATAGAGATGAGATTTTAACTTTAATGAAAATAAGGTATTAATGTTTCAAAAGAGGTTGTTTATTCTTTATCAAGAACAATTATGGCAAAATTTGTTAGATTGTGTGCATAATTCTAGATATTCCATCCATTTATGAGAGAATAAAATACATTAAGAGTTTTTGAACATATTTTAGCTGCCTAATCTAAAGAAAGATGTGCTAGATTTTGTCAAACAAAGTGTTTAATATGTTAATAAGGGAAGGTAGAAAATAAAAAGCCAAATACATTTTTTATTTTCTAAGATTTTGGTACATTATATGTGAGATTTTGATACTTAACTATTTTTGTGATGAAGATTGTTGCACTCAATCATCTTAGTATCTTGGAATGCAACTATCCCACACAATTTACCTTATTAATTTAAATTTTTAGTTTGATTTAGTTATATTATCAAGAAACTCTATTCCTTCTCTTTTGTGGCTTTACATCTCCATGATTTAGCTATATTACTTTGCATCAAGTTGTCTCACTTCAACAATAATATATCTTTATTTAATTTTAGTGTAATAATTTATTATTTTTTGTTTTAATTTTTGTCTATGTAATAGTAACTCCAAATGAGGTCAAATATAGATAAAGCAAATCTCATTGTACTCATTTCAATGGGCTTTATCTAATAAAATATTCTTTTTAATATTTCTAAAATTTAATTTTTGATGGTTTTTTCTTATTTTATGCCGTTTTTATACCTGATTTGATGATTAAGCATGTGAAATACAACTATCTCTTATATTTTATCTGACTTCATTCAATTTATGCTTTGAGTTTTTTTTTGTTATTATGAACTCTTAATCTCTTCTCATGTGACCATTTAGTTTATTTATATTATAGTTCGTTAATTTGTCTTATGTTAACTTTAATATATATCTACTTAATATTAAAAGAATAATTTATTATTATTTGTTATTATTTGATTTCCTAATTCAATGATTCCAATGAGGATTCATAAGTGGCCAAATAAATATCATTAGACTCATTTTGATAAGCTCCATCCTGCTAAGTGTTCAAGTTGTTTCTTTTAAATATTTTACATTCTTAGATTTTGTAACAATTTAGAAGAAATTTAAATTAACAATTGATTTGAAAAATGAGGATGCTAGAGCAATCTCCTTTGTACCTTGGAATGTAATTATATCATACAACTTATCTCATTTCTTCTAATGTTTTCCATTGATTTGGAATGTAGTTATAGCATTGAATTTATGGATATATTTCTTCAAATAAAATTTTTTTTATTATTTATTCTTAATTTATTTTGTAATTCATAGTAATTCCAAAAAGGGCTTGGTGTTGATGAAACAAACATCATTGCACTAATCTCAAGGTGCTCAATCTAATTAAATGTTTATTTTATATTTTAATATTCTTTTATGGCTTTTGCATGCTTTATGTAACATTTTAATTTGGAAAGCGTAAGCTACACTAGAACCTAATAACATATTGGGAAATAATTTGCTCATATAATTTATCTCATTTTTCAAATGTTTTCCTTTAATTTATTTCTATTATTATATAACTCTAAATCGGCCCTCGATTTACCATTACGTGTCTTTTCCTAGGTTACATTACATTTATACAATTTATCTCATCACAATTTTAATATAAATCTACTTAATATTAAAATGATAATCTATTATTATTTATGCTTATTTTACTTGGTAATTCATAATTATTGTAAATGAGATCTAATAGAGCTAAAGCAAGCATAGCTAGACTCGACCCAACCTGCTCTATCGAATTAAAATTTTTTATTTTAAATAAATTATTTTCTTTTGTTCTAGTATGCCTTATGGGACATTTTGAATTATACCAAATTAGACAATTAAAGATGTTACGCTTGATGTCTTTACTGTCTTGGACCATAACTTTCATGTACAATTTACCTTATTAATTAAAATTTTTAAATAACATTCATGATTACATATCATTATTTTTGTTATATTATAACTTTAATTTTTCTCATTTTAGTTATAATATAAATATACATAATATTAATTTTATAATTTATTATTACTTATCCCTATTTTAACAAATATTGTGCTATAACTCTAAATATTATCTAAACATGGCTAAGCAAATGCCATTAAGCTCATCTCGATGAGTTACCTCACACAAATTTTTTATTTTTTTCTTAGGTTGATAGGCATTTTCATTTGTACCACATTTAATGATCGAAAATGATATACATGATCTCTGCAGCATCTTAGAATTCATATTTCTTATACTGTTTACCTTATTCATTTAAGCTTTTTACTTTAATATTAAATATTAATATCTAAATCCAAATCTTATCATATTTGACCCTTTACTTTTTTTTTGATTTAATGATATGAAATTACTCTCATTTATCTTATTTCAACTTTAATGTATGCTTACATTGTATTAAAATAATAATTTATTTTTAATTCTGTTTATTTACTTTGGTGATTCATAATAATCTAAATGAGGTCTCACTAAGATGGAAAAACAATATTTGACTACCCACAATGACCTCTATCTAATTAAATATTCAATTTTATGTTATTAAATAATTTATTTTGTAGTATTTTTACTTAATTCATAACATATTTTTATTTGTTCTTGAATTAATAGTTCTAGAAGTTGCACTCAATCCCTTTAATATTTTGGAATGCAACTTCCAACTCATTTTTAAGAGTTTTCAATTTTATTTAATTTACTATGTAATTCTAAATCTCTTTTCGTTTATGTTTAGTTTGTTTTGATTTCACTATATTACATTACTTTAATTCATCTTATTTTAGCTTAAATTTTTATTTATTTAATAAAAAATAGCTTATTATTAATTATACATATTTAGTTTCATAAATCATTGTAATTCCAAATAATGTCTTTTCAAGATGAAACTAATGTTACTAAAATTATTTTAAAGAGCTCTATTAAATTTAATACTAATTATTTTTTATTTATTTTTAATAATTTATTTCATTAGGAATTCTTTGTTGGACATTTCAATTAGTACAAGACATGATGATCACTAATCTTACACTTAATCATGTTAACACCTTGGACTACAACTTTTGCACCCAATTTAAGCAATTTCTTTTATTTTTTTCTTTGATTTGGTTATAATACTATGAAACATTAATTCTCTTTCTTGTGACCTCCACATTTCTTTGTTTTGATTTTATTACATTATTCTAATTCATTGTATTTCAACTTTAATATATATTTAATTACTATTTAAATAAAAATTTCTATTTTTAATATTTTTTTTAATTTGTAACAATTCTCAATGAGGTCTAATGGATATGAAAGCAAACATCAGCAAACTCATCTTGATGAGGTCTATGCAACAAAATATTCATTTTGTAGTGTTAAATATTTTAAATTTCTGCAGTTTTTCATAAATTATGAAAAATTTTGATTTGTACCTAATTTGATGATCAAGAAGGTTACAATAAATCTCTTTAGTATCATGCAATCAAACTTTTCATACAAATTGCCAAATTTTTTCAAATGTTTTACTTTTGAGTTTTTTATATTATTGTGTAATTCAAAATCTTCTCTTGTGTGACCAATAAATCACTTTGATTTCTTTACAAAACATTGCTACAAATTTTCTAATTTGTTCATTACTATATGTTTAGTTAATATTAAAAAATAGTTTATTTTTAGTTTTTCTTATATAATCTGGAGATTCATAATCATTCTAAACTAAGCCCATTCGAGATGAAACTAATGTCATTAGAGTAATCTTGTTATACTTTATCATGTTAAATATTCATTTTTACATTTTAAAAACTTTTATTTATCATTTCGTGTTATATTTTATGAGATATTGTGATATATACCTTGATTTAATGATTGTTGATATTGCACTACATCACATCAGTTTCATGTACAATTTATCTCATTACAGTAAATGTATCGCTATGATTTAGTTATATTATCATGAAACTCTTATTCTCCGCTCGTTTAACTTTTGCAATGCTTAGATTAGTTATTTTACATTGCTTCAAGTTGTTTAAACTTTAATTTAAAACATGCCAAAAATTAAAAATAATAACAAATTATTTTGAAAGCCTATTTACCTTTGTAATTCACAATAACTCTGGACAAGGCCTATTCAAAATGAAATAAATGTTACTAGACTTGTATCGATGAGCTATATCATTTTAAATATTCTTTTTTATAATTTTAAGAAATTTAATTTTTTAAGATTTTAAGATATTTTATGAGACATTTTCATTCTTTCCTAACTTAATGATGTAGGATGTTGTGCTCAATTTTCTTAAATATGTTAGAGTGCAAATATGCCACACAATTTAACTCATTTCCTTAATTGTTTTGCATTTTATTTGTTATATTACTATTGACCTCTAATTTGCCTTTTATATCACTTTTACATCACTTAAATTTGGTTATTTACTTACCATCAATTTACCTTATTATTATTTATGCTTATTTACTTTGATACTTCACATAATTCTATGTGTGATCTTATCAAAATGAAACAAGCATCTTCAAAAAAAATGTGATGACCTTTATCAAATTAAATATGAATTTTAAAATTTTTAAATAGTTAATTTCTATTGTTTTGGTGATCTTTATGTGTTATTTTGATTCATATCTATTTTTATGAATGAGAATGTACACTAGATCTTCTAAGCATCTTGGAATGTGATTTTTCCACCAAATTTATCTCACTTTTCCAAATTGTTGCTTTAAAATTTCTTATTTTACATTGCTTTAATTAGGCAATTCATAGAAATTCTAAGTGATGTTTGATAAAGGTAAATAAGCATCATTAGAGTCTTATCAATTAGCTCTATCTAATTAAATATTCCTTATTAAGCTTGAATTAATTTTATTTTCCAATATTTTCCCTCATTTTAAGGGAATTTTTTATTCATTTTTTATTTTACAATCATGTATGTTACAATAGATCTTCTAAAAATATTAGAATTTAATTTTTTTTGTATAATTAGTCTCATTAATTCTAATGCTTTTAATTTGGTTATATTACTACGTAACTCTAAATCTCCTCTCATTTGACAATTACATGGCCTTAATTTTGTTAAATTTCATATTTTCAATTTATCTCATGAGTTAAACGATAAATGAAATTATTTGGTTAAATTTCATATATTCATAATGACTCTAAATGATATCCTATGGAGTCAAAACAAATAATTGTACTCATATGGGTAAGCTCTATACAATAAAACATATATTTTTATATATTTTCTTAGGTATTTAATATTTTTGTATTTTTGCATATTTTAGAAGATATTGTAGTCCGTACTTATTTTGATGATCAAGGATATTACACTTAACCTCCTTAGTATATTGGAATTAAAATTTCCAATTCAATTCATCATATTTTCCCAAACGTTTTAATTTTATTTATTTATAATACTATGAAAGGCTAATTCTTGTCTTGTATGACCCTTACATCACTTCGATTTGGTTTTATTATGTTGCTTTAATTTATCTAATTTTAGCTTTATTCTATATTTAATTAATATTAACGTAATAATTTATTATTCTTTATATTTAATTTCTTTGGTAATTTATAACATGTAAAAGAAGGGTTTGATGGAAATGACACAAAATCATTTGACTCTAGTCAATAAGCTTAACCAATTAAATATTTTATTTTTACACTTCTCAAATTTTTATTTTACAACATTTTAGAGTTCTTAATGAGTCAATTTGATTATGCCTGTTTTAAAGATCAAGAAAGTTACAGTCGTTCTTGTTAGTTTCTTGGAATTTAACTTTTCTATATAATCTAACTCATTTCATTCAATTATTTCTCTTTGATGTGGCTATATTACTATATAAGTCCAATTCCTCCCTCAAGTGACATTTCATCGCATTTATTTAGTTATGTTATGTCGCTTCAATTGATATCATTACAATTATAACATATATTTACATAAAATTGGCATAATAATTTATTATTAATTATTTTTATTTCTTTTGGTAATTTGTTATTATTATAAGCAAGTTTCGATCGAGATGAGACAAAATTCATCAGACAACCTAACATGCATTTTCCAATTAAATATCTATTTTAACACATTTAAATAATTTATTTTCTAAGATTTATCTTTTATTTATGAGAAATGTGGTTTGTATCTAATTTTATAATCAAAGATTTTACAATCAATTTTCTTATTATCTATGTATGCATCTTTTCCACAAAATTTATTTCATTTATTCAAATGTTTTTCTTTGATTTTGTTATGCTATTATAAAACTCTTATTATTCGCTAGTGTGACCTTTACATTACTTTCATTTAGTTATATTAAATTTCATCAATTTATCTTTTTCACTTAAAATTAAAGTAACAATCAATTATTATTCATGTGTTACTACTTTGCTTGTTCACAGTAATTGCGAAAGATGTTCGATGGATGGAAAACAATCATCAATTGACCCAACTAAAGTTATGCTTTCATATTAAATTATTTTTATTTGTTAAACTATTTTATTTTATTGGGTTTTAACACACTTTATGTAAAATTTCTATCATGTTCATATTATTGACTTGTGAAGTTACACTAAATATCCTTTGCATCCAGGAGTGTAGCTTTTTTGCTAAATTTGTGTCATTTATTCTTATTTTCACTTTCATTTGATTACATTAATATCATCTTTTTAGACCATGTTGCAAAGCTTACAACCTAGATTAGGAATCTTTTACATCACATGATGGTAACTATTGTTAGATTTAGTGTAGTTTTCACCTCTATTTCATGGACAATTAAGAGGAGAATTTAGCTGGAGAATTTTTGAAGGCATAGTGCAAAATATTACTCAAACAATTTTAGGAATCTACCATGAATAGAATTTATGTGTAACTATAGCTAATAATTTTTTATTGTTAGGGCAATTTGAAGCCTTGCTGGTCGATGTAATATGTTTCCATTGTTTTAAGTTAATGTTATGCCCAGGTAAGCTTTTGGGCTTAAATGTGTAAAAGATACTACTACAAAGATTCATAAATAGAGTGCTAATATGTGCTTTGTGCAAGAACATCAAATGAAGAACCATGTTAGCAAACTTATATTAGGCCATTTTAATATTAAGGTTTTGGTAATCTTTAAGGTTAGCTGATGCAAAGAGTACTTAGATTTTGAGAGGCTTCCAAATTATATCAAAAGTACAAATGATTCTATAAATTTTTGGAAAGGATTACATTATTGGCACATATATTTTAGTTTCTAAGGGCTTTTGTTAGAATACATGATATTTTTCAAATATCTGGTTTAATGAAATATGCACAACATCTGTTATAAGCTGTCAAGAGGAACATGAGGACCATAGTTACAAATAGATCTCCTATTTGAAATAGCTGATGCCTATTTTTGAGTTCAGTATTAGGTAACTAAAATGTTTAGCTATACATTAGTGAAGGTCCTTTTGGATGGCTAGGTTAAGTAGGAGGTTAATATAGATGTTCAAAGTGAAAGTTTTTACAAATTACCAAAGTTTTTTTTCTAGATTTTTAGGTTAAAATAGCAAATTAAGGTAGTTAGATTATTAGTCCTCCCTTTTGGATAACACATAATTGTTATTTTTCTCTCATTTTGCTGATAAATTACATTAAATGTTGAGTAACTAAGTTGTGGCTAACTCTAGCTTTCATGAAAACCACATAGTACAATTGTTGAAGGTTGTATAACATGATTGATGGATAAACCTAAATGGGAGCCTAGTTATTAATAAGGTATGGTACTTTTAAGCTAACTATATGCTAAAATTTGATACAAAATGCATTTGGGATTCAAGGGTAAAGCATATTTTGCTCGTACAAGTATAGCATAGCTATTACATAATATAATAATGTCATGAGCATTAATGTTAAATGCTACATATGCTGCTAATTTAGAAAGTTAGGGTTATACATTACAACTATATGACATGATATTGAAAGATCTAGTGTGATATAGAGCAAAACGCAACTGCACAAAAAGCTAACAATAATCAAGCCAAGCATGTCACATTTGCATACAAGTGCATTAATATGAAACACAAAGGTTGGCTTAGGTACCACTATGATCATATAGGGACAAAATAATTAATTACACAAGTCTGATGACATTACAAAGAAAAAATTTCAAGTAAGGTTTGAGTGTCTTGCGAGCTAAATATCATATAATAATGTTAGTGATATTATTTCCGTATGATCTATTAAGGGAATTATCGCATAGGAGAATTGTCGATCCATGATGTGAGAAATATGTACCTAGTGCATGCATCATACATGTATGAATAATAGATCATAGAATTATCATAAGAGATAATGTTTGTCAACAGAAGAAAATTTTGATAAATATATCATATGATATAGATGTAGTATTCTTATAACAAAAAGACATTAAATTAGCTTGTTTTTGTAGTTGAGTTACATTTTTTTTGCTTCCATTATAGTTATGGAACCCTAAATCAAAAGAATGGAAAAAACTTTGATTATGTTGGTTGTAATAGGACTTAGTGATTTTGACTATATGATAAGAATGGTCTAATTTCTAACCATAGATCTTATTAAAGGGGATTAAGGGTTTGTGAATGTTTATATGCTAGTTCATTTACTTGAGTAGGCTAAAAGACCTTAGCAAATTGACTAAATACCTTGACCTAATGATTGTTATCCAACCCTATTTAAGTATTATGATATATCTCTATTAGGTTTTAGGAAAACCAAGTCATCAGAATAGGTATGAAGAATAGGTGTGAGAAGTTGAGGAGAAGAACCACATAAGAGTAAGAAGAGGAAGAATGATCTTAAGACCTTATGGAGGATAAGTATACCTTTGTAGAGTTCTGCACATGAGTCACAAGGTAGGATGATACCAAAGATTTTACACAAAAATATTGATAGTGTTTAAGTGAAATAAGTGATTAATATGAATATGTTGCTCATGGAATGTTGTCATCTACATTATGATAAGATATGAAGCAATGTGATCATGCCATGTTGAATGACTTGCTTATAAAGTTATCATGATTTAGTGATTAATTCATATTTTTTAACATTAAGTTTTTTTGCACCATTGGATTATCCATCAAGTTCACTTAATTAATAGATGTACACTATGACTTGTGAATAAAAGCCCACAATGTCAAGAAGTCGTTGTGACCTATGACTTGGAAAACTTTTTATGACCTTGCATTAAGCACACTTTTATTAATAGATTTATGGAATATTGTTAATATCATACATATTCTTCAATACAGTCTTTGTCAAGAATGTAAGATAGGTAATATGGTTATATGATTATTGAAGTAAACATTTTTTTATTCAGACATATAATCTAAAGTTTCTTAAGAAATCCTAAATAATGTTAGAACATATTTGCAAGAAATAGTAAGGACAAGAAAGTCGCAAAACAATCTAGCTAAGACAATAAAAAACATATCCAAGGTATTCTTAGCTTCAAGTTAAGCCTATGACTTATGTTATTTTGAAGTAGTAACCAATAAAAAGTCCTAAGATTGGATAAACATTAATAAAACTTGGTGCTCATCCATGTAATGGATAAGGCCTATAACTAATAACGAAATTGGTAAATGCCTTGGAAGAATGTTGGGTAGATAAGAATAGGCCTTTTATATGTGCCACACTTAGTAAAGGGTTTGAGCAAGTTTATTATATTAGCTAATCCTTTACCATAATGATATTTATTATCCATTAGAGACCATGATTAGGCTCATAACCATGGGTTGACATCTTGGATTCTGATTTGGGGGATTTGAGCGGCTTAAGAAAAGCCTTCAATTGAATGTAGATGCATAGGCTACCTACTATACATAAGAATCATTAATTGAATTCCTATGATCTAAACTTTCTTATTGTAGCATAAAAATTGGATAGTACACCTAATGGTAAAAGGCAATATATGGACTCAAATAGAAACCTAATGAATGACCTAGGCAATTAGTGAAATATTTAGAAAGGATCTTATTAGGTCATAGATCAAGTATAAGAATGATGAGTTGGGTACCTTAGATAATTGTTTTAGGCTTTACAAGAAACCCAAATGTACCTAAGTAATTGATAGTAACCTTAGGTAATTTATTGAGTGTTTATAAGAAAATTTTTGTTGTCTTAATTAAGGGTTAAATAGCTTTAGATTTTTTTAAAAATTTCTAAGGGGGCTAAAACATTCGAGAAAGTTGATTTTAGAATAAAAAATGCCAACATTCTTGGTTCAAACTTAAGGAAACAATAATCATGCTTTGATACTAATAAATAAGGGTCAACATGACATCATTGTGTCATTAAAATGACCTTGATTTGGATAAGAAATTCATGAAGTAGTGCTTAGCTCTTACACCCTCACATAGGAGAGAAATAGGTTAGATATTTCTTTTCTCAAGGTATAGAAGTAACCATATCAAATAGTTGGTTTTGCCTATAAGAAGAGTGCTAGATCATGTGTTAAGATGCATAATTATTTTTAAGTGACATTTGCATATTCTATATCAAGAAGGAAAAATTACATATTTAGTTCTTTGGGAAATAGATTACATGTCATAAAATATGGTGCAAAGTACATGTGGTTATTGGGGATCGCAAGAACTTGGTCAAGTTTGCTGAAGTGATTGATACTACCTTGTTAATGCTTGATCATATAATATGTTAAGAGTTCCAAAAATTGTAATCATTTGTTTGTTTAATGAGAGCACTCAGTTAATGGTGGAAAACTACACACATAATTATTAGAATAATTTCTTTGTAATGGCAAAATATGTATCAATATTTGTAAAAAGTTAGAGGTAACACTCGCTTTTAGTGTGCTAGAGACATTTTTAATTGTACCATTTACTTAGATTTTAAAATATGCATTTGAAAAGACAATTTTTTATCCTACATTATCTCATTTAATGATATATCGAACAATATATCAAGCCTGTGCTATTATTGCTTACAATAGTTAAATGAGTTAGAGCATGCTAATTGTAATAGAATGATGACATCATAACTATTAAATGTTGATGTATTGTCTTAATTCAATAGCTTTTCATATCATGCAATGATGGTTTGTGCAAACATAGACAATATTGGCTCCCCATCATAGTCGAACAAAATGGTAATGGACCAAGTTACACTACGTAACCTTGCGTATAGGACCTCATGGTAATCATCTTGAAATGCTCAATGAACATTCCAGTGCGATGTAGTCCTCTATTCTATGTTTTATATGAGAACATATGCATCTGATCATTTATATTGCCAAAGCATACTATTCTGGTGAAAGTAAAATTGTAATAATGCCAACCTCACTTCTATGGGATCAAAGGAATGGTTAGCTAGGTCTAAAAGGTCAATTTTTATAATAGCATCACGTAAGTCTTCCTTTGTTCTAAATGAACTTCACTGATATGCATCCAATTTGATCACCAAACAAATAAGAGAGGCATCAAAATGAACTTTCATTGGTGCAATGTGATAATTTTTTTTGTTCATTTATTTTTTGATGACATCAATGTCTTAGAAGTTAAGCTTCACGACAATTTTTAGCTGGAGTTATTATATTTTATGCTTTGTACAACAAGCTAATGTAAGGTACGTGTGTTTTTTCAATATTTATAAGGGCCTTGCAATAATTGGAAATATTAAATGCTTCCTAGGTTTTGGCGTTCTTTAATTGTCCATTATTTTTTATAATCTTCTTAGTACTTTTTTCCCCTTTCATAATGAAAAGTCCCTTGTATTAAGAGTTTTAGAGATTCCAACTTAATTAGTTGAATATTATAAATGAGTTTTTAATGTGATATTATGATCCCTTGGATCATGTTAAATAATATAATGTAATCAGGTTAAGCCTCCATTTTAGTATAGTTGCTATTATAGAACCATTGCAATGCATTCATAGTAATGTTCACTATTACCAAAATGGCCATGGCTTGATTATCAAAAAACAAAAGAATAAATCAAATAGTCTTTATAAGCTTGAATGATAACTTTCACTACAGATATTTCTTACTTGTAGCTTCCATTAATATTAAGATTCACTATGTTGGTAGCTAGAAAATCCAAAAACTTAAATCGTACAATATACTCTTCATTTTTCCTAAAATTGGAGGACCAAAGCTAGCTACTCCATAAGCATATCCTCTTTCTTTGTTTTCCTTAGAGGGAAACACTTGGATTAGTTGTAGTAACTAATAACATTGTTGATAATTGATTTCACTAATTTGCTTTTTCCCTTGACTACTTTCTTCACTTGATGGATTGTTAATTAAATGCAAAGAAAGACCATATCTTCTTTTCCATGTAACAAATTTTAGATGCATGACTTTAATGGTCCTTGTTAGCATTCCAAATCTTTTTTATTATTTTTAATATGAAGAACTTTCTTATGATGGCATTCGATGAAACTAATATGCTTTAGACCCCTTCTTTAGAATTGGTCTAGTTGGAGAACCTTGAATATAAATATGTATTTGTATGTTCTAACAACATATCCATTGTTTCTATCATGCATTTTTAGGTGCTAAGTTAGTGTTCAATCAATTTCCAATCAGGTATTTATCTTTCATGAATATGGCCCAAAGAAATTGAATATTTACTGTTTCTAGTTCAACTGATAGGGTAAGCAATCACGATGTCATTCAGTTCCTTCATCCCAAAGTTGCATAGTGATGCATGTAAACACTATCTACTTCTTTCTTAAGAAAGTATTCATAATATTTTCTGTGATGTCTATAAGTTTTTTTGGTGGATGAATATTCATTAATGGACATGTTCAAATGGAGTTTAAGATAAGCATCACTAAGATTAATCAACCACCCATGGATGATAATTTTTTGTTCGATCCTACCAACTTCTTACTATGTTTATGAAGGATATGCTAATAATATTGTTCTTTTTTAATTCTATTAAACACGAGACATGACAGGTATGTTATGGGAAGAGATCCTTTTCAAAATCCATGACCATTTTTACCTTTCTAGTTAACCTTTCCTTCAAAGCTTACTAATGTGTAGTCAACACTTTCATTTATTTAATTGAAGACCAAACATTCCTTGGTACTTTCTTACAAGTTTGGTTTGATAGCTTTTTGATCATAGATCTCCTTTGCCAAAAATGATCATTTCATTAACATAAGAAAGTCGACAAATTAATGGGAAAACTTAAGGTATTGCATAATACATTACTTTCCAATTTGTAAATAGACTCTTTAGTTCCATTCTAAAAAATTACATGCATAACAAAAATAGTAAAGGAGAAATTAGATTTCCTTATATTAATTACCTTGATGTTTAAGAAAATATGTTAATAATGCCACAAACTTGATGAAGAGCTATGGGTTGCTTATAATGTTGTAGATCAACCCATTAAGTTGTGTTGAAAAAAAGAATTCTCTAGTATATTATATAGGAAATCTCATTACAAGCTCTAACATGAACTTTGTATGACTAGCCTGAGAATGTAACACCAACATCCAACTTTCCAATCAAGAGAACCCATTAATTCTTTATCTAGAAGTATATTATCCATAATTTCTCTCATTTTAGCAAAACTATCTTATTCTTCAGATGTGTTTTGTAGCAATACTACATGAAGCATATTTTCTAGTAGGTTGCATAGTATTTTCTCATTAAAATTGCATGAAAAAAGAAGTCACTCAATCATATGCACAAACGAGAAGGTTTGGTGTAAAACATAAATTTCTCAAAAGTTTAAATCAAGTGGTTAAGAACTTTCATGGTGATTTAAAACTCTATTGGATATTTGGTAATTTGTTGGGATATCTTTTTTAGAATCTCTCACTTAGATTTGCATGGTTTCTTCTAGATCACATTGTCAGATTATTCAAGCACAACATGCTCAAATCAAAGGTTCATGGAGGCAATAATTCATTACTTCATTCAAAAATTTTTTAATGTACAACATGGCGACCTTCCCTCTTAATGGAGTATAAATAGTAATTTCTTAACATATGAAAAAGAAAAGACATTTGGGAACACTAAATAAACCTTTTGGATTTCTAAAAAACATTTTAGAATTCCAAATTTTAACACAAATTATAAAAGAAGCACTTTTAATTTTGCAAATAACCTGTGTTTGAAAAGTTAGCAAAATTAATTGTAGTCCCAAACATGAATTTGTGTTACATGTAATGGTCTAGCTAGAGATGAGATTACCAGTTGCATGATTGCAGTGTCATAGACACAAAATTAATGTAGTTTGATGATTTGATGCATGGCGATTGGTCAGGCTCCTTTTTAGATCGATTTTACCCAAGGTGATAAAGAAACATCGCTTCAGAGACTGAAGCTAGTCATGGTGATTTACGGATTGGTTGGCTTAACATTGGTGGAGTTGGTCATATGAGTGGCCATGGGCTACACAAATTGCTATTCGCAATAATTGTAATAATGACAATTGATAGAAGTCAAAGAGAAAAATACACAAAAACATTATTTTAAGCATTTTTACTATCATTATTAACAAAATTTTTCTTCTAAAAGTTTACAACACCTTTTTTAGGATGTTGTTTACTAAATTTAAAGCTACAAATTTATCTGTAAAAGATTTAAACTGATGTGTAGAAACAAATAACTTGAAAAACTTATAGAAAGTAAACTAAAATGTGTAATAAACAACTATTGATTATAAATGACTCGCCAAAAAAAATAACAAATGTTAAAGGAGTCAATCTTGACTTGGCAATGAATCTGAATAGGATTATGGCTACAAGTAGAACACTTGTATGACGTACAAGATGCTACTACATCATCCTCCCATGATGGGAAAGAGCTCAATTCTATGGAACTAAGGTGAAATCTCTAATACTACTCTAACATCTTCAAGTTTAGGTAATGAGGCTCCTCTATAGTTGTCAATGTGTTATTGGAGATGGGATGACCACACTAATGTACCAAAAATCTCTATTGTGCTTAATCCTATATGAAAACTATTTGATAATTAAAATTTGCTACATTTTATCTTTCAATTCAATAGATGGGGCTAAATGTATCAATGGGATAGTTTCACTCAATAATGATTATGAACCCTTAAGAGCCTCACTAGGTATTAGTTGTTGTTCTGTAAATGATAAAAGACCATGAAAATTAAATGTAATTATTATTCCATAATCTATATTTAAATAAGAAAATAGATTCATTGATACCATATTTTATCACAAGACTAAATGGTCTAGCCCATGGGCTTGTTATTTCTTGAGGCTTCTTGATGGGAACTCTCAGACCAAACACAGATCATTGCATAATTACCATCACCAAATTCTCTTTGTTGATTATGAGCATCTACTAGCTTTTATATATTTTAAATTATTTAAATTAAGCTTTTTAGCAACAAGTTTATTTAATGATAAGATATGATGATCAAAAGACAAAATAGACTTAATAGTATGGAAATCATTACAATATGGAGTTAAATAAAAGGACTCTAAGGTTGATTTCCAGAATAAATTTCAAAAGGTCAAAAACACATTGTTTTCTTAATAAATTTAATATGTGGCAAAAAATGATCCCATGTTGAAATGTGTACTCCTACTACGATATATAGAGGATGGCCTAAAATTTTTTAACCAACTTTTTTACATCTTGGTCGGATTAATAACTAGGTAAAAAATTAACTTTCACCTGAACTAATAAATTTTCTTAGTAATGTAAAAAAGGTTTTTGTGGTGCCAAAACTAGATCTAGAATGGGTTGAATATCTCTCGATTGTTGGAGTTTGACAAGTCATCTAATAAAGGTTGGACTATGAGTGGTGGGGTTGGTATACTAATAAGGGATAACATAATTGCCACAACCCAGATAACCCCACTATTAGCTATAACCCTCTTAATATCAATAGTAAAAAAACACTAAATAATTTTCTTTTTCCCTTATCTTTCATATTCAAAATATTTAGGTTAGAAATTATTTTTGATTGAAATGAAGGGTATAACATAATCTTCTTTCCTTCATATATGAAAGTAACACATTGCAATTCCATCTAAGCTATCTTCTTTATCATATAACCAATGTCTTCTAATGGTAAGGTTACTTACTTTCACTAGGATAATTGATTTTTGTATGGAAATTGATTTTTGTTATTTGAAGCAGCAATGTGTGGGTGGCAATTATATGTGAATACTAACCTATCATTTTGGTAGTATTACATAAAATATAATTCATAAAATTATCACTATTTATGGTAATTTGACATATTCTATCATTAATTCTAATGAAGGTACTAGAGATGTTAATTTTCCTCAAATCTTCAATTGATCCTAGTTTAATACTACATCTTACAATAGTTATGAGTGATCCAATATAATAAAGAATTTCACCTAATATTTATAATTCTTCATTGCCTCCTTATTTTGGTGTATAACCTCTTCTTCCACAAATTCAACATGTTTTCTACATCTTCTTCTATGTGTATGCATTTGGGACTCTTAGGATATTAGGATACAACATGCCATCTGTCGTGACAATGATAGTGTAGAACTCTATGAGTAGATCATTTGTCTAACTGTTAGATTTACTTTGCCAAAGTTATGGGTGTTGGGGCAAAGGTTTCTTATGGGTTAGTAATTGGAATAATGGAAGTAATGAGACAAGTTTGAGGGTGGGAAGTAGTTTAAAGAATCTTGTTATTATGTGAAATATATTCCTTAATTCTTTCCATTTCTTGGGATACTTTATGTGCTTTTTCTAAACTAGTGGCACTTCTTAAATAAGACTTAGCCTGAACTAGTCAAAATTTGAGACAACAATACTTGATCAAGAACATAGACATCACATTTGAGCTTAATTCTAAAATTTAGTAATGCACTCAACAATAGTATTCAAATCTTGTAATAGATGTTGTCATTTGCCAAAACATTCATCTAAATGTGACGTGGTGACATACATATTAACTTGGTGATCATCATTCCAACCTTGTCTTCTATCGAAGGTTTTTGGAGCAGGTGAATGCCTAATATATGTTCCAATTTGTTTAGTTCATTTTCATAGGATATTTCACCATTTTTAAAGTCACTTATCACATAACTACTTGATCTATAGTTTCTATATAATCAATTATTTCTGTATTATTCCATTCATTCTATAAAAGTTTCTAAGGTTGATCTTAGCTCCTGTACAGATCAATTAGTTTTGGAATTCTACATGATATTATTGGGCATATGTGTGCTTGTACCAAATGTCAATTGAACATTCTATATTATGTTTTGGACGTAGTTGTCATAAGCTACTGAGTTGGGAATCATATTTAGAATTTGTGATCATAAGGAGAATGAAAATAAAATAAATCTCAAAAAGTAATATGAAGTTAAAAAAATAAATAAAAACTATTGCTTCAAACTTGAAAACATATTTTTTTGCATACATATATATATTTATGCACACACACACACACACACACATATATATATATATAATAACAAGTAACAATTAATAATAATTTGATAAAATTAAAAAAATTCTTAAAAATACACTAAAATTAATAAAATTTTGTAAAGTTAACCATGCTTTGATACGAAGTAAATTTTGGATGATATTCTAAAACCTATTTTAACTCATAGATAATTATGAATTCCTTAGGTTCAAATAATATAACTATATAAGGGTTTATTTATGGAGTTCTATTTTTAGAATGAGAAATTCTAGGATCATCAGATAAATAAGGACATTATCTACAAAACAAGGCCATGCATTGATTTATAATATACACGATCTTAACCTAAATGAAAAGTATTTTTAACAATCCAGACCCACTTTACTCACATTGGTGATGATGTCGCTAAGTACATAAATAATTGTAATTCTTAGACTGCAAAATAAGAAATCAAATGGCCATCTACACAAATTAGAAAGTTGGATGTGACAAGTAAATTTTATAAAAAATGAAATAAAGGGGTTAAGAACTAGCTTAGTTGTTTTTATGGTGTTATGAATATTTTACAATAGGTTAGGATGTCCCATACAACACTTAACACTCTTTTCTCTAAGGCACTTTTAAAATCATATTGTCAAATTATTTGTGCACAACACCCTTGTATCAATTAAGATTTGTGAAATCACTTTGTAACTTAAAAATTTCCTTATGTACAATGTGCTGATTATCCCTATCTATCGAGAAGTCTGGTAAAATAGTAATTTTATAACATGGGAATATTAAATGATATTTTAGAATAAAAAGTGACACATTTCGAATTCTAAATGACATTTTAGAATTTGAAAATGGAACAATGTACCTTCAAAATGTTCAAAATTAATTTTTATAAATAGCTATTAAATTTTTTGGTGTGTTTCATGCAAGTGTTTAATAATCGATAAGATGGCTGGTGCCATGATTGATATAGCATGGGTGGAGAAGCGTCTGATGGGTTAGTGTGTGTTGATGGGCCATTAATTTTTGTAGATTGTGCCAACACGTGTTGATGGGTGCCATGTTATGATGATTCAGTATAGGTTGAGAGGATCAACTAGTTTGAAGGGATGACAGGGGTAGAGCACTACACAAGAGTTATTACTTGCATTAATAAACCTACTAATGGTGGTGATAATGGTAGTATGTAGTAACAGAAGTTAGGTGGCAACAAAAAAGTCTAGAACATAACTCAAAGCGTT
Organism: Vanilla planifolia; assembly: GCA_023846275.1. Taxonomy (NCBI): domain Eukaryota; kingdom Viridiplantae; phylum Streptophyta; class Magnoliopsida; order Asparagales; family Orchidaceae; genus Vanilla; species Vanilla planifolia. The sequence continues at coordinate 605,806 of JAIUJO010000102.1, forward strand.
TTTAAAATCTTTTTCAATGAAATTTTGCATAGATGGAATTATGAGACTATTGTATGAACGTACTATGCCAACTTTTAGGATAAAAAAATCTAAAAAATGTGTCATTTATTTTAAATTTTGAAACTAATGTGTGGACGAAAATAAATTGACAAAGTGGAAATAAAACAATAGAAATATGTAATAAATAAGTGTAGACAATTTGACCCCCAAAATAGTAAGGATAATAAAGATTAATGAGGTGAAAACAAGTGAATCATGGTATGGTTATGGATTTGAATATGAGTAGTACAATTCAAAGTAGATTGTCTACGTGATGTACATGATGCTACTATGTTAATATTTTTTTGCTATATTGTTGGGGCATTTTATTAAGCTTCTTGATTTTAATGCTATCTTCTATATCCCAAAAAGGTTTGTTGAAAAATCAAAATTACTCTCCACCACTTTATAAAATGTTGAATGCATGGACCAATTTTTTGGTACATGACCTCGTCTTTACTCAATATCATTGGAATATTATTGTGGTATTGGTGCGTGATTTGGCACCATTTTACATGGATTGTTTTATATTTCTATTGGATATGTTTTTATCCAATACTTATTTACTAGACGTTTGTCGTGCCATTTCAAAACCCACCTTCCTTTTATAAAATTGACAACCTAAGTGACCATCAAATGCAAGAAGGTGAGGTCCTTCAGGCTACATTGGTTTATTTAATACTTAAACTTCTTCGTTACAATAAAGGGAGGAATGGTTGAATTTGTATATCCATTTATAGAAGAAATAAAATTAAAGATACCCATAACCATATATGGTCTTTTGAGATGTATTGTAATTAAGGTTAAATGGTTCTCAATATCCTTCTCTCTGCACTCATACATTTAGCATATATTAATGTATAGTGGAAGAGTAGTTGGCAGCTAGACTTGTCATGGAGTTGATGAATGAATTGCTCATCATCACATAATTTATGACAACTCGTGCTTCCTTTCTAAAGAACTTAGATCTCAATGGAAGAAGTTTCTACAAAATGTTCAAATCCAAATGACATAGCCAAGTGGGGCAACTTCTATTGCTATAATGCTTTTTCTGGTAAGAGAATTAATGAAATGCTTGAGGTGAGAGATTGATCTCATTTTCATGAACTCTTTTATGTTTCAAAGTAGGGTATTATCCACTTATCTTGTGTTATCTAAAAATGTAAAAGTTTTTTTGGTTATATGTTTTCCTTTTAAACACATATAATAATCAAAGCCTCCCATTATTCTTCTTTTATATCATTCAGTTTTTGATGGGGTAAAATCATTTTTGATCAAGTTGTATTGACAAGAATTTATTTCTCTTTTGAGCAAGTCATTTTTTATTTTTATTTGTTTTTGAAGATCAAGTATTCTTTGATGACATTAGTATAATGCTGCAAAGTAAGTTGTGTATCATCGCTATTTTTCTTTCTTAAATGCTACAAACATTTTAGGTCTTATTTAAAGTTTTTCTCTAATTTTTTATCAAAATTAGTTTATCATTATCTATGCTCATGCCATTGTTTGAAGCTTCATTTCACACATCACTACAATTGGTGTTTTTAGCCAAATTAGGACTTGGGCAATAGGAATTGTTATCCTTATCACTATATAATATGGAGAGCTTATATGTCTTGTTAATAGATGCATCATGTCCACCTCAGGTTCCTCTTTATTATTCATCCCTTCATCCTATTTAATTAGAGTTCACTTTGAAATAATGAGGCCTTCTATGGCTGAGTTCCTTATGATATTTCTATAATCAATAGAAGCATGACCATGGTTGCAACATTCTCAGTGGTAGTTAGGTTGATTGCCATACTAAATCCTTTGCTAGAATCCTTTAAAAATACCTCTTTTTACATATTTTTGATCCATTTTTTATAGTTTTTTTACTAAATTGACTTTAATACAAACTCTAGCCACAATTAGATAGGTTTGATTTAGAGTTGTAGCATCTATGAAGTATAAAGCCACCTTGTTGAGCAATTGACTAGGTAGGTGTTCAAATGAGAATCCTTTTAGAGCTATGAAAATATCAATATTGAGATGAAAATTTAAATACATCATGAACATTCTCATTTCAACTTCTTCCACATTACACAACTTGTTAACCCAACATAGTAGAAAATCCTCCACTTTCTCAAACATAATCAAGACATGTTTGTTGCTTAACAATCAAACCTTAACTTCACTTAAAAGAAAAATTTTATTAAAGGTGTTATCATTTCAATGCTAGAAAAGCCATATGGGTATTTCTCAACTAATGCCATCCTAAATTAGTAGCTCTTTCTCAAATTTCCTCTTCTTCAAAGGTAATGCCTTGTTCCCTATTGAATGTAATTTTATATTTGATTCAAATTGGGGTTAGATTGTTAAGTTTATGAAATAGCTCATAAAGAAGAGGTTGATGGAGGAAAGTCAAACTTGGGTTAGTAATTTATTTGATTAGCTCAAATGTTAAATTAAGAATCTAAATTAGGCTGAGGAAATGCCATTTATTCTAGGCTCAATCTAAAATTTATATACCACTAATTAAAAATCCATTGAAACATAGACCTATTTACCAATCACTTGTTACCCAAAACCCATTGTCTGTAGCTCATTAGATATCACTTATCACCCATTAAAATAATCTTAAATTAATTATCACCATAAACTCTTATATCAACTTGGCATAATAGTTAGAGGTACACCAAATAATATTTCATATTATATTTTCTTACAATACATTTATGTGTATCTATGTTTGTTTATACATATATGTCCTTCTTTCTACATGTTGGTTTTGAAGTCTGAGTTGAGGTTTCGTAGTTGTGCTCGATGGCTCACTATCACCTTATACTTTTTTAAGATCCAGCAAGTTAAGAGTTACTTCAAATTTGGACTTGGAATCATCATAGTCAATGCATTAGATAGACAATTTTTGTTTTGCTTTAATAAATATTAATAGTTAAGTTATTGTTTCAATTCTTGATTATATGTTCTACTTTTTTATGGATTTTATAGTGTAGCAAAGAGTAATGTTTGTCTTTAGCATTTAAAATTTTTGCTGACTTCAAGTTAGACTTGAATTATAATTTCATTTCAGAGTTTGATAGTTATAATTTTTATGACCAAGATTATTATTCTTTTAATTAACTGATATCATTATTTTAGTATTCTAGCAAGTATAATTCTTTTTTGTTAGTGGATTGAGGGATATTTAGATGTTGTTTCTTTTGTTGTAGGTAAAAGAATTGGATACAATCTTAGTTTTGCAAGAAGATCCACATGGGAAATAGTGGCATGCTTCGAAAACCGTCACTCCAAACTCGAATAAGTTAATACAAAGGCAACTAAATAATTTTGTTACAACACTTCTCATAATTTACAAAGCACAAATGCTATACATTACAAGGATAATATGGAAAAGCTTTTAATGGTGAGTGAATATATTTTAATCCAAGATGAAATATGAAAGTTATAAATGATCCAAAATGTAGCTTAGATTACAAAGAATTACTTGGAGAAACAAGTCCTTGTAATTCAAAAAGTTATTGCAGCAAGCACTCTTCTTCTCACTTTTATTGTTAAGAAAACGAAATTATTAGCTTATCCTCTATTAAAAGTTATCATATTCAAATATTATTAGTTAATTATGCCCCATTTTAGATGTTAAAATTGTTTGATTTTTTTTACAAACTGAACAACAAGCTGTTAATAGTGTCATGTTGTGTTCATACTATAATGATTAAAACTTCACAAATTGATGGTATGATTATGCTAAAAGAACATGACCCTTTTTCTATAAAGTAATAAGCAAAGGTTTAATATTCTGACCACTTAAGGAATAAATGATGAGCTTTTTAAGGCCATCCACTTCACCAAGAGCCAAATATATTGGCCACATTATTCCAAATCTATCATGTTCTTGAAGAATGCCACCAAAAACTTCACTTCTATTAAATGTGGTTTTTCTGTTACTATTCCAATCATTAAGCATTTATTCTTTGTCGACTAAATCTTCCAAAAATGATTAGTAGATAGTTTTCTTGCCTATGTTCTCCTCAAAATTTGCAAGATATATGAACACAAATAATTGAAAAGATATGCATCATTAATATAACAAAATATTTAATAAAATAAATTGGAAAGACATGCTGAAAAACTCCACTTAAGTGTTAGGTTAACTCCCTTTCAATTCAAGCATGTTGCTTCCCACCCTTTTTGAATCATTCAAGATGTTTGTGAATTCCATTGATTAGGCAAATTCTAGTGAAGTTGTTGATGGCAAAGGTTTTGCAAACATTTCTACTAATTAAGCTCTATGTGAAAAAACCCTAGAGCACTACTCTTCCTTTGTATAAGAACTATAAAAATGTCACAACGGATTGGTACATTGGTGAAGGGTAAGAAAAATTTTGAAAGTTGTTACCTAATCTAAATAGCTTGAGTTCCACTTCTACCAACTACTATATTTTAAGATTTTATTGTAAAAAGAAAAACATAATATTACATATTTCTAGCCTATGAAATGATTGAGTTACCATGAAACAAAAATGTAATAAATGTATTCTTCTTTTTTGTTCTACAAGAAAATAAAAATCATTATTGGTAACTAAGTTAAAACCTAATTAACATCTAATATAGCAATAGGATATTTAAAAGTTTTCTTCGTAGCTTGAATGTGAGATTCCTCTCGATTGGTCTAAAATTTTGTAGAAAATTCTCAATAAACAAAAATCTAAGCACACTCTATTTATGGTAAAATAATTAAACAATAGTCTGTTTATACATCTTCACACAAATTGCTTAATTATTATTTTTAGTTTCCCTTTCTTGTTCATTTATAAGTCTCACTTTAAGTTATTATGTAATGGTTCATCGTCAATGCTTAGTTTTTCAAGCTTCTCAATTTCCTCAAATAGCCTTTGACTACTATATCAACTATAGGGAGACTAACAAAACCTCGCATGAATAGTTTCCATTATAACTTGAATTCTATTATTTAGTGCTCTATATGACTTACTATTCATTTTGCATCTTAAGAAAAGTCAATCATCAACATAAGATAAAGATTATATAATTTTCATTTCAGTCAATAAAAAAGTATTTAAAGAAAGCACAAGTAAGAGAGATATTTTTATTTTTTAATCATATAATAATTCATAAGGAACAACCAAAAGCAAAATCTTTATAAGAACTCTATTACATGCATAACAGGAAGACTAATTATATTAACACAAAAGCTCTTTGGTACAATGTACTCATTGAAAATATGCCTAGTCTTTTATACTAATGTTCTATTTTATCTCAAACTTATATCATTATTTTGATGTGTTCTAGATTATGAGAAAGTTTGTGATATTCCATTATGATTACGATATTCCATAAATATTTTTTTTAGATTCTCTTCTTTGGTCACTTGTAATATATCCTTGGATTAAATTAAAGTTCATTTGTAATCTACTGACTAAATTTGTAAACTATTCAAATGCCACTTTTCTTATTAATGAACAACATATAAGTATTCCACGAAATATTATCAATTATCACAAAATAATACATCCATCATCCAAGATTGCATGGATGAATGGGTTCCCACACAATTCTAAGTGTATCAAGTCTAATTGTCCACGAGTCATCACTTGCATTATGATTCAACTGAGGTTTTGTGTGTTTTTCAAATTAGAAATGCACACATAGACTCATCATTCTAATAAAGATTAGGCGGATCCCTAACAAAGTAATATTTTATCATTTTCTAAAGCGTTAACATGCAAAGCAGAAATGACCTTCTATGCCACAAATCAACACCATTCACTCACGATGCATATCATTCTAATCCACTTGTTTTTATAATCTTGAAATGTAGTAAACATATACTCTTATTTCCAAGTTATATATTGAAGGGCTTTTTATTTCTAGTTAAAATAAATTCTACAATGTTACAAAAAACAAAAAAAATTGAGTCGCATTAATGCTTATTGTGTTACATCATTGTGTTTGATGAGTCAAGCATAAATGTTTATATCTCATATGGGCTTTCTTTAAATAAAATTTTTAATATTTAATTAAGTCAAGCCATGAACATTAAATGTCTAAAATAGTGGTCTTCAAGGCTCTTGGAGTCATGACAAGTTTCAAGGAAATTGTAGACATGCACTAAAGTTTTCATACTTGATTTTCTTTTTATTTATCATAAATTTGATCTGTCAAAATTTTGAGATGATGTGGCACGCTAGTATTATTAATATTTAAAAATTTAATAAAATTAATAATTATTGAATTTTGATTTTTGGCCAAGTATCATTGATGAAAAGTAAAGACATGGTATTTGATTTTTTAAAATTATTTAAGAATTATTTTTCATGAATTTCTTTCCATAGTCATTTAGAAAACTTATGACTCTATGATAATATAAAATTATTTTAGTACACTTATATCTAAAATTTTTACACAAAAATTCCCACAAAATCCCCTAAAACAACGTTACTCATGAGAATGTTCACTGTAGTATTGAGTTGGTCGACCCAACCAAACGACTGGCTCGTCTAGGCTTTTAGAAATTTAAAAATTGTTGGACTGACTTGTAAGGGGCGCCCATAGTCCAAAGGAATTCAGGGCATAGCCAACACCAAACGGAGCATTTAGGGATTAGGTTTTAGATGACGCTGAATGGAACATGGTGACTTCAGCCGGCAGGTAATGTTAAACAGAACAGTGCGAGATCAAGTCAACCCGAGCCAAGTGATGAAATCTTGGTCAAGGAAGGGGGAGCCAACCCCAAGCTACTCGAGAGTCATAAGAACCAAATTTCATATAAAACGCATTGTCAAAAAGTTATTTGGGTAATGTGGGACTAAAGCCCAATCTGATTGTTAAAGAAAACAGAAGGGCAAGCGAGATCGGATAGCTGAGACTAATCAACGTAAAATGACAAGCAGGAGAATTGAACCCGACTAAGTAGATAAGCACCATGACGTGTAAAACTACAATAACTGTTTTAATTTGACTAATTTCTGGACACATTATACTAATACATGTTGTAAACCTCTGCACGATCAAAAGGTCAAGATCAAGGCCGCTTAGATCCAACAGCCAGGATTAAGCTTGAATGGTAAAAAAAAGATTCCATCAGAAACATCCATTTTTGGGCCCCGAATCAGACGGTGGCTGCTTTCTGTCCGTTACCCAATTGGATAGTTCATTTTAGAGCCATTGGGAGTGATTTTAGGGCTCAATGAAGAACTTCTATTGGTTACATTTGCTAAGATCCAAAAGCTTTCAGATCAAGATTTCAAGCAAAATCAAGTGAATACAATGCTTCCAATTTCATAAAGAGAAAGTGGCAAGAAGGATTCCAAAATTAGAGGTTTTTGCTTCAACAATCTTTCAATCTCCATTCTCCATTTTTCGATTGTGTGTGTCTCCTATTTTTCTTAAAGTTATGTTAAGTTTTGCCAATTTTTGTTTTCTTTTCTTTGGGTAAGGGCATCCTGGTATTGCGCAAAAGCCCAGGGTTATAGTTGAGCCCGTAAAAAGCTCAAGTAGGTTCGGGATTAGCCGTAGGAAAAATCCCAAGTAGGTTTGAGGTGAATCGTACGAAAAACCTCGCTTGTAATTTGGTATTTTTAGTGTTATTTTTTCCCAACACTAGTTGGGGGTGGATGTAGGCTCGATTTTTAGTCGAACAACCTTAAAAATCTTTTGTGTTATATTTCATCTTATTTGTGCTTAAAAGATTTAATTTTTAATTGAAACCAAAAATCGAAAGAAAATTTTATTTACCACAATTCACCCCCCAATTATAGGAGTTTCTTAAGCACAAAGAACATCAATTGGTATTAGAGAGAGGAAACCCAATTTACGTGACTAACATCACATTGAGATCTCCTTGTGCTAAGAGAAAGTTTTTCTCATAATTTTTGTTGTTTTAAGATTTTTTGTTTTATGGCTTCGTCTTTGGTTGAGATGAGTGCAACTTTGTGTGAAGGTTTTTCTTCAAAATGGCCTCCCTTATTTAAAGGAGAATTTTACTTGTATTGGAAAAATCATTTTAGATTTGTTCAATCTATCGATTTAGAACTATGGGAAGTTATGACTAAGCCTTGTGAACTTCCCAGAAATTCTTCTACTAATGAAGTCAAGCCTTTTAATGAGCTTAATGTTGAGCCCAAAAGATTGGCTCAATTAAATGCTAGGGCATTGAACTATCTTCATTATGGAATTTTTCTTAGTTAATTTACACAAATTATGAATTTGCATATGACATTTGAGGTGTGGAAAAAACTTGAAGTAACATATGAGAGCACCTCACAAGTGAAAGAGAAAAAAATTAACATCCTCACCCATGATTATGAACTTTTTAGAATGATTATCGATAAGAGTATGAAAAATATGTTTTTACGATTTAATGATATTACAAATAGCTTAGCAAATCTTGGGAGGGTATTCTCAAATAGTGATCTTGTAAGAAAAATTTTGAGAATCCTTCCAAAGGAATATGATCCCCTTGCAACAGCTATTAAAGCAGATAAAAATATCAACAAACTTTCATTGGATGAACTCCTTGGGAAACTTCTCACTACCGAAATAGAGATGGCAAGGAGACTTACGAAAGTGGCTTCTACGACAATGCAAAAGCATGAAAGGAAGACGGAAGAACCCATGGTCTTCAAAGCCACCAAATGTGATTCGGATTCCACTTCCACCTCTTCCACGAATTTGGAGGATGAGGTAAGCTTTCATGTTAATGGTTTAGTAAAAAATTTCGCAAAAAGTTTTCTTAATAGGAAATGGAAGAAGAAGAGAAATAAGGAGAGGAAGAGGCCACCAACTTGTTTTGAGTGTGGTCAAACCGGTCATATTAAATCGGAATGTCCAAAACTTAAGGACAAGCATATGATGGAGGAAAGAAG